>CAMTDV010000023.1:21905087-22402470 GCA_947069175.1 Scalesia atractyloides
TTCTGATGTGTGGATTGGTAAGTATTAACAATACTAGCATGGAAGTTGATGTTGGTCACTTGCTACTGACGAGTAGGCACAATTACTGCTAATGGATCAAGGTTGGCTAGACTAATGACATAGCTTAATAGTTAGAAGGTGGCTATCGAGGGTTTCCACTGATGCACAACAATAGGTAGTTGCTATTGTTTGGTTTCTGCTATTGGGCAGCAGAAGGAAGTTGGTACTACTCGGTTACAAATTATAATGACCATAAATAAGAAACTTTTATTATCTGGGTTGGTCACTTGCTATTGATGAGTAGGCCAAATTACTGCTAATAGACCGAGGTTGGCTAGACTGAAGATTTCTCTCAATAGTAGGAAGTGTCTATCAAGGGTTCCTATACCGATGAGAAGTAGTAAGAAGTTTCTATTGTTTGTTTTATATTATTGAGTAGCATGAAGTTGCTGCTACTCGGTTACCACTGATGAGCAACAACAAGAAGTTGCTGTTATTCGGTTACTAATGATGGACAATAGTAAAAAACGAAATGTCTCACAGTATCAAGTAGTTACTGCTGATCATTAAACTTATTAAATCGTCATTCAAGGTTTTTAGTATAATATAACTTCCGTGTTTAATTTAGTTAAAAGATCCGGGGGTCTCAATTTTGGCAGAGAAAGAAGGAACCAACTTATTTGAAGAGGATCTAGAACAAAAAAACTCTTTGAGAGACTTTGTATGCTCTCATATATACTCGAAACCTCACAGACCCTCCAATAAACACAACAAAAATTTCCAGCAACAAGTAAATACTCTTATCAAGTGAATTTCAATCTCTGTGATCATCTCCAATGGTACAATGGTTATTTCCTGTTGTTGCACCTAAGAAACATTTTCATGAGCGGGAAAAAACTGTTTTAAGGAACCGTATCAAATACTATTTGTATGTCAATAAAAATAAAATGAGTTGTTATAACTTAGTGTTATTTTGTGTGTCATAAAATAAATCAGTAACTCATGACAAGGCCCATTAAGGCTCAAAAGTGTATTAATTATGATACACAAGTTATTAATACCGAAATCACTTGCTATAAATTAATGTGAGTTTGTATAACCAAAAGAAACTCACTACAGCTTTGTAAGCTCATTAGCATATCTATCATCAGACGCTTTTCGTTGACACCGACATGATTTCTTATAACCTAATTCAACTTTATGTAACATGAACTCATTAACACATGACAACGAACATGAATGTACTAAATTACATACACATGTTAGTAATACCATATGACTTCTTATAACCTAATGCGACTTTGAATAACCTAAAACAACTCACTAAGAAATGAGAAGTCCCATTAAGGGCCATGGGTGTACTACCCACCATATACATTTAACAATTGGTGATAATACATGCCAAGACCTATTATGGCATGTCGGTGCATACATTCCTACAATAAATTATTTATTTAGATGATGTTTAAAATGAAAACATATAAGTTAAATGTTAAGTTTTGATACCTATATGTTCATATACTATGCATACTATTTTTCAAAATGTTAGGTCCCCATGACCTCCTTGACCGATGATGAACACCAAAAACATTGCAATTGATTCAAGACGTAAACAAAAATATTGAAGAAACTCTATTACCTACTTGTTTTACTCGAAAAATAAAATAAAAAAGGAAACCTGTTAGCCCACAAACTGTTGCTATGGTATCTACAAAATAAAATAATGTCTTTTCTTTAATCCTCACTATTTATATATTTAAATGTTCGCATGTTGTTAATTAAGTAAAAGCACATGATTTTATATAAAGTAATGCTAAATATATTCCCGTGTATCATAACACCTCCTTTTTATAACTCTAATCTCGATCTTATCTCAAGATTTGTCAAATGAAGTTTAATATTGCACATTTTTTAAGTTATGGAACAATTTGAAGTAATTGACTCAATATATCCTATCGAATTAGCATAAAACGGGATAGATGATACTTGAAAGGGTCAATAGAACAACCAAACTTAATTAGCATATAAACAGTATCAAATTAAGTCTTCTTACTAAAAACTAATCTAAATTTTCTCTCAAGAGTTTGCGTTTCTTGCATTTACAAGATGGCTAGCGAAACCACAGCAGCAACCCGACTCAGTCTGCGCCCACCAAACTCCGGAAATCTCGTAACAATCCTTAATATTGATGGCGGAGGCATACGAGGTATCATCCCCGGTGTCATTCTCCAGTATCTTGAATCAGAACTTCAGGTATGGTGTATCTTTGTAGTCTCTAATTAACTCTACAGTAATTGTTGATTTATGGAGTCGCATATTGCAGGCGTTAGATGGCGAGGAGGCAAGGCTAGCGGATTACTTTGATGTTGTTTCGGGAACTAGCACTGGTGGTCTAATCACAGTCATGCTAACGGCCCCAAATGCGAACAATAGACCTTTGTACGCTGCTAAAGACATTGTTCCATTTTACGTGGAGAATTCTCCCAAAATTTTCCCACAAGTTGGGTAAGATGAAATTGAACTAAATATATGATGCAATGCTTTTACCAGCTCTATGTCTTTTAATGTTCTTGTGGTGCATATTTAGAGGACCGTTTGCTGGAATTATAAAGCTGTTGAAGACATTGGTAGGACCAAAATACAACGGGAAGTACCTTCAAAACCTACTGAAGAGCTTACTAGGAACCACAAAGTTGAGTCAGACGTTGACCAACGTTGTAATACCTACTTTTGATATCAGGGATATGCAACCTGTAATCTTTAGCTCCTTTCAGGTATCTCTATATTTTTATATGCATACATAATATGGTTTGTATAACATACTAGAATGAATAAACAACTTAATTTTTAGTGTATATCGTCATTTTTTTTTTCTATAGCAACTTTTTACATCTACGTACCACCTAATTAACCTTGCGCTATCTCTTGTCAAAAAATTAAAAAATAGTATTTTTTTTAGAATAACGCGAAGTAGTTTCATTAATTGTTGATTATATTGTACAACTTTTTGTGGTTTTAGACTTTTATTAATTATTAAAAAAGCATCAACTATTTTTATTGCAATTTATTAGTGGGATATGGATGATATATAAGTTGCAGATGATTTAATATTAATGAATAAATGGCTGTTTGAAGGTTCCAAGGGAGCCAAGCATGGATGCGCAATTATCGGACATCTGTATCGGGACATCTGCGGCACCTACGTATCTCCCGGCTTACAATTTTCAGAACGGTGATAGGGAGTTTAACCTTATTGACGGTGGGATTGCTGCTAATAATCCGGTAATTAGTAATACAGCCATGATGTACAACTTTTCATGCGAAATTACTCTTTATGGAGGGCATTAATTACTCATAGATGATATACTAGTAATGTTCTCACAGCTGGATACCGGTCGCTTTACCGGTTTAGTTGGGTAGCATTAAAAGAGAAAACTTAAATATAACGTAAAATACGAAAATGATTTTTGTGTTGGTGTGAATTTGCTATTTAATAAAACTTAAATACTTAAATAAACAAATGAGTCTCGACTCCCGAGTACTAGATACATATAATAAAATTAAGAATTTAAAAGGAAAATGTATTTAAAAATAAAAAGTTTAATTGATAACATTCAATTCTTCAAATACTGTATACAACTCTTCGTGAAGAAAGTAAACTCCAGATGAATTATAGACAAATCTTGCATATTAGTTGCTTGTTGCAACTGTTTATGAACATATAAGTGTGGAAATTTTCTTGAGTGGGGCAGCTATTTACTTGTGGAGTACATCAACTATAATTATGTCTTCTACATGGTCTATGAAGATATTATTGAAAGAATTATAACCTAAAAGACTTTTTTTGCAACTCTAAATTTAACTTTTTTTAAAGACATTTATTATAATTTTTTATGTGTTTGATATATAAATTAACACCTATATATGTGCAGAATGGAGATTACACAATTTTGATAAATAAAAGATATCTACAGTTTCATTATACCAAATTAATATGATATTTGTACAAACTATTATACAAATTTATGAAGTACAACTACTAATAAGGAATGTAAAACCATGAACACTCTTGTTGCTCGATTGGCAGTCTTTGGTTGCAATAGGGGAAGTGACAAGGCAAATTCTGAAAGAGGATCCAAACTTCCCTGCAATGTCGCCCCTCGAATATGATCGATATCTCTTGATATCAATCGGGACGGGCACGCAGAAGCAGACGCCGAAATTTGATGCGAAAATGGCTGCCAAATGGGGAGTAATCGGGTGGTTGACTAGCCAAGGTTCAGCACCGTTGATAGAAGCTTTCACGCAAGCAAGTGCTGATTTAGTTGTTATGCAAAACAACATTGTTTTTGAAGCCCTCAATTCTGTTGATAACTATCTTCGCATTCAGGTACGGTTCACTCATCTAAGACATGCATGATAATTGGGTGAACAAAAGGTAAAATTTTTACTAAGGGAAAAAATTAACTCGAATTGTTTAATTTTTTAATTAACAAAATCAGTTTTTTTAATACAAACCTTATTATAATTAAAATACAACGTTAGAAAAAGAATTTACTCTTTAAATAATTCATCTCACTTTTCACAATCACGCTTAATAAATTTTTATATATGTGTAAATACAACAAATTACATCTGTAAATGGCAAACTTACACATGTGTAAATTTTCAATATTTACGAATACATGTAAACTTAAACGTGTAAATTTAATTTATAATATTGTATTCGAATAATAATGATAAGTATAAAAAAATTTCGATTTTGAATTGTTTTTGACTAAGTTCTCACGGTTCTTTCATTCGTTCTCACGGTTCTCACAATATTTAGCGTTCTTATTTAAACTCTCCTCTATATATATTTGTATTTCTTATATACAAATATATGTATTTATGTATAAAAACTATAAATTTATTTGTGTTTTTAAAATTTATAACTATTAGTTGTGTTGTGTAAATAATACGACCTACACGTGATATTATATATATATATATATAATATTATATATATATATATATGGGAGGGTTATCTTGAGAACGCTAAATATTGCGAGAATCGTGAGAACGAATGAAAAAACAAAACAAAACAATTTTTTAATACAATCATTATTTTAATTAAGATACAACACCAAAAAAAGAAATTATAACATCAAATAATTCATTTATCCTCTCAAAATCACTCCTATTAGATTTTTTACTCATGTGTAAATATAACAAATTTACACATGTGTAAATTACAAACTTACACATGTGTAAGTTTTCTTTATTTCCAAATTCCCGTAATTTTAAATGTGTAAATTAAATTTCTAGAATTGTATTCTAATAATAATGATAAGTGTAAAAAGAAATTTTGAATTTCACTTGTTTTTTTACCAAGTTCTAATGGTTTTTCATTCATTCTCACTCGTGATATTTAGCGTTCTCATTCAAACCCTCCCATATATATATTATATATATATATATATAATACACACACACTTCATGCATTTCTATCATTTTTTATTTGTAAAAAAAGTTACAATAAAACAATGAATAATTCATTTTGTTTTATGTGTTAGACTAATATTTATTGTTCCGCATATATCTTCACACACACAAACATATACAAATACATACTTATTTCAGAACCAATAATATGTTTAGCATCATTAGAATCACTTAATAAACTTGTACATTTTGTTTTACATTTAATATACAAGGTAGTCACATATGAGTCTGCTACACTATTTTTCTATATCTCACATCAAACAATCAATGCATTAGACAGGTGTAGGTTTTAGCAGTTCTCAATGTAACAGCGGTCCTAAAAAGAATACTATATGTATGTACATTACTAGAAAAGTACTTAATTTCCAACGAAAATTCCCGTTGCAATTATTTTCTTTGCAAATTCCTAACACGTTTGACGCATTTCCTATGAATTGTATAACTACTGGTCGGTAAGGTTATTTCTAAGGGATATTCGATGTGGTAAGACTAGCTTGCAGTTAGGGTTGAGCAAAACAAGGTTCTGACCCTTCATAAAGTTGAACCTAAATCATTAGGACCGTGTTAAAGAAATTAAATTTCAAGGTTCCGAGTCACTTTCAGGTAAAACACACTTTATCATTTAGGAACCCCCAGAACCTTTAGAAATTAAACTTAAACACCCCAGTTTGTTTTGGCCTTTGAATAAAACAGAAAGAAGTGCCTTAGAACTTACTAATTCCATATATCTATTCTCAAACCACATCTCATCGGCCATTCATATTCGATTTCAATCCTGTCTTCATGTGCAAAGAAAGAAGCGATCATCTTATTTTCTAAATAGTGGTTTTCATGCCAATACTAAGTTCACTATCTTTGATGTCCAAGTTGCATATATGTAGTGAGTTGTTTAGTTTGTTCCCTATTTACACGAAAAAAGTTCCTACCTATCAAACCCTTTAACTGACCCATTAGACTCTTTAGCACCCCAAACCACATAGGCTTCTAAGGCTTAGTCCATAATTCCTAACTTCATCAGTAAAAGGGGTTTTGATTCTAGAGGGTCTTGGTCAGGTCGGGTAGGTTTTGTTCCAACCCTCTCATAGCCCTACTTGTGGTAAATTAATCGTATAAATTATATGTTTACTCTGTATTAAAAACAGGACGATGCATTGACCGGGGACTTGGCTTCGGTGGATGTAGCAACCAAGGAAAATTTGGATGCTTTAGTGAAAGTCGGAGAAGCATTACTAGATAACCCGGTTTCCCGAGTGAATACAGATACCGGAGTGGTTGAACCGGTCCCAGACGGTGGTACCAATCGTGAGGCATTAAAAGGTACAGCATCATTGCATATATAATCGCACTTGCTACCCATGATGAAAATTCAAGGTTTAATATGATACACCTCTTATAAATGTAGGTTTGCCCAACGACTCTCAGACGAACGTAAATTAAGGGAGGCAAATTATTCTAATGGGGAAGTAATTATGTGAATTCTTATTTTATTTTTTTTATGAAATTATATATTATTTTAAATTCAATATTGTGATAAATATTTAATTTATTGCTACGGTGAATTATATTAGTGTGTCAAATTGATCTTTTTAAATTCAATTAATTTATTGATGATGCAATTAAAGGTCCCTTAACATCTTTAGATCTTGACAGAATTGTTATCTAAACCTAGAGTGTGTAATTCTCTAGATCAGACTAAAACAGAATACGTGAAGAAGCAGATTTAACAATTAACCGATCTTTATTAATTATCAAAACTAGATGTTTTACAATCAACCTTAGATTAAGAACACTTCCATAATTCATCTAGTCTATCTCCATACGAATTATCTATGTCTCTCTCCATCTCTCTCTTTCTACCTCTCTGTAACAATGTTTTAAAGTGCAAAACCTAATCCTAATGCATAGCAATATTTATATAACACAAGACATGCATGTTGGGCTTGGTTTCACACATGCCTGCGAATTGGACAGGCCCAATTCGCCTAACATACCACAAATGTGGGTTTGGTTTGACCCAATCACTGTTAACTAACTATACAAAGCTAAACCCGCTAACCATTAATCGTTTCACTAATTACAAGATATCCAAAGACCTAATTGTATGAAGTTGTTGACACAATATGCACCAACAATAATAAAAAAATCTTTTATTTATGTATGGAATATTATTGAGGATAATTGTATCCACACTAATCATGCTTTCTATTGATGAGGTGAGTCAAAACCCACTTTCCCTCTCATAATGGAAATAGATAAATAATTACTCTATACAACACCAAGGTGTAGGCATCCTCTTGTCACCATGTGAATAAGCACAAATCCAAAAAGGCAATGCATCTCCAGAAACGAATAAGGAGGAGCCATCTCCTCGTAAGCAATACAACAACTATAAGGCATGAAGATCGAGACGTGTTAGAAGTCGCATAAGTCAAAGACAAAAGATTAAAGACAAAACCAATTAATAAGACACAAGGAGGTAATTCAAGATCAGATGCTATCAGCAAGAATGGAGTCAAAGGATTGCCTGAAATGTTATAGAATAGAAGAACATAGCTCTGTTACAAAGTTATCTCCAAGAAATGTTACAGGTCCACTTAAGAACAAGGAAAGGCACATGTTTGCCTATAAATACCCAGCCATGGAGACTTTGAAAGACACTTCAAATGCAAGACTAACACCTCAAACTTGAAAACCATTCCCTACTTTACTTTTCCTTTGTAATTTAGCATACCTCTTCTTTGTAATTTTGCTATACTTTTCCATTTGTAACATATACTCCTTTTTGTACTCATACCACTTAGCCTTGGTTCTCCTAAAATTAAGTGCTTCATTATATCAGTAATACAAACTTTATAAAATACGCATGTTTTAATGTCAAATTATCACCCATTTATAATATGTTTCATTAATGCAATGCAATCATTCCAGATGTAAAACACCATAACTATATTATGATTCAAGTCGTTGTGTATTAGAATCTGAATAGTGTTTTATACTTCCAAAATAATCAAAATCATTCCAAATATTAAAACAATATGACTATATTGGATTCAAGCTGTGGTGTTTTTTGGAATTCATATGGTGTCTTATACTTACGAATTAACAAAAATGTTGATACGAAATTTATGGATTAAACAATACTTGATACCAGATTTCGAATAATAGAAATATACCAAATATATGGTTTCCTAAAATTTCTCAAAACAGTTATGGCAATATTTTGTTGATTAAAATGATTATTATTAAAATTACTTTATTACCCTTAATCTCTAATTTTAATTAAAGACATATGTCCTCACAATATTATTTCTTACACATCTCACACACTTCCCACTTTTTACAAAATCCTTAATATATATATATATATATATATATATATATATATATATATATATTTATATATGGTGGGATTCTCGAATGAACATTAGTGTATTTGTTAACTGAGTATATAAATTATCATCATCAAATTGTAAAATACACTAGTGTATTTTCATCATTAAATCATGGCCATTGATATTGTGTTTACACTTGTGTATCGATAATCAAGGGCTAGGATTAGTTCAGCAGTGTTCACAATCAAGGGGGTTGTTCATAAATGAACTTAATCATATATATATATGGATGGAGTTTGGCTACAAAGTCCAAAACTCCTAATAAGTGTCAAAAGTCATAAAAAAACATAATTTTACCCATAAAACAAACTCAAAACTCACAAATGATGAGTGAATATTACTAAAACTCTATATTAGATACCCTACAGTCTGTAAAAACTTCAAACACACATACAACTAATAACATAAAACACAACATGAAAATAAGCATAAAACAAAATAATGTTAAACATTTGATAATTAGAACCTTATCATCCAAAACTAACAAAACAAAAACTCACAGATATGGTATTTTAATAATCTTCAATCAGTTATATGTGGGTTGTAAGTATGTTTTATTGCTGACATTTTGGTGTTTTATGAATTTTTACACTCTTTAGGAGTTATGGACTTTGTAGCCTACTCATTTATATAAAGGGTGGGGTTCTAGAGTGAACAATAATGTATCTATGAACTGAGTGAACAAGTACTGACCATTGATTTACATCATTAAATCGTAAAATACTTATGTTCATTAGTGAACAATCTCATTGATTGTAAGCACTATTGAACTAATCATAGCCTTTGATTATCAATACACAAGTGTAAATCAATGGCCAGGATTTTATGATGAAAATACACTAGTGTATTTTACGATTTTATGATGTAAATCAATGGTCATGATTTGTTTACTCGGTTCACAAATACACTAGTGTTCACTCTAGAACCCAACCATATATATATATATATATATATATATATATATATATATGTATGTATGTATATACATATATATATAGGGTAAGGTTAGTGTAAAATGATAATTTTCCAACAAATTGTAAGAAGTCAATGTAGACATGCTGTTTTAAATTGTGTTTTATATTATTTTGATATGGTATAAGATAGAAAAACATTAAACATAATAATTTATAATACAATCATATATATATTCTAGGCATTTAATTTAAAAACACCAATTAAATTCTTTGCATTATGTTTTAGATTTCATGCGTGTAATACATTTAATTGTGTTTTAAATTGTTACGTTTGTTGTTTTTCTATATAATAACATGCCAAAAGAATATAAAACATTATACCGAAATTTAAAACACTATGCTTACATAAACTTCTTACATTTTGTACAAAACATGCCCTTTTTTTACAGGAACCCTTACATATATGGTTTAGCTTTTAGCGTTTAGAGTTTAACTTTTAGTGTTTAGCTTTATATTTTAGCTTAAGATTTAGCATTAGAATTTAGGGTTTAGCTTTTAGCATTTAGCTCTTAGGGTTTTAAGTTTAGATTTTCTGGTTTGATTTTATGGTTTAGCTTTAGGGTTAAGGGTTAGGGTTTGACAAATCAATTCCAACGTCATTTAAACGAGCTCAATCGAAGTTCGTTCTACGTTTCTTAGGTTAAAAATATTTTATAACAAAAGCAAATCCAAAAGATATAACTTCATAAAATTTGGGTGCAATTTTACATAGTTGCCCTATAATAATAATATAATAATAATAATAATAATAATAATAATAATATAATAATAATAATAATAATAATAATAATAATAATAATAATAATAATAATAATAATAATAATAATAATAATAATAATAATAATAATAATAATAATAATAATATATAATAATAATAATAATAAAGATAATAATAATTTCTCATAATTGGTATTTTCATAATTCTTCCCTCTCTCACTAAATATAATTATAATATAATATAGTATAGTATAGGATTCGTTTAGTCTAAATAGTGTATTTTATATGTACTTTGTTTGTAAAAAAGGCCTTTAGTTTTATGTACATAAAAGAAAATGATATTATTAAGTCTTTTAAGATCTTCCAGTTATCTTCTATTCTTCCTGTAATTCTATCATTCCGCCTTTATTTTCATTTTAGTATAGTAAATCTTGATCCCCTCACAAGAATTGTCAAATTTTAATTTTTCAAAGATGTGCTTTTCTTTATGAAAAAAAATTCAATTTGAAATAAATATCCTATTGGACTATGATAAAAATGGGACAACTAAAATAATAAATACAACCACCTTAGCATATAAACTAAATCAAAGCTGTCTTCCTTCTAATCTTAATTTTCATCAAAGAGTTTGTGTTTTTTACGCTTACAATATGACTAGCGAAATCAAAGCATCAAGCAGTATCAGTCTCCGTCCACCATGCTCCGGAAATCTCATAACAATCCTTAGCATTGATGGTGGAGGCATAAGAGGTATCATCCCTGGTGTCATTCTCCAGTACCTTGAATCACAGCTTCAGGTATACAGATAGAACTTCTAGTGCATATATTGATCTTTAAAACAATATCACATCAAATAAGTTACTTAATTTCATGCCCACTTAGTTTTCAGACTTTAATCAACTTGACCAACTTATAGTAACTATTGATTTACTATACACACAGGAGTTAGATGGCGAGGAAGTAAGGTTAGCGGATTACTTTGATGTCGTTTCTGGAACGAGCACAGGTGGTCTAGCTACGATCATGCTAACGGCTCCAAATGAGAACAACAGACCTATGTATGCTGCGAAAGACATTGTTCAGTTTTATGTTGACAATGCTCCCAAAATTTTCCCACAAGTTGGGTAAGATCTAATTTAGTTAGATACTTGATGCAATATTTTTAATTACCATTCTGTTTATAATTTGATGTTGTTTTGCTGCATATTAGAGGGCCATTTGCTGGATTTATAAAATTGTTGAAGGCACTGGTAGGACCAAAATACAACGGGAAGTACCTTAAAGAACTTGTAACAAGCTTACTAGGAACCACAAAGTTGAGTCAGACATTGACTAACGTTGTGATCCCCACATTTGATATTAAGAATATGCAACCTGTAATCTTTAGCTCCTTTCAGGTATGCATTTTATTTGAATTTCATTGAGATTTTTTTTTTTTTTTTGTATTTTATTATAGGGTTTGTGTGTCATATTGGTACTCCCTCTATATACGTCTCTATATATAAAAACAAATAGAGAACTTCTATTATTTGATTCATATCCAATAATGTGTTGATTGTAGGTCAAACTATACTGGATTTATGTAGATTTTACATATTTAAAGCTTATTTTGCCATTTTTTACTAAAAAACCCTTAGATCCTTTTACAAAAATTCCCTTTTTAGTAAAAAGTATTTCCAAACGGACACAAAAAGAAGGTTTGACTTTGAAATATCTCAATTCTCAAGTCAAAATTTAGATAAATATTTAGTTCCTTTTTTTCTCTTGATTACTTTGTCAAATTGGCTTTATTTATAGCGTCTTTTTTTATTATTTTATAAGTTATGATATATAATTGTTACGTTTAAGTTACACAACCTCTTAATTTACTTTTAAATATATATCTACCATAAGATTAGATACCTTGATAATTTGAGAAATCACACATGTACTATACACTTTGATACCATTTAGCTTAACTAATTACGATGAGTTAACGCTTGAAGGTGGCCAGGGAACCAAGCATGGATGCACAATTATCCGACATATGCATCGGCACATCTGCGGCACCTACTTACCTCCCAGCCCATCAATTTCAAAACGGTGATCGAGAGTTTAACCTTATTGACGGTGGCATTGCGGCTAATAATCCGGTAATTAACTATGTACAGCCGCTAAGACATGAAGTAAAACTTTTTCAACGGCAAATAAGATTTTCTTAATTACATCCCAAGTAGCAAGGCACTAGGACACACCCATTACTACACACAATTACAACCGAATATCAAAATCACAAGAAGTTTTCCAGTGGATGTTGTTGCTAAATCTACAACAATTCATTAGCAAATTGCAATTACTCTATTTGGATGGTGTACAACTCTTCATGTACAAAGTAAATACAACGTACAATTGAATTATGGTGCAATTTAATGAATGTACTGGTACATCTATTATATATATGTGGACTACAACAACTGCAACGAAACTTTCAGTGTATTTATGGATTTTTTTTAAACCCAGGTTTCTTTCAAAATTAATGACGAACGAATGGTTTCTATTGCTGGAATTTATTTCAAGACGTGGACTTAGAATTGAAAAGTTAAAAAGTAAGGGAACACAAAAAAACACACATAGTGGAATAATTATAAATAACAATAATATATATCTAGACTTATTCTGAATTAGTTATATAATTACTTTAGAGCAGGGGCGGACCTAACTTGGCGCTCCGGCGGTAGTGTAAATTTTGGAAAAATTTTACGTTTTTTCGATTTCGTTGTCCCTTTTTTATAAAACGTTATTACTACGAAAATTTTCTAGATCCGCTACTGCTTTAGAGTATATATATATGATCCAATTCAAGCATATCCTAAAATAAACTTACATGTAAAAAATTATATAAATACTCAACATATAACTACTTTAAAGTAGTTCTTATTGAACTCAAACATATATCTTCACTATGTTTTTATGTGTTTCCCTTCAATGTATGCAAAATTTGTATTTGATTTTTACACTACATATCTATGTAAGGTTAGATTCGAAACCAAGAAACTACTCTAAGTTTTTTAATTTCTTTTAACTAAAAGGTTAGTATTATATATGTGTGCGTGTATATATATAATAATATATATATATATATATTATATATATATATATATAGTTTCTATGCAGAACACTAAATATTGCTAGAACACGTAAAACACATAAACATCCATTTTTTCAATCTTAAAAACCTAAAAATTAAATAAAAATGTTACAAATGTAAGATTTACTGTTCCTATACCAGAATTCAAAACAAAATATGAAACTTTGTGTATAACCTACACATTTGTAGCTTATGTGCAGGTTAAATTACCAACATGTATGTAGGCTATGTGTAGATAAATATATATGGTTTTTTATGTACATATAATACACATATGAATGTAAGAAACATAAAATTTAAAAATATGAACCTTAAATCCTAAAATTTAGTGTGTTAGAATTATTATTTTTGTTCTCGCAATTATTAGTGTTCTGTAATGATTCTAATCCTATATATATGTGTATGAATTGTATATATTTTTTTACCTCCAAGACCTATAACACATAAAAAGAATAAAAAAATAGTTCATGGATAATAGTGGTTTTCTCACCATTTTCGAGTATCTCTCTCGTCTGTCTCTAGAGATATAGAGAGGGAGTGTGTATATGTATACTGTTTGTACCATCAAACATATTAGACATATGGAATTAAAGTTATAGCTATTGTAATCAGAATATCTAGCTGACCCTGGACTAAATGCTATAAACATTGTAAGATTACAAGTGGAGTTGTTTGATATCATAAAGTTCACGATTGGCAGTCTTTGGTTGCAATAGGGGAAGTGGCAAGGCAGGTTCTAAAAGCAAATCCAAATTTCCCCGCAATTCGGCCACTTGATTGCCATCGATATCTCTTGATATCAATTGGGACGGGCACAGAGAAGCAGCAACCTCTATTTGACGCCAAAATGGCAGCCAAATGGGGAGTGCTCGGGTGGTTAGTCAACAAAAGTTCCGCTCCCTTGATAGATGCTTTTACACAAGCAAGTGCTGATTTGGTTGTTATGTATAATAACACCGTCTTCGAAGCCTTCGATTCTGTTGACAACTATCTCCGCATTCAGGTACGTATGGTTCACTCATCTCGATATGCATACATGAGTTAATACATTTCTTGTATTGTTCTATGCCAAGAATGGTCACTTTTAACACCAATCAATACTATATTTTGTATGGTAAGACTAATCATTAAAAGTTTTTGTTCGCTACCGTGTCAAATATAGGACAATGGATTGACCGGAGACTTAGCTTCGGTCGACGTGGCAACAAAGGAAAATTTGGAAGGCTTAGTGAAAGCCGGGGAAGGGTTACTAGATAACCTTGTTTCTCGAGTGAATATTGGTACTGGAATTGTTGAACCTATCCCAAATGGTGGTACGAATCGTGAGGCATTGAAAAGGTACAACTTTGTTGCATAGTTGCCCTTGCTAACGTTGATAAAATTAAACTACCAAACGTACTTGGTAAAATTTCATTTGTAGAGTTTAGTAGGGTTTAATAATGTACAACTTTTTAATACATGTTTTTTTTTTCAAATGCAGGTTTGCGAAACGACTCTCAGACGAACGGAAAGTAAGGGAGGCAAATCATATAAACAGGGGAGTGCTTGAGTAAATTGTTAATTTGCTTTAACTTTGTGAAATTATTCATATATATCAAAGGTTGTAACGAATATTTAATATAATGTTTTGTGTATTCTATTGGTGTGGCAAACATCATTTTGTATCGTACTAGAATCACAATGACATGTGTGTATTTATTGATCAAACTGATGCAACTAAGGATTTCGCTAGGGTTCCACTTGATAAGCTCGGTAAATTAGTGTTATGCCCATTAAGCCCTTGCAAGTATGCAACAGTTCTTGCTCTGCAACTTCTTTCTCTTTGGGCATCCAGTTTTGATATGGCCCATATTTTAAAAGTTTATTAGATTTAAACTGGGTTAATGGTTAAGTCTGGGCCTGTGAGTGATATTACCAAAAGCACTTTCTTTTTTTCTGAATGCATATCTCTACAAAGGTTAGTTGGACATGATTAAATCAGTTTTTTCTTTCTTTTCTTTTCTTGAAAATAAACTCAATTTATGTTAAAATGAGTTGAAAGAATTAATAGGAATGGTTTACTTGGGTAGTTGACTTGACGCTTCAGTTGTAGGAAAAAAGGAGTGAAATTCAATTTTTTATGAATGAGAAAAGTGGAAGAGTACATTATCAAATTGAGGTATAAGTTATGGCTTCCAGTTCTCTTAGCAATTCTTTTAAACTATGTTCACACAAAGATTATTAATTTGCACCTAGTTGGAGATGAATTTTACACTGAATCAAAAATTTTGCAGAATATAAACGTGTAATTATCACTTATAGCCATGGTTGTAAAACAAGGTCTCCAAGGCTGAGTACACCCGGAGTAGTCGTTACAAGGTAGGCTGCCGAGACGACATTCTTCAACTCCGCCTAATTGCTCGGAATCGATCAAACGTGATCAACGTCAGACAGAATCGGATCTAGTAGGTCAACTGGGCTGAGTTTGACTTAAAAAAATAAAACTTAATTTTTGTGTCTGTCATATTAAAGAATGAATATCATTTGCACGTATTTTGTTATAAATATTAGTAAATTTATGATATTTTACATATATTTAATTTCCAAAAACTAATTTCTTTATAATTTAATATGCCCGAGTACTCACCGATTACTCTACACCTAGGCCAAGTACTCTCAACTCCTTGGTCGACCGACTAGGTTAGAAGAATTAAGTACTAAACATCTGAATTTTTTTTATCTTCATCAGATTGTTGAAATGGTTTAACGGACAGTTGCCTGGCTACATAGGTTATGGAGATGAAACCCATCACACAACATGCGGTGTAAAACACAAGTACATGCGACAATGTAGGGGCTTCCCGCTAGTTATAATAATGATGCATATAGTCCTTGCTATTTTCTCAGTTGTGACACATTTGATTCTTAGCGTGAACGAGCATGTACTCCTTACGTTAATTATTTAAATGAGAAATCTACCCTGAAAAAACTAGTGGAATTCCTTTGTGCATTGCGGTGGGAATTCAGTTAGTATCATTTCCTTTCATTGCAGTATCGGCACTTGATATAGCAATTGAAAGAGATTAAAAAAACAAATAACAGTATTAGCATCAGTATTGTTCGGAGTGTATAAGTTATGGTTGTCACGATAACGGTATCATGTTGTCACTCCCTATAGTTTACGATACCAAAAAGATACTCTACAGAGAACGTTTTCAATGAAATATATATCAGACCCCCATAAAAACGAATATTAGTACAGGTACCAAAGTTTGTCGGATAGTACCGGTTATATTTGTCATGAAAAAAGAAACAAAAAAAATTATCTCATATTTAACCGGTTGTTTTATGATTCGTAGATAGAAATAAGAACGCCACAACCATATATTTAGAACTTTATAAATCATTACTATATTATTAGAATAATAAAATGTAAGATAGATTTGATAACATGTATGTCTATGCACTTTAAGTACTAATACATTACTACTTATCACAACCCAAATATAAAAGAAACCTTATGTCGAAACGTTAATAAAAAAAATTATCTATACATTACTACTCACAACTCGATTTTATATATATAATATATAAGAAAAATATTAAAATGAAAACCCACTTGAATGAGAAAACCCATGAAACCCTTATGTAACAAACTGTTTTTTTTTTAACTAAGGCATATAATATACATATTTCAAACATTTGAAGTTAAAAAAAAAACAAAAGAAAATTGTTGAAAGATTTTTTATTAAATAAATATAATTTCGTGCATAACAAGTGTAACACTAAACAACCGGGTTGTTACATACTTAACAATTGAAGTTATTATTATTTTTTTTAAATTCATTTGATGTTTTTTTGGTTTAAAACATTTAAAAATATGTATATTAGTTGTCTTAAATATCGTATTAAAAACAATTGGAGAGAATATGAAAGATTTGGGAGTGAGTTTTGTTGGTAAATGGTCAAATGGGTGGGCCCCCTTGTTTTTCTCCTATTGGCACGCGTTATCCCTTTTTGGCATGGCAAAGGGTAATCTAGACTTATTTTTTAGTTGGGGTGTTATGGTGGTGAGGTTTTTACACAGGGTGCGTGTATTCACACCGTTTAGCTTTACAAACTTATAATTTTTAAGTTTTTTTTAATTTTTTAATTTAGACTTCTTCGTTTGTTGTGTAGTTTTTTTAATAATATTAACTTTTTGATTTTGTTTATAATTATAATCTGAATACAATTTCATATGGATTAGTTAGATGTATTTAATTTCTAGGACTGTACTAAGAATTATAATGTTTCTTTATTCTTGATTCGAGGGTTACAGGTTTCAAATGTAAAGAGTAATCGTTAGAAGTAATAAATCAGTAATATTTGCACTATAGATATATTATAAGAACAATATTGGGAATAACCTATCTATTAACTAATTCATGCTATATTGTGTTAACACACGATTTGGTGACGAACAGATCAAAGGTAATCGATGTGACTTGGAAAGACCGGAGAAGTTTTAGCTTGAATTTTTAAAAGTATTATGTTTGTTTATTGTGTCGACGGATTCATGTCCAATATAGCCCCTTGCTACGTTGGACTTCGTTTTGTTAAACAAGTAATAAAAGATGTTCCCGTTGTTGGAAATTTATACACTGAATGGATATTAATTTAGTGAGCTTATAATTTAGTTAAATTATAATTAATTACTAGACTCTTATAAACTCTTAAGTAGAGTTTTTATGTCAATTTATTAGTTTTTATTAGAGTTTATGTCTCAAATAAAATCTCTAATAAAGTGAAACTTTTCACTACCCACAACTCTTGTAAAAAAGGTAGGCTATGTGTTTCATTAGTTTTTATGAGAAACTACAAGAGAAAAATAAAATATATAAAGAATTCTTGGAGAAGTTGTGAAGACTTGAACATCCATATGTTGAGAATTATAGAGAGATAAGTTTTCTCTACTCGATTCCATCACTTTCGTATCATTATTTTTCCACAAGTTCAAATACTATAATTTTATCCAGTGTAACCTTGGGTGCGTGTGCCATCTCCGGCAGTACATACTGCTTCGGCTGTTGTACCCTGGGAAACAGACGCATCGTCTTTAGTAGAGGCGCAAAATCTGTTTTAAGGGAAGCGTGCTGAACACGTGCCTCAGCCACAACCATCAACACTTGTTTGTTCATTTTGTAGGAAATTATTGTATAAGAATATGTGGGTTCAAGACCTCGTTGAAGCCCACACAAAGGCAAGGAGACGCAATTCAAGAGTTCGTTGAAGACTACACAACGGACCATATAAGAAGACGCGGTTAAAACTCTTGTTGAAGACCATAGATTGAATCACTTTAATTACATATGTTGTTTTTTACGTCATATTCGTAAGAATTTATACACGATACATGTACTATAATTTCCCAAACATGTAAAGAGGGTATCTTTACTATTTTATTTGTATATTTTTTATTAAAATTATGACTCATGTCCTACAGCCGTTACCTGTAAAAAATTTGACTAGATAATCAGTTTTCATTTTCTTTAAAATAAATTAAAGCTACGATGACGAATAATTGGTATATTGATTCCATATAAACCATTGTCTAACACATGAGAAAATTAATATGGTTTGTAGATAACATGTTATATATACGTAACCTCATTTAGTTCTTTACATGCTTTTTTACTGTAAAATTTGTATGAACACAACAAACAGAACAAAGAACACCTGATATAGTGGCAAAACAACGATAAAATCTTTATTTCTTTAAACCAACCCTGAAAATCTCCCACACCAAACCCTAGATCTCAAAATAATGAGATCTGTCGAGTACAACTGTAACTACAACTGTCACACCCCGACCCGCAGCGGAAAAAGGTGATCGAGGCATGATTGCGGGGCATGATTGGGTTTTCATCAAAGCTCATGACATTTATTATAATGTTTCATATTTATTATTACAATTTTAAAGAAGATCATACAATCAAATCATACAAGTACAACATGTTTGATATATAAATTAACACCTATATATGTGCAGAATGGAGATTACACAATTTTGATAAATAAAAGATATCTACAGTTTCATTATACCAAATTAATTTGATATTTGTACAAACCATTATACAAATTTATGAAGTACAACTACTAATAAGGAATGTAAAACCATGAACACTCTTGTTGCTCGATTGGCAGTCTTTGGTTGCAGTAGGGGAAGTGACAAGGCATCTTCTGAAAGAGGATCCAAACTTCCCTGCAATGTCGCCCCTCGAATATGATCGATATCTCTTGATATCAATCGGGACAAGCACGCAGAAGCAGACGCCGAAATTTGATGCGAAAATGGCTGCCAAATGGGGAGTAATCGGGTGGTTGACTAGCCAAGGTTCAGCACCGTTGATAGAAGCTTTCACGCAAGCAAGTGCTGATTTAGTTGTTATGCAAAACAATATTGTTTTTGAAGCCCTCAATTCTGTTGATAACTATCTTCGCATTCAGGTACGGTTCACTCATCTAAGACATGCATGATAATTGGGTGAACAAAAGGTAAAATTTTTACTAAGGGAAAAAATTAACTCGAATTGTTTAATTTTTTAATTAACAAAATCAGTTTTTTTAATACAAACCTTATTATAATTAAAATACAACGTTAGAAAAAGAATTTACTCTTTAAATAATTCATCTCACTTTTCACAATCACGCTTAATAAATTTTTATATATGTGTAAATACAACAAATTACATCTGTAAATGGCAAACTTACACATGTGTAAATTTTCAAGAATACATGTAAACTTAAACGTGTAAATTTAATTTATAATATTGTATTCGAATAATAATGATAAGTATAAAAAAATTTCGATTTTGAATTGTTTTTGACTAAGTTCTCACGGCTCTTTAATTCGTTCTCACGGTTCTCACAATATTTAGCGTTCTTATTTAAACTCTCCTCTATATATATTTGTATTTCTTACATACAAATATATGTATTTATGTATAAAAACTATAAATTTATTTGTGTTTTTAAAATTTATAACTATTAGTTGTGTTGTGTAAATAATACGACCTACACGTGACTTACACATGTGTATGTTATATATATATATATATATATATATATATACGGGAGGGTTATCTTGAGAACGCTAAATATTGCGAGAATCGTGAGAACGAATGAAAAAACAAAACAAAACAATTTTTTAATACAATCATCATTTTAATTAAGATAAAACACCAAAAAAAGAAATTATAACATCAAATAATTCATTTATCCTCTCAAAATCACTCCTATTAGATTTTTTACTCATGTGTAAATATAACAAATTTACACATGTGTAAATTGCAAACTTACACATGTGTAAATTTTCTTTATTTCCAAATACACGTAATTTTAAATGTGTAAATTAAATTTCTAGAATTGTATTCTAATAATAATGATAAGTGTAAAAAGAAATTTTGAATTTCACTTGTTTTTTTACCAAGTTCTAATGGTTTTTCATTCATTCTCACTCGTGATATTTAGCGTTCTCATTCAAACCCTCCCATATATATATATACATATATATATATATACACACACTTCATGCATTTCTATCATTTTTTATTTGTAAAAAAATTTACAATAAAACAATGAATAATACATTTTGTTTTATGTGTTAGACTAATATTTATTGTTCCGCATATATCTTCACACACACAAACATATACAAATACATACTTATTTCAGAACCAATAATATGTTTAGCATCATTAGAATCACTTAATAAACTTGTACATTTTGTTTTACATTTAATATACAAGGTAGTCACATATGAGTCTGCTACACTATTTTTCTATATCTCACATCAAACAATCAATGCATTAGACAGGTGTAGGTTTTAGCAGTTCTCAATGTAATAGCGGTCCTAAAAAGAATACTATATGTATGTACATTACTAGAAAAGTACTTAATTTCCAACGAAAATTCCCGTTGCAATTATTTTCTTTGCAAATTCCTAACACGTTTGACGCATTTCCTATGAATTGTATACTACTGGTCGGTAAGGTTATTTCTAAGGGATATTCGATGTGGTAAGACTAGCTTGCAGTTAGGGTTGAGCAAAACAAGGTTCTGACCCTTCATAAAGTTGAACCTAAATCATTAGGACCGTGTTAAAGAAATTAAATTTCAAGGTTCCGAGTTACTTTCAGGTAAAACACACTTTATCATTTAGGAACCCCCAGAACCTTTAGAAATTAAACTTAAACACCCCAGTTTGTTTTGGCCTTTGAATAAAACAGAAAGAAGTGCCTTAGAACTTACTAATTCCATATATCTATTCTCAAAACACATCTCATCGGCCATTCATATTCGATTTCAATCCTGTCTTCATGTGCAAAGAAAGAAGCGATCACCTTATTTTCTAAATAGTGGTTTTCATGCCAATACTAAGTTCACTATCGAGTTTTATTTGTAGGGTAATTTTTTGATGTCCAAGTTGCATAGATGTAGTGAGTTGTTTAGTTTGTTCCCTATTTACACAAAAAAAGTTCCTACCTATCAAACCCTTTAACTGACCCATTAGACTCTTTAGCACCCGAAACCACATAGGCTTCTAAGGCTTAGTCCATAATTCCTAACTTCATCAGTAAAAGGGGTTTCGATTCTAGAGGGTCTTGGTCAGGTCGGGTAGGTTTTGTTCCAACCCTCTGCATAGCCCTACTTGTGGTAAATTAATCGTATAAATTATATGTTTACTCTGTATTAAAAACAGGACGATGCATTGACCGGGGACTTGGCTTCGGTGGATGTAGCAACCAAGGAAAATTTGGATGCTTTAGTGAAAGTCGGAGAAGCATTACTAGATAACCCGGTTTCCCGAGTGAATACAGATACCGGAGTGGTTGAACCGGTCCCAGACGGTGGTACCAACCGTGAGGCATTGAAAAGGTACAGCATCATTGCATAAATAATCGCACTTGCTACCCATGATGAAAATTCAAGGTTTAATATGATACACCTCTTATAAATGTAGGTTTGCCCAACGACTCTCAGACGAACGTAAATTAAGGGAGGCAAATTATTCTAATGGGGAAGTAATTATGTGAATTCTTATTTTATTTTTTTATGAAATTATATATTATTTTAAATTCAATATTGTGATAAATATTTAATTTATTGCTACGGTGAATTATATTAGTGTGTCAAATTGATCTTTTTAATTTCAATTAATTTATTGATGATGCAATTAAAGGTCCCTTAACATCTTTAGATCTTGACAGAATTGTTATCTAAACCTGGAGTGCGTAATTCTCTAGATCAGACTAAAACAGAATACGTGAAGAAGCAGATTTAACAATTAACCGATCTTTATTAATTATCAAAACTAGATGTTTTACAATCAACCTTAGATTAAGAACACTTCCATAATTCATCTAGTCTATCTCCATACGAATTATCTATCTCTCTCTCCATCTCTCTCTTTCTACCTCTCTGTAACAATGTTTTAAAGTGCAAAACCTAATCCTAATGCATAGCAATATTTATATAACACAAGACATGCATGTTGGGCTTGGTTTCACACATGCCTGCGAATTGGACAGGCCCAATTCGCCTAACATACCACAAATGTGGGTTTGGTTTGACCCAATCACTGTTAACTAACTATACAAAGCTAAACCCGCTAACCATTAATCGTTTCACTAATTACAAGATATCCAAAGACCTAATTGTATGAAGTTGTTGACACAATATGCACCAACAATAATAAAAAATCTTATATTTATGTATGGAATATTATTGAGGATAATTGTATCCACACTAATCATGCTTTCTATTGATGAGGTGAGTCAAAACCCACTTTCCCTCTCATAATGGAAATAGATAAATAATTACTCTATACAACACCAGACAAGGTGTAGGCATCCTCTTGTCACCATGTGAATAAGCACAAATCCAAAAAGGCAATGCATCTCAGAAACGAATAAGGAGGAGCCATCTCCTCGTAAGCAATACAACAACTATAAGGCATGAAGATCGAGACGTGTTAGAAGTCGCATAAGTCAAAGACAAAAGATTAAAGACAAAACCAATTAATAAGACACAAGAAGGTAATTCAAGATCAGATGCTATCAGCAAGAATGGAGTCAAAGGATTGCCTGAAATGTTATAGAATAGAAGAACACAGCTCTGGAACAAAGTTATCTCCAAGAAATGTTACAGGTCCACTTAAGAACAAGGAAAGGCACATGTTTGCCTATAAATACCCAGCCATGGAGACTTTGAAAGACACTTCAAATGTAAGACTAACACCTCATACTTGAAAACCATTCGCTACTTTACTTTTCCTTTGTAATTTAGCATACTTCTTCTTTGTAATTTTGCTATACTTTTCAATTTGTAACATATACTCCTTTTTGTACTCATACCACTTAGCCTTGGTTCTCCCAAAATTAAGTGCTTCATTATATCAGTAATACAAACTTTATAAAATACACATGTTTTAATGTCAAATTATCACCCATTTATAATATGTTTCATTAATGCAATGCAATCATTCCAGATGTAAAACACCATAACTATATTATGATTCAAGTCGTGGTGTATTAGAATCTGAATAGTGTTTTATACTTCCAAAATAATCAAAATCATTCCAAATATTAAAACAGTATGACTATATTGGATTCAAGCTGTGGTGTTTTTTGGAATTCATATGGTGTCTTATACTTACGAATTAACAAAAATGTTGATACGAAATTTATGGATTAAACAATACTTGATACCAGATTTCGAATAATAGAAATATACCAAATATATGGTTTCCTAAAATTTCTCAAAACAGTTATGGCAATATTTTGTTGATTAAAATGATTATTATTAAAATTACTTTATTACCCTTAATCTCTAATTTTAATTAAAGACACATGTCCTCACTATATTATTTCTTACACATCTCACACACTTGCCACTTTTTACAAAATCCTTAATATATATATATATATATATATATTATATTGTAACATCCGTCAAAAACGGATTTTACCAAACCCGCTCCGTTTATTAACCGAACAATCAGTTAAAAATTTCGTTCGAATTTAATGCCCAAAATAATTTTAAACGATACATAATCAATTATTATATTGGAATATATAATTTGTTTTTGAAAAACTGTTAAAAATCAGAAAATAAAAATGTCTTGGCACTGCCGGGTTTCGAACCCGGTCAGTAACTGGTTCAGCACAGACTTAACACTCAACACTTAAACCACTGCGCCACTGATGTTTCTTGTTAAATGTTAGAATCATTTAATTTATAGCATGACTTTCCGAATTCAAAATCGGCGCCCAAATGCAGTTGTCAGAAATCCCGGCGATCTCGCGAAATTTAACGATTCCTTCAGTTATAACATAACTTTAAACAAACATCGGTTATAACCGACGCCTGAGTCCGCGACACAAACTATAACCGCCGGAAAACGTAATGACTTTGAATCAATTCGGAAATTGGACCAAGTTCATCGATAACCTGCCTTATAAATACCCCCTCGAACCTCTGCAAACATTTTCGCTCAAAACCGCACCCTATATCGACGAAAACTCACTCGCCGGAAATCTTCTGCTCATCGCCGGAAAACCGAACCCTCCACTTCTAAGCCTTACTAAACCCCCTGAGCTTATACCGAAGTCACCCACATCCTTTTCAAGCTTTCTGAAGACTCGTTGCTGCAAGACACACGACACCGGAACCTGTTGCTGTCGCCGGAGTTCTGCCGGAGAAACAGAGGAATCCAGTTGGTATACCTCACGCTTAAATCGTCCCTTCTTTTTATTTAATCTCACCTGTAATTAACTAAAAAACGCTAAAGAAACCGATTAAAACATTGAACCAGTCGGACTTCCGATTCTGGTTAAAACTGACGAAGAAGACGAAGTTCGGTAACATATAAGTATAATTAAAATCAAGTTATTACTCGGGTTAGACACACAGTCCAGCGGTGGACTGTGTGCACATTAAACACACTAACGTCTCGAGTTCGAATCTTGTCCCACACACGCTGCCTTAAATAAAAATGTCTTTTTGTTAATCGAACCGGAGACACTGCTGTATATGTTAAGTTTATTAATAACCGGAAAAATAACCAAGTTAGACACACAGTCCAGTGGTGGACTGTGTGTATGTTTAATCACAGGACACGAGTTCGAGTCCGGTCTACTGCACCGACCCGGACAAATATCTAACTTTTTAAATAAGTCAGAAATGAAAATACTTAGTTTGTGTTTAAGTATAATAAAAATCGGTTTATATAACATGTTAAACACACAGTCCAGCGGTGGACTGTGTGTTAACGCAACCCACAGGTCCCGGGTTCGAGACCTGTGGAGCGCACCGGTCCGATTCAGTTAAATCGTTTTTAAAAATAAATGATTTTCGGTTTAATCTAATTAGTATATAAATATAATTAAAACAGAAATATTTCGGGTTAGACACGTAGCTCAGTTGGTAGAGCTGCGTGCACGCGTACGGGAGCTCTCGGGTTCGAGCCTCACTCAGCGCACATATACTCGCATTCGAACCGGTCAAAGTCAACAGTCAACGGTCAACGGTCATAAAAAGTCAACTTTTTTTTATTATTTTTATTTATTTATTTTAATTAAAAATCAATTAAAAATACTTAAAAATAACATTTTTAAGGTTAGAAAATAGCCTTGAACTCACAAAAATACACCCAACAATCCTACTAAAATGGATAACGAAAACCCGTTTACTTACCGAACCATAATGCTATTTATATAGGTTAATTTCACTCGTGGTTAAAACTACTTCGTGTGCATTCAACATCATCAACCGAACGCACCCACTGTGAGTGAATCTTACAACTCCCCCTTTTTTTATTTACACGTTTTGGGGTGTGTCATGTGTCACAAATTAATTAACTCGTTTATTTAAACTTGTGCCATACCATATGGTGATCTAAACTTAGATTGTTTATATTGTTGTGATTACGTATTTCATTTTGTCAAATTATATGAAATTCATTCATTAAGCCCATCAGTTCCTCGTGGGAGACGAGTTGAACAACGCGTGCCTCAAAACCAATCCATTATTGTTCATGTGTGTATCATTGAGTTTATATTGTTTGTAGTTTTGTCTTTCATATTATCATTTTTATGCAATTCATTCATTAGGCCCATCAGTTCCTCGTGAGAGACGAGTAGAGCAACGCGTGCCTCTAAACGTTCCATTATTGTTCATGTGTGCTTTATTTAATATCTAATGTTTGTTGAATAAGTTTACATCTATTTTTACTCATGTGTGGTTGTGCACTCATTTCATAATCAATTAAATAAACAAAAACTCACAAAAAAACAAAACAAAAACTTATCATCCAAAAATAACAAAACAAAAACTCACAGATATGGTATTTTAATAATCTTCAATCAGTTATATGTGGGTTGTGAGTATGTTTTATGGCTGACATTTTGGTGTTTTATGAATTTTTACACTCTTTAGGAGTTATGGACTTTGTAGCCTACTCATTTATATAAAGGGTGGGGTTCTAGAGTGAACAATAATGTATCTATGAACTTAGTGAACAAGTACTGACCATTGATTTACATCATTAAATCGTAAAATACTTATGTTCATTAGTGAACAATCTCATTGATTGTAAGCACTATTGAACTAATCCTACCCTTGATTATCAATACACAAGTGTAAATCAATGGCCAGGATTTTATGATGAAAATACACTAGTGTATTTTACGATTTTATGATGTAAATCAATGGTCATGATTTGTTTACTCGGTTCACAAATACACTAGTGTTCACTCTAGAACCCAACCATATATATATATATGTATGTATGTATATACATATATATATAGGGTAAGGTTAGTGTAAAATGACAATTTTCCAACAAACTGTAAGAAGTCAATGTAGACATGGTCTTTTAAATTGTGTTTTATATTATTTTGATATGGTATAAGATAGAAAAACATTAAACATAATAATTTATAATACAATCATATATATATTCTAGGCATTTAATTTAAAAACACTAATTAAATTCTTTGCATTATGTTTTAGATTTCATACGTGTAATACATTTAATTGTGTTTTAAATTGCTACGTTTGTTGTTTTTCTATATAATAACATGCCAAAAGAATATAAAACATTATACCGAAAATTAAAACACTATGTTTACATAAACTTCTTACATTTTGTACAAAACATGCCCTTTTTTTACATGAACCCTTACATATATGGTTTACCTTTTAGGGTTTATGGTTTAGAGTTTAACTTTTAGTGTTTAGCTTTATATTTTAGCTTAAGATTTAGCATTAGAATTTAGGGTTTAGCTTTTAGCATTTAGCTCTTAGGGTTTTAAGTTTAGATTTTCGGGTTTGATTTTATGGTTTAGCTTTAGGGTTAAGGGTTAGGGTTTGACAAATCGATTCCAACGTCATTTAAACGAGCTCAATCGAAGTTCGTTCTACGTTTCTTAGGTTAAAAATATTTTATAACTAAAGCAAATCCAAAAGATATAACTTCATAAAATTTGGGTGCAATTTTACATAGTTGCCCTATAATAATAATAATAATATAATAATAATAATAATAATAATAATAATAATAATAATAAATAATAATAATAATAATAATAATAATAATATTTTCTCATAATTGGTATTTTCATAATTCTTCCCTCTCTCACTAAATATAATTATAATATAATATAGTATAGTATAGGATTAGTTTACTCTAAATAGTGTATTTTATATGTACTTTGTTTGTAAAAAAGGCCTTTAGTTTTATGTACATAAAAGAAAATGATATTATTAAGTCTTTTAAGATCTTCCAGTTATCTTCTATTCTTTCTGTAATTCTATCATTCCGCCTTTATTTTCATTTTAGTATAGTAAATCTTGATCCCCTCACAAGAATTGTCAAATTTTAATTTTTCAAAGATGTGCTTTTCTTTATGAAAAAAAATTCAATTTGAAATAAATATCCTATTGGACTATGATAAAAATGGGACAACTAAAATAATAAATACCACCACCTTAGCATATAAACTAAATCAAAGCTGTCTTCCTTCTAATCTTAATTTTCATCAAAGAGTTTGTGTTTTTTACGCTTACAATATGACTAGCGAAATCAAAGCATCAAGCAGTATCAGTCTCCGTCCACCATGCTCCGGAAATCTCATAACAATCCTTAGCATTGATGGTGGAGGCATAAGAGGTATCATCCCTGGTGTCATTCTCCAGTACCTTGAATCACAGCTTCAGGTATACAGATAGAACTTCTAGTGCATATATTGATCTTTAAAACAATATCACATCAAATAAGTTACTTAATTTCATGCCCACTTAGTTTTCAGACTTTAATCAACTTGACCAACTTATAGTAACTATTGATTTACTATACACACAGGAGTTAGATGGCGAGGAAGTAAGGTTAGCGGATTACTTTGATGTCGTTTCTGGAACGAGCACAGGTGGTCTAGCTACGATCATGCTAACGGCTCCAAATGAGAACAACAGACCTATGTATGCTGCGAAAGACATTGTTCAGTTTTATGTTGACAATGCTCCCAAAATTTTCCCACAAGTTGGGTAAGATCTAATTTAGTTAGATACTTGATGCAATGTTTTTAATTACCAATTTTCCCACAAATTGGGTAAGATCTAATTTAGTTTGCAATTACTCTATTTGGATGGTGTACAACTCTTCATGTACAAAGTAAATACAACGTACAATTGAATTATGGTGCAATTTAATGAATGTACTGGTACATCTATTATATATATGTGGACTACAACAACTGCAACGAAACTTTCAGTGTATTTATGGATTTTTTTTAAACCCAGGTTTCTTTCAAAATTAATGACGAACGAATGGTTTCTATTGCTGGAATTTATTTCAAGACGTGGACTTAGAATTGAAAAGTTAAAAAGTAAGGGAACACAAAAAAACACACATAGTGGAATAATTATAAATAACAATAATATATATCTAGACTTATTCTGAATTAGTTATATAATTACTTTAGAGCAGGGGCGGACCTAACTTGGCGCTCCGGCGGTAGTGTAAATTTTGAAAAAATTTTACGTTTTTTCTATTTCGTTGTCCCTTTTTTTATAAAACGTTATTCCTACGAAGATTTTCTAGATCCGCCACTGCTTTAGAGTATATATATATGATCCAATTCAAGCATATCCTAAAATAAACTTACATGTAAAAAATTATATAAATACTCAACATATAACTACTTTAAAGTAGTTCTTATTGAACTCAAACATATATCTTCACTATGTTTTTATGTGTTTCCCTTCAATGTATGCAAAATTTGTATTTGATTTTTACACTACATATCTATGTAAGGTTAGATTCGAAACCAAGAAACTACTCTAAGTTTTTTAATTTCTTTTAACTAAAAGGTTAGTATTATATATGTGTGTGTGTATATATATATATATATATATATTATATATATATATATATATATGGGAAGTTTCTATGCAGAACACTAAATATTGCTAGAACACGTAAAACACATAATCATCCATTTTTTCAATCTTAAAAACCTAAAAATTAATAAAAATGTTACAAATGTAAGATTTACTGTTCCTATACCAGAATTCAAAACAAAATATGAAACTTTGTGTATAACCTACACATTTGTAGCTTATGTGTTGGTTAAATTACCAACATGTATGTAGGCTATGTGTAGATAAATATATATGGTTTTTTATGTACATATAATACACATATGAATGTAAGAAATATAAAATTTAAAAATATGAACCTTAAATCCCAAAATTTACTGTGTTAGAATTATTATTTTTGTTCTCGCAATTATTAGTGTTCTGTAATGATTCTAATCCTATATATATGTGTATGAATTGTATATATTTTTTTACCTCCAAGACCTATAACATATAAAAAGAATAAAAAAATAGTTCATGGATAATAGTGGTTTTCTCACTATTTTCGAGTATCTCTCTCGTCTGTCTCTAGAGATATAGAGAGGGAGTGTGTATATGTATACTGTTTGTACCATCAAACCTCTATTTGACGCCAAAATGGCTGCCAAATGGGGAGTGCTCGGGTGGTTAGTCAACAAAAGTTCCGCTCCCTTGATAGATGCTTTTACACAAGCAAGTGCTGATTTGGTTGTTATGTATAATAACACCGTCTTCGAAGCCTTCGATTCTGTTGACAACTATCTCCGCATTCAGGTACGTATGGTTCACTCATCTCGATATGCATACATGAGTTAATACATTTCTTGTATTGTTCTATGCCAAGAATGGTCACTTTTAACACCAATCAATACTATATTTTGTATGGTAAGACTAATCATTAAAAGTTTTTGTTCGCTACCGTGTCAAATATAGGACGATGGATTGACCGGAGACTTAGCTTTGGTCGACGTGGCAACAAAGGAAAATTTGAAAGGCTTAGTGAAAGCCGGGGAAGGGTTACTAGATAACCTTGTTTCTCGAGTGAATACTGGTACTGGAATTGTTGAACCTATCCCAAATGGTGGTACGAATCGTGAGGCATTAAAAAGGTACAACTTTGTTGCATAGTTGCCCTTGCTAACGTTGATAAAATTAAACTACCAAACGTACTTGTAAAATTTCATTTGTAGAGTTTAGTAGGGTTTAATAGTACAACTTTTTAATACATGTTTTTTTTTCAAATGCAGGTTTGCGAAACGACTCTCAGACGAACGAAAAGTAAGGGAGGCAAATCATATAAACAGGGGAGTGCTTGAGTAAATTGTTAATTTGCTTTAACTTTGTGAAATTATTCATATATATCAAAGGTTGTAACGAATATTTAATATAATGTTTTGTGTATTTTATTGGTGTGGCAAACATCATTTTGTATCGTACTAGAATCACAATGACATATGTGTGTATTTATTGATCAAACTGATGCAACTAAGGATTTCGCTAGGGTTCCACTTGATAAGCTCAGTAAATTAGTGTTATGCCCATTAAGCCCTTGCAAGTATGCAACAGTTCTTGCTCTGCACCTTCTTTCTCTTTGGGCATCCAGTTTTGATGTGGCCCATATTTTAAAAGTTTATTAGATTTAAACTGGGTTAAGGGTTAAGTCTGGGCCTGTGAGTGAGATTACCAAAAGCACTTTCTTTTTTTCTGAATGCATATCTCTACAAAGGTTAGTTGGACATGATTAAATCAGTTTTTTCTTTCTTTTCTTTTCTGGAAAATAAACTCAATTTATGTTAAAATGAGTTGAAAGAATTAATAGGAATGGTTTATTGGGTAGTTGACTTGACGCTTCAGTTGTAGGAAAAAAGGAGTGAAATTCAATTTTTTATGAATGAGAAAAGTGGAAGAGTACATTATCAAATTGAGGTATAAGTTATGGCTTCCAGTTCTCTTAGCAATTCTTTTAAACTATGTTCACACAAAGATTATTAATTTGCACCTAGTTGGAGATGAATTTTACACTGAATCAAAAATTTTGCAGAATATAAACGTGTAATTATCACTTATAGACATGGTTGTAAAACAAGGTCTCCAAGGCTGAGTACACCCCGAGTAGTCGTTACAAGGTAGGCTGCCGAGACGACATTCTTCAACTCCGCCTAATTGCTCGGAATCAATCAAACGTGATCAACGTCAGCCAGAATCGGATCTAGTAGGTCAACTGGGGCTGAGTTTGACTTAAAAAAATAAAACTTAATTTTTGTGTCTGTCATATTAAAGAATGAATATCATTTGCACGTATTTTGTTATAAATATTAGTAAATTTATGATATTTTCCATATATTTAATTTCTAAAAACTAATTTCTTTATAATTTAATATGCCCGAGTACTCACCGATTACTCTACACCTAGGCCGAGTACTCCTTGGTCGACGGATAGGTTAGAAGAATTAAGTACTAAACATCTGAATTTTTTTTATCTTCATCAGATTGTTGAAATGGTTTAACGGACAGTTGCCTGGCTACATAGGTTATGGAGATGAAACCCATCACACAACATGCGGTAAAACACAAGTACATGCGACAATGTAGGGGCTTCCCGCTAGTTATAATAATGATGCATATAGTCCTTGCTATTTTCTCAGTTGTGACACATTTGATTCTTAGCGTGAACGAGCATGTACTCTTTACGTTAATTCTTTAAATGAGAAATCTACCCTGAAAAAACTAGTGGAATTCCTTTGTGCATTGCGGTGGGAATTCAGTTAGTATCACTTCCTTTCATTGCAATATCGGCACTTGATATAGCAATTGAAAGAGATTAAAAAACAAATAACAGTATTAGCATCAGTATTGTTCGGAGTGTATAAGTTATGGTTGTCACGATAACGGTATCATGTTGTCACTCCCTATAGTTTACGATACCAAAAAGATACTCTACAGAGAACGTTTTCAACGAAATTTATATCAAACCCCCATAAAAACGAATATTGGTACAGGTACCAAAGTTTGTCGGATAGTACCGGTTATATTTGTCATGAAAAAAGAAACAAAAAAAATTATTTCATATTTAACTGGTTGTTTTATGATTCGTAGATAGAAATAAGAACGCCACAACCATATATTTAGAACTTTATAAATCATTACTATATTATTAGAATAATGAAATGTAAGATAGATTTGATAACATGTATGTCTATGCACTTTAAGTACTAGTACATTACTACTTATCACAACCCAAATATAAAAGAAACCTTATGTCGAAACGTAATAAAAAAAATTATCAATACATTACTACTCACAACTCGATTTTATATATATAATATATAAGTAGAATAATAAAATGAAAACCCACTTGAATGAGAAAACCCATGAAACCCTTATGTAACAAACTGTTTTTTTTAACTAAGGCATATAATATACATATTTCAAACATTTGAAGTTAAAAAAAAAAACAAAAGAAAATTGTTGAAAGATTTTTTATTAAATAAATATAATTTCGTGCATAAGTGTAACACTAAACAACCGGGTTGTTACATACTTAACAATTGAAGTTATTATAATTTTTTTTAAATTCATTTGATGTTTTTTGGTTCAAAACATTTAAAAATATGTATATTAGTTGTCTTAAATATCGTATTAAAAACAATTGGAGAGAGTATGAAAGATTTGGGAGTGAGTTTCGTTGGTAAATGGTCAAATGGGTGGGCCCCCTTGTTTTTCTCCTATTGGCACGCGTTATCCCTTTTTGGCATGGCAAAGGGTAATCTAGACTTATTTTTTAGTTGGGGTGTTATGGTGGTGAGGTTTTTACACAGGGTGCGTGTATTCACACCGTTTAGCTTTACAAACTTATAATTTTTAAGTTTTTTTTAATTTTTTAATTTAGACTTCTTTGTTTGTTGTGTAGTTTTTTTTATAATATTAACTTTTCGATTTTGTTTATAATTATAATCTGAATACAATTTCATATGGATTAGTTAGATGTATTTAATTTCTAGGACTGTACTAAGAATTATAATGTTTCTTTATTCTTGATTCGAGGGTTACAGGTTTCAAATGTAAAGAGTAAACGTTAGAAGTAATAAATCAGTAATATTTGCACTATAGATATATTATAAGAACAATACTGGGTATAACCTATCTATTAACTAATTCATGCTATATTGTGTTAACACACGATTTGGTGACGAACAGATCAAAGGTAATCGATGTGACTTGGAAAGACCGGAGAAGTTTTAGCTTGAATTTTTAAAAGTACTATGTTTGTTTATTGTGTCGATGGATTCATGTCCAATATAGCCCCTTGCTACGTTGGATTTCGTTTTGTTAAACAAGTAATAAAAGATGTTGCCGTTGTTGGAAATTTATACACTGAATGGATATTAATTTAGTGAGCTTATAATTTAGTAAAATTATAATTATTTACTAGACTCTTATAAACTCTTAAGTAGAGTTTTTATGTCAATTTATTAGTTTTTATTAGAGTTTATTTCTCTAATAAAGTGAAACTTTTCACTACCCACGACTCTTGTAAAAAAGGTAGGCTATGTGTTTCATTAGTTTTTATGAGAAACTACAAGAGAAAAATAAAATATATAAAAAATTCTTGGAGAAGTTGTGAAGACTTGAACATCCATATGTTGAGAATTATAGAGAGATAAGTTTTCTTACTCGATTCCATCACTTTCGTATCATTATTTTTCCACAAGTTCAAATACTATAATTTTATCCAGTGTAACCTTGGGTGCGTGTGCCATCTCCGACAGTACATACTGCTTCGGCTGTTGTACCCTGGGAAACAGACGCATCGTCTTTAGTAGAGGCGCAAAATCTGTTTTAAGGGAAGCGTGCTGAACACGTGCCTCAGCCACAACCATCAACACTTGTTTGTTCATTTTGTAGGAAATATTGTATAAGAATATGTGGGTTCAAGACCTCGTTGAAGCCCACACAAAGGCAAGGAGACGCAATTCAAGAGTTCGTTGAAGACTACACAACGGACCATATAAGAAGACGCGGTTAAAACTCTTGTTGAAGACCATAGATTGAATCACTTTAATTACATATGTTGTTTTTTACGTCATATTCGTAAGAATTTATACACGATACATGTACTATAATTTCCCAAACATGTAAAGAGGGTATCTTTACTATTTTATTTGTATATTTTTTATTAAAATTATGACTCATGTCCTACAGCCGTTACCTGTAAAAAATATGACTAGATAATCAGTTTTCATTTTCTTTAAAATAAAATAAAGCTACGATGACGAATAATTGGTATATTGATTCCATATAAACCATTGTCTAACACATGAGAAAATTAATATGGTTTGTAGATAACATGTTATATATACGTAACCTCATTTAGTTCTTTTACATGCTTTTTTACTGTAAAATTTGTATGAACAAAACAAACAGAACAAAGAACACCTGATATAGTGGCAAAACAGCGATAAAATCTTTATTTCTTTAAACCAACCCTGAAAATCTCCTCACACCAAACCCTAGATCTCAAAATAATGAGATCTGTCGAGTACAACTGTATACTTTTTTTTTATATACCCATTTACACCCAATAGGTTTTCGACCCTTAGGAATCTCCACAACTTCGAAATTATTATTCCTATACAACGCCTCCATTTCGTTATTCATAGCTTCCACCCACTTAGGATTTTTTGCCGCTTCATCATAAGAACTAGTAGAACTGGACAATCTATGGGACTCATCTCTAGAAACAATAGAATATGCAACATTTACTATAGGTAATGGTTCTCTTGTCAAAAGATTAGTTCTCATAGGCTGATAAACATCATCAAGCCCCATGAGAAATTGCATCAATTTTATTAAGGTAGAAAAATCATTAAAATCTTTAGCAGCTTGACAAGAACAAGAAGGCAGATGAAGCATAGCATCAAACTGCTTCCACATAGTTGTCAATCTATTATAATATTCAGCAACAGAGCTGCCATTTTGACAGATGTTATTAATTTTTTTTAACTAATCATAGACAATAGAACCATCCACCTTATAAAAAGACTCTTTGAGATCATTCCAAACCTCTGAAGCTAATTTTGAAAACACTTGACCAAGAAAAAATTCTTCAGAAATTGAGTTTAGCAGCCATGTTAACACAACAGAATTACACCTATCCCATTGATTAGCTAAGAGCTCATTATCCTTAGACTTCTCAACTCTTCCATCAACAAAACCATATTTATTTTAGCTTCTAAAGCTAACTTCATAGCACTTGACCAGACAACATAATTTTCTGTACCTTTTAGTTTAATGCTAACAATAGTTAAGCTACTTGAGTCACTTGGATGTAAGTATTGTTAGCATTAATCAAGGAACCAATCAGGAGATATGCAGATAACAACCACAAACTAAGGCGAAACTGAGTCAGGGACCAGATTCAGGTTCATCACTCAAGGTGCCTGGACAAGCCTTTACTCAGGAGCCAAAAATAACACAAGACAAGAAGTGGATATCACTTAATCACAACAAATAAAAACAAACCACAACAGATATTTTCAAGAAGATCAATAAGCCTCAGTCACAGATATATTCAACAAAAAACAACTAAACAGACAAACCGGTCCTTGTTACCACGGCATCAGCTAGGTCAACAGCAAAGCAACAGCGAAAATATTCAACAAGAAGACACTAAACAGTCAAACCGGTCCTTATTACCCCGGCATCAACTAGATCAACAAGAGTAGAGAAAGAACGATCTTACAAGATCGCGTTAGTCTTCTTTCTAGAAGTTGTGACAGCTGTAACCTTCTAGGGTTACAGATCACAACAAATGGCGCAAACAAAGGCAAAATACTGGTTAGTTTGCTCCGAAACCTTCTAGGGTTTCAGAGACCAACGCAGCCTTCAACAACCCAAGATCGAGACGATCTATAGCCACAGACAACAGATCAGCGACTGATTCACGCCCTTAACCGACTAGAAGAGAACCTAATCACAAATCAAAGAACAAATCAAAGAAACAACGAAAATATCACAAATCAAGAGCGATTTCGCTCTGATACGATGTAAAATTTGTACGAACAAAACAAACAGAACAAAGAACACTTGATATAGTGGCAAAACAGCGACAAAATCTTTATTTCTTTAAACCAACCCAGAAAATCTCCCAAACTAAACCCTAGATCTCAAAACAATGAGATCTGTCGAGTACAACTGTAACTACAACAGATCAACAAGATCTGTTGAATAACAAACACAACAAACACAAAATACACTCAGAGATTTCAATATCTCTGCAACAATAAAAATGATTTCTACAAAGAAATCATTAAAGCAACTGAAGAACAAGTGAACGACTGAAAGAAGAAACCCTAGAAAAATATCTGCAAAATGACCTGCTTTACCCTTCACATCCCTTTTATACACAGTTCCAAAACCGACATTCACAACAGCCCTTGAAGTTACAGAAAGTTACATCTAAGTCCTTGAACTTCTTTCCTGCATACAACAAATCTCAACGGGCCCAACAAACCAAATAACAAATATAACAACTAGCTCAGTCATATAACAACCAGTCCAGTCAGCAATACGTTGACCATTAGAAGTATAAATCACCAATACACACAAAACACCTTATTTTAACATTTACTCATTTTATCGTTTTGGATTTTGGACACTCATGTGAAGAGTACAAAAGTATAACTAGACTTGCAATGTAAATTGGTGAAATTATTTTGTTTTTAATATTATTTGGAGTCAAAATTTATAATATTCTTTTTGCTGGCCAAAAAAGAATTATTTTTATAACTATGTTACAATCTACATCAAAACAAATGATCTTTAAAATCAATGATTATTCTTAACCAAGTAACTAAAAGTTGAAATCTGGTCCGTGAAAAAGGTGTGGGGTATGACGTGTATTGGATCTTTCGACTATCCTTTAACGTTACAATACATCCAGCATTCATGTTCTGCTAAAAAGATTGAAATATATCATTACTAATGGATAATAGGATCGTTTTACATTTATCTCAAAAATGAATTTCCTTACGATGACCCTTTATAAGTTTCTATTAATTCGATTGGTTATCAATGGCGTTGGTCCATTAACAAAGACAAAGCTTTTAGGAATATCTTGGTTTGAAGATTTTAGTTTTAAGTTTCACCGACTACAAAATTAAAGAAATTTATCGTTCTAAAAAAATAATTTGATGAGTTATAACATATGGACCAAAACCTATATTTCCGTTTATTTAAAACTCAAAAGTAACCATTTTAGACGCACATCTAAATATCCCATTAAATAAGTCTCTGTTACATATGAAATATAAGTAGCTGTATTACGGCATTTGCATTATTCAAGGGTTAAGTCATACATGATGTACTCGAGCGGAGTTAAAAGTGCACATTTTGGTGGCTTTTTTAGTATAAATTGGCTCGGTTTTAGTCAATGTAAGTCAAAACCGGTTTGGTTTCAAAATCGGTTTCCAAGTGTAAAAGGATCGAGTTTCAAGATAGGGGTTCTCAAACCAATATCAAACCAGCAGCTCAGTTTGGATCCAAACCGGTTACTAAAGCGGTTTGATATTGATTTCAATAGAGAACTAGTTATTTTTTTCACCTATGGGTGGATCTAGATAGATCGCACCAGTGTCACGTAAACTAATAAGAGAAAGATACTTTAGGGATTGTGTTTGGTTTGCAGATTCTTTTTGAAAGAATTCGAAGTTAAGGAATTGGTGTTTGAAGACATAGGATTTGAAATTTAAACATTTCAAGAGGTACTAAATTTAAAGGAATTGGAATCTATAAAACGAATTTGAAATATAAATATGATTGACAGAGAAAAATGAATTGTAATCTATCACCTCAGCCTCCGTCGTCGTTGACCCAAAACCCATAACCTGACAAGATCGCACCCAGGACCCCGAACGCTGTCAACTCGAACTATCAATGTCGCACCCTAATTAGCAACCCGCCAGGCCACGAACGCCGACCGAAACCGACCTGCAAAGCCAGTTCTGCTCGATCCAGGTCGATGGTTTGGGTAGGTGGTGAGAGTTTGGTTCGGAAAAGTAGTACAAGTCGGTTGGTGATTCAAAATCGGGCTTGGGTTGGCACATGGGTTTGGGTTGGGGCGACGGTCAGGTCAAGTCCAGGTCGTGGAGTTGGCCAGCGTGGGTTGTCCAATCGGTGGTCGGACCAAGGTCAAGTTCGGGTAGTGTTCGAAGTTGGCTAGGGGGTCCAGGTCGACGGATGGGTCGGGCCGGCTTTCGGGACTAGGTCAGCGCGACGTTCTAGATGATACACTTCATTGTTTCACATTTCACACCTCCTACAGCAAATAATGTTTGTTATATAAACACTAGAGTAAAAATCGCATTACTTCACAAAAACCTTTTGTAGTTTTAAAGCAACCCTCAAACTATAATAATATACTTCTTTAACCCAATAGTTTTATTTTCCTCATATAACTTTTATTTGCTAATTTTAAAAAAAAACTAAATCAAATACGCGTTATATTTTTTAAAACAGACTGACCTGGTACTCACCAAAAAATTTATTTGATTTTTCTTACAAAAACTAAATACTTTGCCGACCACAACGCAAGTGGCGGCGGGGGTGACTGTCACGGGTTGGAAGTCTCCAACATGTTGGTCGCAACACAACGTCACATGTACCACTTCACCATTTTTTTCATCTATTTATTACATTTTTTTTGTTTGTTTTACACCTTTATATTTTTCAGCTACGTGTTATCTTTTACCGTTTGGTTCGTACAACGATTTTCCGGCACAACGCGCGGAGTGGAAATCTAGTTTTATTAATTTAATGTGACACTAGTAGATGACACCTTTTTTTATACGTATATGTGTTCAAGGCAGGCTTTTGTTTTTATTGACATTATTGTTTTAATCTTTCCTGGTTTCCATCACGATTATTATGTCCAAAAACAGAAAATCTGAATCAAAATAAGAAGAAAAAAAAACTAAATCATCACGTGTTTAAGATAATACATAAAAATAAGGGACCATCAATAATATTGGAATCAATAGGCAATGAAACCCAGAAGACCCACTTGCAGACACTGTAAGCGAAGATCGGCCCAAGCCACTTTAGACTGTCGTTTTCTAGTGGTGTCAAGGGGGAAGTACGAACTTTGATTTCATAGTGGTGTTAGCCTGTCCGGGCCTACGGTCTCGACTCATATGCCCCACTTATTATTATGTCTTCTTTTGTATTAATTCTGATTTGAGATTATTATAACTTACGGGTCGACAACTCCATGGATATACAATGTAGGGTTTGCTAAACCTATAAAAGTCATTTAATGTGATTTATACTTTTTTAACATACTATTGTTACATACGACATAAGCCTACTCATTAATGGTTAGATTCGAGTCATGTTTGTATCTAACATGTAGAATTACGTAAACTCAACAATTTAGTTATTAAAGATATATCTTATGGGTTATAGGACAAAAATGCCGAGCAATTTTGATGGGACGAAAATCGTGGATGGGTTTATTTGATAAGTTTACTCGAATGAAGAAAAAATGATGCATAAATCGACACGGCTCATACTAAAAAGCATTCGTTGCCTAGGCATTCGATAGATCAATTTGATCTTTAACCTCTATATTATAGCCATTCTAAGACATGCAAAAAATGTTATGGTGAATAAAAGAAAATATATTCCCCACATATACATTTATAAGTTGAGGGAATATTGCACGCAAACATATACATTTAAAAGAAATAGTGTTAGGAAGCTTGTCTAGCACTTTCTTATTGGACCAACCAATTTATCATTTTTTTTCTCAGTAAAAATTACGGTTTGCACTCAGTTTAAAATTATGCTTTCCTCCCAGCTCAAAATAAAATTATGTTTTGGCCCTATCTAAAAATTACGATTTTGTCCATAGTTCAAAATTTTGATTTTGACCCAACTTAAAATTACATTTTTGTGCTCAAAATAAAATTGTGTTTACTCTAAGCTTAAAATTATGATTTTGCCATTAGTTCAAAATGATGATTTCTCTCACATTTCAAAATAAAATTATTATTTTGTCCCTAGCTTAAAATTACAATTTTGCCTTATGTTCAAAATTATGATTTTCTCCCTATTTCAAAAACTACGATTTCTCTCCGAGTTAAAATTGTGATCTTGCCATTGTTTTACTTTTTCTTTGTTTTTTTGCAAAACTATAGTAGTGTTTTATTTTACTTGGTTGCCTCAATATAACTTTTATTGAGTGAAGCAGTTGTCTAATACTCGTTCATTGGTCCTGACAAATTAGTATTTTACCCCCAGCTAAAAATTACATACCTGTCATCGTTTTAGTTTTTTTAGCAAAACTATGGTAGTATTTTGGTTATTTTGGTTGTCTCTGTCACACCCCGACCCGCAGCGGAATAAAAGTCGGGCCATGATTGGGTTATCGCCAAAGCTCATGATATTTACTAACAAGTTTCATATTTATTAAATTCAAATTAAACTCAAATATCCAACACAAAATCTCATACAAGCACAAACATTAAAACAAACGATTGTTCCAACGAAATAACTTGATTATTCTTCTAAGGCCATCCTAGGCGTTTCTTTCCTCAACTTGATCACCTGTATCATGTGTAAATCAGAGGAAATTTGGGTCAACAACTGTTGGCGAGTGAACCTTGATAACTACATTTAAGTGAATGAATTTTATTATTGTTTAAAGAAAATTGTGCATGAATCACATGTGAGCAAATATATATATGTAACAAATCACAAACCACATGAACATATGACATAACGGATGATGTATGTGAGATCAAGGCTCAATCAAACGGAGCCGATCTAGTGAGGCACCTGATGCTCAACCGGTATCCCACGAGGAACTGATGGGCCTAATGAAATGATTGCACTGAAATGATAAAATGTATCCACATATAAACCACATAACAAACAATACACATTTGATCACGAAATGATGCTAGCACAAACGTTAAATAAAATAAAGAAATGATACGACACATGATACACCCTAAAACGTGATTATAATGGGGAATTTGTAGAGATTCACTCACCTTGGGTGCGTACCTTGATGATAATAAACGCGCACGAAAAAGAATGGAGGATTTGATCAACGAACGAATACTAACCTAAGGAGAAATATTACAATAATTCGATAAATATAACCAATCTTCATTTAATCCCTTTTGCTTAGAATTTTAAATTTATATATTATTCACAATTGTACTATTAATTTTTTTAAAAATAAATTTTAATTAAAAAGTATACTTACAAATAAATACATTAAAATAAAGAAAATAAAATAAAATTGTAAAACAAAATTACCTTCTGTCAGGTCTGACAGAGGGGTAACCGGTCGGGTTTTTATAAGGATCAGATGCGCGTGTTGAGATTCGAACCTGAGACCTCCCGTTCGTGTGCACGCAGCTCTTCCAACTGAGCTACGTGTCTAACCCGTTAGAAACAAGATTTTTATTATTCTTACTCTCTTTAGGTTCATTCAGAATTTACTAATTTTAGAAAGATTTAAAATTTAACTGACCGGCCAGGTTTTTATACGGAATCAAGATGCGCGTGTTGAGATTCGAACCTGAGACCTCCCGTTCGTGTGCATGCAGCTCTTCCAACTGAGCTACGTGTCTAACCCGAAAGAAACCTAATTTTAATTATACTTATACACTCCTTAGACTATTTCATATAAATATTTATTTTTAAAAAGTTTGAAAATCAATCGAACCGGCATGCCCTCCCACGATTCGATCCCGCGACCTCTGCAACATTTGCACCCAGCCCATCCAACTGGGCTGGGTGTCTAACCCGAAAATATAAAAAATATATTACATAAAAACACATACTGAACTTCATCTTCTTCCCATGAACAACCCAGAACACGATCTCGATTTCAATTTCAAATGAACTTGATTATTATACTGAAGTGCTTAACATATATATATATATATATAAATGGAAAATAAAGTGCAAGAAACCGTTACCGGTTAGCGGGGGTCTTCCGGCGAGTTGAATCCGGTGACGGACTGCGACTACCGGTGAACAGGGGGTGGTGTGCTGAGCAGAGGAAAAAAATGCGATTAATGAAGAATGAATTGGGCGATTCTGGAGAGGGGAATTGTAATGGGTATTTATAGGCTGAATAGAGGTGGGTTGTTTTCGGTTCGATTGGAAACAAGAACTGATTGATTCCATCTAATTAAGATTGATTGGCTCCGGTTTTGGATAGTTTCTACGCGGATTGCCAGCCGGAATCCAGCGAGGTCTTGACAGGCGGAATTGGCGGGTTCGCTGATTTGAACCCGCCAGTATTCCTCCGAGTTCTGAATATAATATTTAACTGATTTCTAATCCTAACCAATGTTAGCGTGTGGCATGGTGGTGTTTGTGATGTGTGTTGACCCGGGGAACCCAAGTTCGATTCCCGGTTCCACCTTTCTACTTCATTAATATTTTTTTATTAACCCTTTTTAATTATCCATAAATTATAAATATTTATTTGATTATTATATCATTTTATATTAAACATTGATTATCATTATTTATTATTATTATTATTTTCTTTTTTTTATATATGAAATAAAATAACCATACGACGTAAATAAATATGCTTGAATTGATAATTTGGGGCGGGTTTTCGAAACCCGATTTGCGCAAATGTTACAGTATCCCCTACTTTTAGAAATTTCGTCCCGAAATTTAAGTAGTAGTTGTAACCGGAAATAGATGCGAGTACTTTTCGTGCATTGAGTCATCGCGTTCCCAAGTAAACTCGGGTCCTCGTCTTGACTCCCAACGCACCCTGACGATTGGAATACGACTTCGCCTTAAGCGCTTCTCACCGAAGTCCATGATTTCCACTGGTCTTTTAACGAAATGCATTGATTTGTCGACTTCAATATCTTCTAGCGGGATGTGGAGGTTTTCGTCGGCGAGACACTTTTTCAAGTTTGATACGTGGAATGTGGGGTGAATTCTGTTAAGTTCTTCTGTAGGTCAAGCTTGTATGCTACGGGACCTACTCTTTCGAGTATCTTGAAAGGTCCTACGTAGCGTGGTGCTAGTTTGCCTTTTTGGCCAAAACGGACCACTCCCTTCCACGGCGATACTTTCAAAAGTACTTGCTCACCAACGCCAAACTCCAAGGGCTTTCGTCGCTTGTCAGCATAACTCTTTTGGCGACTTTGAGCTACTAGAAGGTTGTTTCGAATTTGAATGATTTTGTCGGTTGTTTCTTGAATCAATTCAGGTCCGGTGATTTGTGCCTCCCCAATTTCGTGCCAACATACCGGAGATCGACATTTACGACCATATAAAGCTTCGAAATGAGCCATGCCGATACTTGAATGGTAGCTATTGTTGTACGAAAACTCAACTAACGATAGATGAGCGTCCCAATTCCCTTTGAAGTCTATGACGCATGCTCGAAGCATGTCTTCGAGGGTTTAGATGGTGCGCTCAGATTGACCATCAGTCTGCGGGTGAAAGGCGGTACTGAGGTCTAAACGTGTACCCAAAGTAGTTTGTACGGCTCTCCAGGTACGTGAAGTGAAACGACCATCACGGTCTGAAATGATGCTTAAAGGTACACTATGACGGCTTACGATTTCGCTGATGTAGATACGAGCTAGCTTCTCGTTCTTGAAGTACTCGCGAACCGGGATGAAGTGAGCTGTTTTTGTGAGACGATCAATGATTACCCATATGGTGTCATACCCACTGGAGGTGCGAGGTAACCCGGTAATGAAGTCCATGGTTATGTTTTTCCATTTCCATACAGGTATTTTGGGTTGGACCAGAAGTCCTGAAGGTCTTTGATGTTCAGCTTTTACTTTGGAGCATGTAAGGCACTTGGAAACAAAAATAGCGATATCCTTCTTCATGTCAGGCCACTAGTATGTGTATCGTAAGTCTTGATACATCTTATCGGCTCCTGGATGTACAGAGTATCGTGTTTTGTGTGCCTCATTCATAAGGAAATCACGAAGGTTGTCCGATCAGGAATCCAAATACGATTTAGATAGTACAGAATACCATTGGATTTGGTGTCGATTTTGAGTTCAGCTCCACAAGACAGCTCATCGCGTACGTCATTTTCCGTTACAGAAGTATGTTGAGCTGCCCGTATTCGATCTTTGATGTCGGTTACAATTTCAGAACATAGAAGATGGATGGAATTTGCATAACCTTTTCGACTGAGTGCATCGGCCACAACGTTTGCCTTGCCAGGATGATATCGAATCTCACAGTCATAATCATTGAGGAGTTCAACCCATCATCGTTGCCTCATGTTCAACTCTTTTTGATTGAAGATGTGTTGGAGACGCTTGTGGTCAGTGTATATTTCACACTTGGTACCATAGAGATAATGTCTCCATATCTTTAGAGCGAACACGACTACTCCAAGCTCTAGGTCGTGAGTGGTATAATTCTTCTCATGCACTTTGAGTTGTCTAGAAGCATAGGCTATCACCTTTCCTCTTTGCATCAGAACACAGCCTAACCCTTGCCCTGATGCGTCGCAATAAACCACAAAGTCTTCGCAACCCTCAGGGAGTGTGAGGATAGGTGCATCACAAAGCTTTTGCTTCAAAGTTTGGAAGGCCTCCTCTTGCTTGGGTCCCCGAATGAAGGGTTTTCCTTTGTGAGTCAAGGCCGTGAGTGGAACGGCGATACGAGAGAAGTTGGCAATGAAACGTCGATAATAACCAGCCAGCCAAGAAATGACCTAACTTCGGTAGGGGTACGTGGCGCTTGCCATTCTTGTACTGCCTTGATTTTCGAAGGATCGACATGAATCCCTTTGTAATTGACGACGTGACCAAGAAATTGCACCTCTCTTAACCAGATTCGCATTTTGAGAACTTAGCATAAAGCTTTTCAGTTCTTAAGAGTGTAAGAATGAGTCGAAGATGTCGCTCATGATCTGATTTTGACCTGGAGTAGATAAGGATATCGTCGATGAAGACTATGACAAAACGGTCGAGATAGGGTTTGCATACCCTATTCATTAAATCCATAAAGACAACGGGGGCGTTGGTTAATCCGAAAGGCATAACCATGAACTCGTAATGATCATATCGAGTTCGAAAGGCTGTTTTTGGAATATCTTCTTTGCGCACTCTAAGCTGATGATAACCATATCGAAGGTCGATTTTGGAGAAATAGGTGGCGCCTTGAAGTTGGTCGAATAGGTCATTGTAACAAGCAAAGGATAGCGATTCTTAACGGTCAACTTATTGAGTTCTCTATAGTCAATGCACATGCGAAACGTTCCATCCTTCTTCTTCACGAAAAGAACAGGTGCACCCCAAGGCGAAGAGCTAGGACGTATGAATCCTTTGTCAGTCAGCTCTTGCAGCTGACTGGCCAAATCTTGCATTTCGGGTAGGGCTAACCTATAAGAAGATTTTGCGACTGGTGTGGCGCCAGGCACAAGATCGATTCGAAATTCGACTTCTCGCACAGCAGGAAGTCCTGAAACGTCGTCGGGAAAGACTTGCGGAAATCATTCACGATTGGGATGTCTTCGAGCTTCCTTTCTTTGCCCTCCGTCTTGACGATGTGAGCTAGAAATGCGACGTTATTCTTGCGAAGATAACTTCGAGCTTGAAGGCAAGACATTAATTTGAGTCCTTTCGAAGGAGTTTCTCCAAAGATACGTAGGGTCTGACCATTGGCGAGAGGAATACGAATAAACTTTTCATGGCACACCACTTCGGCGTGATGCTGGCTGAGCCAGTCCATACCGATGATAACATCGAAGCTTCCCAATTTCATAGGAATGAGATCAATCGAAAAATCGTGATCATTTAGAGTGAGGGTCCAATCACGTATAATAGAATTTAATGAAATGGGTTTCCCGTCAGCAACTTCCACCGTCAAAGATTCAATGAGACTATCACGAGGTAGGTCGAGAATAGATTCGAATTCTAAGGATACAAAGCTCTTATCCGCACCAATACGAATAATATGGATGCATAACTACCATTTACGAGAAACGTACCATTGACCACATTGTTGTCTGCCCTTGCTTGGTTGGAGTTGATATTGAAAGCCCTTCCTCTAGCAGGTGGAGGATCTGGTTAGCTTGGTTCACCGGGTTTGCTTGGGCTTGGGCATTGATGATGTTTACCAGGTGTGGGCAAGTATTTCTGAAGTGGTTTGGATCCCCATAGTTGAAGCAGACTCTTATGGGTTGGGTCATGGGGTAGTTGGGTTGGTAGTAAGGTTGTGCTATGGGTTGGGCAGGTGGTAGAAGTAAGGGTTGTTGGGCTTGGCCCACCATTTGGTTTTGTGTTTGGGTTGGAGGCTGATTGCGGTTTGATCGCTGAAGCGTACGGCAGGTTTGGATAGTGTGACCTGCACGACCACAACTTGTGCAATGTTGGCAAGGGTTCTCAGGAGGGTGATGGTATTGGCAACGGTTACATTTTAGGTGTGGGCCAGTGTATGGCTTTTTGAATGGTGCGGCTGGAGGGGCGACTTGGGTGATTGGAGCAACAGTGATGGGATGGTTGGTTTGGGTGACGGCGAAGTTTTTGCCATTTCGCTTCCTCTTACTAGCAAACTTTGAGGAGGAAACAGATGAGGTGGGAGTTGGGGTTTCAATAGTTGTTCTCTTCTTCTCATCTTTAAAATCGCCATTACGAATGCGATTTTCCGTAAGTTCCGTAGCTAATTCCATCGCGGCTTCGGCTTCGAGTGTTGCGGGTGAAGTGCTTAAAACCAAATCTTGGATTTTCGAGGGAAGGCCTCGAATATAGTGCTCGATTAAGCGGTATAATGGGGTGAACAGGTTGGGGACCATCTGGTTCAATTCAAGAAACCTCTTGTTGTAGGAGGTGTGATCTCCTTCCTTTTGCTTTAGAGAATAGAATTCATCTTCAAGCTTCTTGATCTCGCTTCTAGGGCAGAAACGTCTTGTCATGATCTTTCTTAATTCCTCCCATGATAAGACCATGGCATCTTCCACACCTTGCTTACCTTTTTCCGTGTTCCATCAGGTAAGGGCAACCCCAAACAAACGTCCAGTAGCATAACGTACCTTGCGATCCTCAGGACAGTCGCAATTGAGGAAGGTGTTTTCCATCTCCTCAAACCAATGGAGGAGAGCGGTGACACCTTCAGTCCCTTCGTATTTTGGGGGATCGCAGGACTTGAAGTGTTTGTAGGTGCATTTAGAGGTTTTTGGAGGAGGGTTGGCGACGCTTTGGTCTTCTTGGTTGGGAGGGTTAGCGGTGAGAGCTTGTTGAACTTGTAGCACGATCTCACGAAGTACTGCGGTCATTTGTTGAGCAATTTGCGTGGCCAAGCGTTCGCTCGACTTTCCCGACCTTCTACCTCCTCGTAAGTGTCTAGCAGACATCTACAGGAATATATGCAGGGAGATTGTGAGTTTGAGAATTTTCTAGGTGTCATGTGTCATACAAAAAGAATGAAAACAACATTTATAAATAACTGAAAATATTGGGCTTGCTCATGTTTGGGCCTCCAAATGTCTCCCATTCCATAGCTTGTATAGTCATGTGGGCCCCCATGACTATTGGGCTTGGTAGGGTTCACATTGGTCGGCTGGTTAACACTCGCATCACCCGAATGAAAATCGTAAAACATGATTGCGAGATGTAAGGTCGGAGGGTGTCCAGGTGTACAATATAACTCAAAGTGATGTTAGTTCACACAACGTTTGGTATGGCATGCTTTGGCCTAATAGGTGCTTCGTACTCTCATCGTTAGTCCCTAGGTAGGCAAACTGGTCGTTTATTTTGGATTTATACGAATGCCAAGCCAAGACAGGACGTTCCGACTACCGGTACTCGTACCCTTCCAGTTACTACATGCCCGTCGTAAAAACTCACTTTGATGTGATTTGAAAAATACGAAAACATAGCAAAAATCTTTGAAAAGAATTCATGGAAGTTGTGAAATCGTGAGGTGTGTGCTTTCATAGATATGATATGTTATGTTATGAGGATATGAACTATGATGAGCATTGCATATTAACATGTACTTGTGAGAGGGCTTGCATAATATTATGGGTGAAAATAAAAATTAAACATATATATACATCATGAATTTTGCATGTAACATATAATTTAAATCTAGTCAACTATAGTATAGGCTCTAAGGTCTATTAACCTATCCTATATCCCTATAGTCACAAGCTCTGATACCAATCTGTCACACCCCGACCTGCAGCGGAATAAAAGTCGGGGCATGATTGGGTTATCGGCAAAGCTCATGATATTTACTAACAAGTTTCATATTTATTAAATTCAAATTAAACTCAAATATCCAACACAAAATTTTATACAAGCACAAACATTAAAACAAACGATTGTTCCAACGAAATAACTTGATTATTCTTCTAAGGCATCCTAGGCGTTTCTTTCCTCAACTTGATCACCTTATCATGCGTAAATCAGAGGAAATTTGGGTCAACAACAGTTGGTGAGTGAACCTTGATAAATACATTTAAGTGAATGAATTTTATTATTGTTTAAAGAAAATTGTGCATGAATCACATGTGAGCAAATATATATATGTAACAAATCACAAACCACATGAACATATGACATAACAGATGATGTATGTGAGATCAAGGCTCAATCAAACGGAGCCGATCTAGTGAGGCACCTGATGCTCAACCCGTATCCCACGAGGAACTGATTGGCCTAATGAAATGATTGCACTGAAATGATAAAATGTATCCACATATAAACCACATAACAAACAATACACATTTGATCATGAAATGATGCTAGCACAAGCGTTAAATAAAATAACGAAATGGTACGACACATGATACACCCCAAAACGTGATTAAAATGGGGAATTTGTAGAGATTCACTCACCTTGGGTGCATTCCTTGATGATAATAAACGCACACGAAAAAATGAAGGATTTGATCAACAACGAATACTAACCTAAAAAAAATAGTACAATAATTCGATAAATATAACCAATCTTCATTTAATCCCTTTTTTGATAACACAAATAATGATGGTTTGTTTTTCTAACACTACATTTCAAGAAAAGAAAAATAACAAGCTTATTAGAGAAAACACAATCGTAGTTTGAAAACAAAATAAGTAGAAAATCATGTGCAAAATGCAATCCTAAGCACCCCTAAATAATTTTTTATTTCATGAAATTGGCCTATGTTTATTTCGTAATTAGTTTTTGCCCCGCCCGTGTTGCGGGGCACTAAGCCGAATATTTCGCTCTCATATCATGTATGTTATAAATAGTATGTACAAGTAACCTAAATACATGCATACATGTTATGAAGCTAAGAAATATTCGATTTAACACCCCCAATGCGGGCGTACATAAGTGTAATTTCTCTTCGTCCAGGCATGCCTGACACATGCTCATTTATTCTGAAAGATTACAATTTTGCTCTGAGTTTAAAATTCATTGTTTTAGTTTTTTTAGCAAAAGTATGGTAGTGTTTTGTTTTAATTGGTTGACTCGATGTAATTTTTTTTGAGATTGTGTTATGAGTATTATGTACAAGTAACCGAAACACAAACATACATGATATGAGAGAGAAATATTCGGCTTAGTGCCCCGCAACACGGGCGGGGCAAAAACTAATTACGAAACAAATATAGGCCAATTTCATGAAATAAAAAATTATTTAGGGGTGCTTAGGATTGCATTTTGCACATGATTTTCTACTTATTTTGTTTTCAAACTACGAAGCTTGTTATTTTTCTTTTCTTGAAATGTAGTGTTAGAAAAACAAACCATCATTATTTGTGTTCTGAAGACAAAGCTATAGGACACAATTATGACAAATGTAACTAGACAGAATCTTTGTTTGTTTTGATAACTTAATTTTTTGTTTGGTAATTAGAATTTAGTTTATGGCTTTGATTTAAAAATCAAACACATCCATCTTGGGTAGAATATGAGTTTCATTCATTTTTGAAACTGAAATATGGTATCAGTTGGGTTAAAACCGTTCTTTTTTCTTTCTTAGATAGTCTAGTTACATTATTTTGATGAAAATAGATAGGAAGAATCACTAATCTAAATTTGAGTTTGGTAATTCGGTTAACATATGGTTGGGGATTGAACCGGTAGCTTACCAATGCGGGCTATATGGCACAACATTGGTACTCATTCTCAATTGTCCATATGGATATGTAACGATACTAGTAAGAGCATCAACACTCACCAGTAGTGGCTTGTCCACCATTACAAATTGTCACCTTAGCGTGTCACATCAAATTTTAAATCAATTTTCAAAAACCTTTATTTTTCCTCTAAAACAAACTTCTACCTCACACGCCACTTTTATATAAAAAATATATTAAAAATAATGTTTGTATGTGTGGCCCTCGCCTCAACGTCCTGGATGAGTCCCCTCCCACGGAGCAATCCTCTCAAACACAACATCACCAATGGTGGGTTGAGTTTGTGATGGTGGTTTGTATTTCCAGACGGTGTCACGTGGGCACCGTTGGAGGTGCTCTAATGTCACACTCCAACCGATGGTGGAATTATCGGAGCGGACGTAAATAGATTGCTCGAGACTTCATAATACTAAATGTGACAAGTATTTAATAAATGAATTTTATTTCATTGCTAATATCATATACATTGTGTTTGAAATAGAATTACAACAAATTTGAAACAAAATAAGTACTACTAGTATCGTATGACTAATCTATAAATAAGAATTAAAGCTTGGTATATTTTTAGTCCTTCTTACTAGATTCTTTTCAATGCATCACGAACACAATCCTACAATATATAGTAAAGTAACATGTCAACACATAAAGTATTGGCGAGTATACAAGTTTAAGTGTACTATCATAAGTATAAAAGAGTTTAACGAAATCCACTTGGCAATAACGTATACTAAGGCATAATATACATATCTAGCGTGCAAAACATACTTGTCAACCCAAACTTTACCGCTAGCGTAATCTAATCATAGCAATGAATAGACCGTTTTGTTTACTCAACATGAACTCACGAATACGGACGGTGCGTATAGCGCTATACATGTTAAGGGAGCCTTGTACGGAGTTAATAACAAAGCACTATGCACGTAAAGTTTCTAGCACGTATGTATTCCTAAGTATAACTTGTAAGCATGTAACTTGGATTCGATTGCATGTATAAAATGTTTGTGTAAATTTTTGGGTAGTGTATATATTGCACTCAAAAGTGTTAAAATGAAAAGGCATCATGTATACTCACAGTTCTGTAAAGCTTTCCTAGCAATCCGTGGGTTGTTAGGTTGGAAAGTAAGACACCAAGGTTATTCAATATGAGGGAAATGGAGGTATATGAATATTATAAGTTTGTGCAAGGTTCGAATTCGAAACAGAAAATTACAAAAAATACGCGTAGGAAAATACATCGAAAACGGGATGAGACTGTTCACTTCGCGCAAAGTGAAGGTCCACTTCGTGCGGAGTGAGGTAGTCTTGACATTTAGGTTCTATTGAACGAGAGTTTTAGGGTCGAGGCAGAATAACCTAAGTCCAAATAATTGATCATTTGCTGATCAGAACTCGGTTTATTTATATATAGTTTATAGTACGTAAGTTACTTTATTTAGTTCGTACCTCATTATATGTTTCATCAAAGCTCAAGTCTACCAACATAGTTGATAGACCTGGTTGATCATGAAAGTACAGAATATGAAATACGAAAACGTTAAAGTGATGTGTGGAACTTAATTCGGGTAGCCAAAGCTCCCAACGTTCTCACACTTACTGAAACCTAAGTCCAATCCTATTGAGGATGATGACTAAGTCAGCTATCACACTTTGTACAAGTGAAAAGAAGAAAGTAGAAAAAATATTATGGAAGCACAAGGTAATAATGAGTTAAACTCACTTAGAAGAATCTGAGGTCGATCTGCTAAGAATCCATAAGTTTGAGAGTAGGAGTGAGAAGTTTAGAAAGGTTGAAGGTGAGAAGTGAGCTGGTATATATAGGAATGAGTGACTGCCAGCTCCAGTTCGTGCAAAGTAGCTCCACTTTGTGTGAAGTGGGTTCAACTCACACAAATGGGTTGGTTTGGGGTTGTTTTCGCGTATTTTAGCCGGTTTTCGAGTATTTCAAGCATAAAGTTGTAACGTAAGAGTTTTGCAAGTATAATATGTGTCTGGCTTGCATGAAAACAGGTATTTGAATGATTGATTGTATGTATAACTAGTGTGTATAAAATAGGAATTTTCATTATGATCAAGGTCTCAAGTTTCAAAGTTGATAATGAATATGAGTATAATACGACTACAAGTTTATAAAAATTGACTATGAATATGCTTTCTAAATAGAGAAAGTATGAACATGTGAAGCGTTACATTTAAGGTCTGATTTTCTGGCATCAAACACCCCTAAATATAATCTTAGGCATCTTTTTATCCTAATGGAATCATATATTTAAGCACCCACATTGGTTTGAATGTTCGTGCATGTAAAGTAAAATCAAGAACAATAAAAGCATGAATCATGAACCATGAAAAAAGGCTTTTACATTAAAATCAGATATATTTGAAATAAGAAAGTAAAACTTTTAAAACTAATAATAATTACAAAAAACAAAAAAGGGCTGCATAGTTGGTTTAACTGATGAACTTGATAACTACACCGGGCATAGCCCTTTTAGAATGTCTCCAATGCATCTTCTAGCATTCCAAGGATATCTAACCTCTCTTCTATCTCTTTTTTCTCTTATCATTTCTCTTTTTATCAAGTGGAATTCATCTTTTCTCTTTCCTCGCTCACTTATATATCTCTCTCAAACCGTCTGCCCTTAAGAAACATCCACTCTATGATCTCCGTCTCCCTTCCATCACCAAAAGATTGCACGGATTATGCTTCACATATAAGTATTTAGAGACAATCTCAATTTTCATATTTAGTGTTCGTTTATAGCATATTTTTTTTATCAAATCCATAATGATTCAAAAAGTCCAACCGAAAACCATTGAGGACAATTTCATTCTTTATTGAAGTCCGTCTTGATTGACCCGGTTCAAACCAATGGTCAAGAGTCAAGACCATAGGTTTTAGCTACCAAACCATGAGTTCAAAATTTCCAAGCTCAACGAGACTTGATTCTATTTGAAACCCGAGGCCAACTAACCATTAGCACCATCTTCATAGCATTAAAAACCTTGCATTCTTTGATGTAAATGAAATCCTATCTAAATGGCATGTATGGACACATTAAAAGCATATAATTGAAGGTTTTGGATTCAATTATTAAGGGTACAATTCAATTATTCTCACACCTAATTATATCACTGCATACCATTCAAATCATATTGAGCCGATTGTACCCTTCAAACAAAAGCAAAACCTTAAGTTTCCTTTCCAAAGTAAAAGTATTCGGTTCAAACACAATAAGACACTTAGGGACCCTACCCTCTTCTTTCCATAAAACCTTTTTGCATGCAACCACAAGCCTATTTGAATTATTACTTTTTTAGTTTTAATTATGATTAATTACTAAAATGTTACTATTTATTTTAAAGTGTTAAGCTCCATATAAAACTGCATCGTTATTGAATTAGTAGAAATAAAAAGATCACTAAATTCGTATGTTACGTTGAATCTTTTCACTTGTTTACATACACAACCATGTCAATTGTCGTGCAATTTAACTAATTATAGTTAGATCATTGGTTTCAGTAACTTTCACTTCACGTCAATACCACATCATAAAGTAACTGTCACCTACTGACATATCATCACATCACCCTTCTTCACTTTTTTTTCACTTTTACTATGGTTTTACTAGTTTTCACCCAAGTCTCTGCCCCGGTCATTGTTTAATTATTACTCATTTGTTTAAAATATATTCTTATATAAACTAATTTACTTAAATAATTAAATAAATGAGCACCTTCATGGTCCTTTCAAGTCTATTTGCTCTTATACGTGGTTATGAACTTTGTGCTTGATGACTTAAATTTGTATACCCAACTTAACATATTCAGTAATGATCTCGTCTTTGAGATCCGAATCGGATGATTCGACAAGAAATTTATGATAAAAAATATATAAATAATTTAGAGATAGAGATGGTATAAGAGAGGTGAAGAAATGTAGAGACGTGTAAAAAATGAGATAGGATATTGTGTATATGTTACAACCCGTCTGGGCGTAAAACCATGGTTAATAGCTCTAAAATTGTTGATCTTTAACGAGTTTGATCATATTGCTCGTGGAGTGAGCGGGAATTAAGAATTGTGTTTTAAGTCTAATTATTATATGATTATGACGCTTTAAAATGTTAATAATAAGAGTTCTCTTTTATAAAGCACGTGAATAGAATAATTATCCGTACATTCTAAACCAAAAACGTCACTTTTATAAATAGTTTTGGACAAGGTTCTTGAAATAATAATAATAATAATAATAATATAATAATATAATATAATTAGAGTTAATTACCCTTGTGGTTTGGACCATTTTAAATAATGACACCATCCCTTTTAGATTATGCCTTATGCATCCCCGTGCTCGCATTTTATACTCTGATTCTTTCCGTCAGTCAAACGTGTGTTTGCTTGTCAAAAAACTGAGTAAGTGACTATTATATTGTCAGTCAAACGTTTTAGTAAGTTTAAACTATTATTTACAAATTTTCTGTTTTATTTATTTTACATGTTATATTTATAGTAAGGCTAAAAAATAAGTATGCTTCATGAAGGGTTAAAATCTGAAATCGAGCAATTGTCTAAACCCAAGCAAGTCGGCAACTTCAACAAATAGTTCAGTCTTAATAGTTTAGTAGTTTAATGGTTCGTCCCGTTTAGAACTTGAAATCCATCATGTAAACTGAACTAACTCTTTTATCTTTATATATATTTAGAATCTGTGGTAGTGCATATGTATTATAACCATGAACTGCCTTTGCTTAACATTTAATATACGAAACCAAACCGTCAAACTAGTCGGTCATTCCAACCCACCCAACTAGGCCAGTTCGCTTTGTTGTTCCACAAAACCATAGTTATCGGCTCACCTAACTTTTTTATCGTCAAAATCAGTTAAACGAGATCATTAAGGCATTAATTCCTCAAATACTACAAAACACTTCAGAAAAATGAGACGTGCTAGGAAGTCTAGGTCAGTTTAACTTGGGTCCAAAAAGCGTATACAGCAAAAGTAATCGTTTTGCTCATACGAGGGTAAGCAGTGTTTCCCTTTAATTTGGCTACCCACCTTTTCAAAAAATAAGATGATAACTTTCTAATGCTCACATTCATAATTTTTTTTTTCTTTTCAATAAAGTGTTGCATTTATTTTAAAATAAAGACAATACCAACTTGCATATTTGTTGGACCAGATTTGGTCATTTTCAAGAACAAATATAAGCGACAAAAATATATATCCGAACAATATCTTTTATCATGAGAAATGGGTAAATTATCAAATTTATTTTCAATTTTACATTAAACTAGGCAAACGAATCGAGTCTGAGTCCGAGCTCCTACTCGGCTTGTTAAATTTAAGATAGCTCTAGCCCGACTCATTTAATATAAGATAGCTCGAGCCCGACTTATTTTGAAATTTGTCTAAATATCGAGTAAAACTCACAAAAAGTTATAAAGGAAGAGCCTGGTACGGGCTCAAGTCGTTATATTTATTAGTTATTTACTTGTTTTCATGCACTTATTAAAATTTTTCTTATGGAAATTGTTATGAATTTTATATATTAAAGTTTTTAGGTTTATTTTTAATCTTATTATGCAGTTAAAGCTCGAGCACGTTAAAGCTTAGCTGGATTTGAGCTTTTAGTCAGCCAATCTTGTATCGCTTATAACCAGATACACCAAGTTAGTGATCTTTAATGAAGAATAGTAGCTAAATACGAGAGCCATGATTTTAAAGTCTAGACCAAACTGATCATTTACCAAGAACAATAGTAAAAAGTTATAGTAATAACTAAAGAGTCAAAAGATGTGGTTCTTTGATTTGGCGAGGTGCATTTGGGTTGGTCCATTCATATTTCTCTTTTGTTATTTTATAATTTTTTACATGTAATTAATGTATTCAATATGCATCTAAAAAGTGTTGTTAAAATAATAATCTAACTTCTAGATATATTTTGAATCGCTTAGCGACAACATGCCATTTTCATCTTAGTTACGCTTAGTAAGCTACAAACTAAACTTACTAAAAGTAAAATACAACCTTTGACTAAATTCAAACCAACGATTGGAAATTTTCTTTTCTATACATAAATGTTTTTTTTTGGTAAATATATCAAAATGGTGTTTGAATTATTTAGTAAAACTACATATTCACCAACTACTTTTGAAAACAAATAGTTTATAACAATGGTAAATATATCAAAATGGTGTTTGAATTACTTAGTAAAATTCCATATTCACCAACTCCTTTTTGAAAACAAATAGTTTATAACAATGGTAAATTTATGTAGATATATTTGCGATACAAAATCAGTTTTAAATAACTAACCACAAGAGGTTCATTAACAGTTATACATATTATTCTAAATGTGATACATAAGCAGGTTATGCAACCTTCTAACTGTAAACAATCCATTTTCTGTCTCGCACCACATTTATCTAGCGCTACGTACAAATATAATATATGTTTTAAACCGAACACTTTTGACGTGTCGGCCCGAACCTAACCAACCCGACTATTTCGATTTTACATATAAAATAGTCATACTTTTCATATATGTCATTTCCATGTTCTATTCACATAAAGAACTAATGAAGACAGTCTGCAAATATTATATCAAGTTTTGGAAGAAGGAGAATATACTTGCACCAGAAAAACACTTTCCTTAGGGGTAGCATGGTAATTTCCTGCAAAATATGCACACGAATTTTTTGCTAATGACCAAATCCAGACCAACTTGCTCCAAAAAAAACAATAACAATAACAATAGTCGTGTCACCGTAACAACAAAATTCACCGGCTATAACCGGTAAAACCGGTGGCACCAATAAAAATAATAAAAGTCGGCGTACAACAAACACTTCTTGAAGGTATATTTGTAGATCTGTTATAACGGTTCGGTTAACAAAAGTTTTAGAGAGAGAAAGTGTGTGAGTGCGTGAACGTCAGGACCACCACACACTCACACACACACACATGATAAGAAGCTTTCAAACGGAATCACAGCCATCGCCAGCGTACTCGTCGTCATCATCATCGCCTCTATTTTCTCTCTCTTCTCTCTGAAACTAACAAAACAGAAAAATAAAATCACAGAAGATATTATTCTCCATTCACGATCGAATTAATTAAGGTACGTACCAGCTGATTTGATTTGACATCGAACTATACATAACTAGATATATATCAATCAATATATCATGTAAGTATGGTTGTAGTCGATGAGTGATCCGGTAGCGGTTATGGAGGTTGCGCAACCGTTAGATAGTAATAATAATAATAATTCTGGATCGGCGAAGAGGAGGAAGGTCGGCAATGGAGAATTGAGGTTATCGTCGTCAAAACCGGTACGAATTACAGGATTTGAGTCATTTGACAGTGATGACGTCATCAATACATCGAAGAAATTATCTGATTCTGTTGAGAAAGATGAATTGACGTCCGGTGGTGATATTCCGGCAAGTTGTTGTTCGGTTGACGCAGATCTGGAGGTATTATTTGAATTTTGAACATATGTTTTAAGTGAATTTGAATTTTGAAAATTGAATTTGTGTTCAGGAAACAGCTGAAGCAACAAGTGTGAGATGCAATCTGGCGATAAGAGAAAGGTTTTGAAAATAAACTTTAAAGTTACCTGTTAACGTACATTTATGATTTTATTCCATTCGCATCTTTTTTTTCAGTTCGTTTAAAATTTGAAATAACGAGAATTAAATGTCTGTGATCTCAACGGCATCCGTTATTATTATTTCAGTTTTCCTGTACAACAAGTTATCAAAACGCACTCTCTCTCTATGGCCGATAAACCGCCGGTGTCAACTAATTCTCGCCGGAGAGTTCCGCCGGAGAAGACGCCACCTGCCGCTGAACTTGAAGAATTTTTTGCAGCTGCTGAAAAAATCCTCCAGAAACGTTTCAAAGAGAAGTAAGCCAGTTAGTTTATTATTATCTGCTTATGAATACATATCTGAATTCTGATGAATACTATATGTGATGAATTTGCAGGTACAATTACGACGTAGTAAATGATGTGCCGATGAAAGGTCGATTCGAGTGGATTCAACTGAAGCAGTGAAAGATGAAGAGAATTTGAATGAAAAAGAGCTAAAGGCATTGTAAAAACTGTTTCTAAAATTTAGAATTTAGAAACTTAGGTACAGTACCATAGTAGTGGTATTTGATCAGTTTAATTTATGGTTTATTATTATTATTATTATTATTATTATTTTTTTTAACTTGAAATTAATTATGTTATGCATTTTCATTGATTTGTAAATTTTAGTTCCTAGTAGTTGATGCTGCAGCTGGTACTTGTGTGTGTGTTTGAAATACGGAGTGAGTTGGAACCCAAAATGGGGAAGAAGGAATAGTTAGTGATTTTGGTAATTGGGATAGTCCTAGTGTACTTCAATTTTCCTTTTTCCTCATGCATTTCGTGAGTCTCTGTACATGTACATCTCTGCAATTCGCTCATATCATAAACGTACAAATGATTGCATGTGGAAGAAAACAATGTTGTTGATCAAGCAAATTACTAAACATAAACTAATTGTTCTTTTTCATAAAGGGTAACATTTTTCACTAATAAAACAATTACAAATATCATCTTTGACGAGCATGAGGAATTTTACACCTAAAACGCGGGCGAATCAAAGACCAATACATTGGGTGACAATAACGTCATCCATGTCACGTTGGGTTGAAATTACACCGATTTAGTCATGTCATGATGAAAATTTTATGAAAAAAAATAGCCATCGTAACACGCTGCTCCTAGGGTCCTCTTTCAATAGCGTGGTAACTGGTATTTGAACCAGCAATTGGTTTACATCACAAGTGTGAGTTACATATTCTAAATCACAAGTGATTTTTTTATGGGTTTAGAAAATGTTGATACAAAGTAATTAATTCAATTTTTGTTGGTAACTATGATGGTGTATGTATGTTGTCAATATACCTTTATGATAAATAGTTGTTAAATTTGGTTAGTAAATTTTGGAATGAATCATAATGAAGAGAGTTGGCTGTTTGGTAAATGGAAAAGTAACGCCTTGCCGTGTAAGGTACGGACACGTGTGATGAAAAAACAGACTCCCATGTGGATGCATCGATGGTATGTATGTATAGTATAGTATATCTTTCCGTGTAGGTGGGCTAGTAATCCGGTTGTTCCCTCCCCTACTAAACGACTAAAGTAGAGCATGCTACCGGTTAACTGTTCACTGCCTTTTGTCATTCAGTGATCGTATTTAAATTATTTTTCTTAATATTAATAAATTTAGAATTTTAAGGATTCAAATTTAGTAGTCCAATTATTCATACTGATAATTTAGTTAATAACACTTGAAAAAGTAATCTCACTCACAGAATTATTGTAGATTTATACTTGATTCTACTTACATGGGTGGGTGATAATGAGCAACATGGGTAAACATACATTGCCAGTGAAATCAAGTGGAACTTAAGTGTAATCGTGGGATAATTTGTGATGATTATGTGACTGAGATAGCAATAATCGACGGAAGTTAAATAGTACATGTCATAAGTTAAATTGTGTGTATGGATTATTAATAATCAGCGGATCATAGTTTAAATTATTAAAATTTCATTTGGCTTTATTCAAATTAGGTTTCGGCAACTTTTCAGTTATGGTTCCTAGCCCTAGAGCTAGTTACTTTTTTTTATATAACAGCTTCTAATCTTAAACTGCTCCTATTAACCACTTTTGTCTGCACTTTGTAAGATTTGAACCCTCCACCTCTTACATAGAGAGTTACAAAGTGCAAACAGAGATACCTTATTACCTTACTAGCAGACCTTTGAGCTACTCTAAATTCCGTATGAAATTTCGGGTTTTGCAGCATCGGATCCTTTAGTTTGGAAAAGAAATAAAATTATGATAATTTTAGTAATTTTATTAATATACAATAGTTTAGGTAAACAACTTTTGAGAGTGCAAGGAAAGTTGAGGGATGTCTAAAACTGTGGATCGACTTGCTTTAATGATACATAGGACATACAAACAAAATGACAGGCAAACGGAGCATGTATTCAACAAACAAACATCCCAAAATAGCAAGGCGTTAGACGGACACTTACAAAAAGAAGAGAAACATGAAACACTACACATTTAGCCTAAAACTTCTCTAATCGCTCCAAGTTATGCCTTGTATTTTTGATCTATTAGATATCCACTCAAACGTTTTTTCCTTTATCTCTTCAACCATTTTGTATCTGTGAGCTTCGGTACCTCTAAACCTCTTCTAGTTTCTTGCTAGCCATATGCTCCAGAATGTTTGTGCAAAAACCGCATGGAATATCTTCCTCCTCTTCACTGATACATCCAAGTTGTTACAATCTGCTAATACATCATGTATCGACTCCCACTGAAAGTTTGTCGACTGTCTTGTCCACCATAATACTTGTTTCCATGCATCATTTGCATACGGACACCGTACCAAAAGATGATCTGGATCTTCATCCACGTCCCTACACATCACACATGTAGTATCACAAGGTTCTTTTCTGTGTTCATATTTCAATCCCCGTGTAATAAGTAGGGAACCATTGGTTTGTATATTTATTCTTTAATTATGATATGATATCGACTGTAGGTACACTGATACACATGCATAAAAAAGAAAAGAAGAAAACTGGACTATCTTAGTATTTATATGTTTATTATTATGCCTAAAAAAACAATCGGGTTGAATAGTGAATTATAATCGGTTCGGATATTATAACATAGCAATTAAAATAAGGTTCAATTTGGGTTGGATCGGAACAAGTTATGACCAAAGTACCAAACTACGTTTTGATAAAGACGGACAATTTTAGAAAAAAATCAAATCAACAAAATAGAAGTTTAAATCTTAGAATGAAATATCATTGTAGTTTGAATATCTCAAAAGGTCCAAAAATTTCAATAACAATGTTTAATAAAACTAGGAAATCATTATAAAATTACTAATGATAATATGATTTAAGAATGCAACACGGTTGTAATGAAAAATTGTTTTGACGAAAATCCAATATTGATTTCACAGGAAATTTCAAGATCTTAAAACTTTGAAGATGGAACACAAAAAGTCAACAATATTGTGTAACCCACAACAATAGCTGTCTTTAAATAAGCAAGTCTTCCTTCTCTCTTTCTTTCTTTCTTTCTTTTCTTTTTTCATTCTTTTTAACACCATCTCTAATGCAATCTCCCGAAGGGCATAAGACTATCTCTAATGCAATCTCCTGAAGGAATGCCCTTAGAAGCTCTTGAAAACCCTTACCATTGTAAACATATGTCTGTATGGTGCCTTTAGCAACTAAGCCCTTTCACAAGGGCTTTGTTTTTGTTGTTTTTGCATGTGGGTGGGTCCAAAGTAAAAGAAAAAAAAATGTTTTATTTAAATATTGTGTGTAGTGGGTAGGTAATAAAGTGGAAATTAAGAAGGGTAAGGATACTTTTAGAGTTGGAGATGAATTAAGGGTTTTTAAGGATTTGTAAGAATATGATGTGGTTGAAGACGTGGCAGCAAAGGGCGCCTAAGGGTGCACGTAACATTGGAGATAGTCTAACTAGTAACAGTTCAAGTCCTATGGTTGTAAAAATATATAATTTAGGAATAGAGTTAGAAAGTGTGTTAGTACCATTAAAAAAAGTAGAATTGCATATATCCCCTCATGAAACATGCTAAATTGCGTATTTACCCAAGCTAAAAGTAAAATTACATATATCCCCTCCATCATTATAATTTCATATAATGCCAATATTGCCTTTCAGAATTAAAACCCCATTAGAAATGAATGGTGGATCAGCTCTCTCTCTCTCTCTCTCAGATGGTTATTCCATGTTCATGTTCATCAGAGATGATTCCATTGGTTTATTTGTTTGGTTTTGAAGAGAATGATTCATGGTTAGTATTCCTGTTTCGTTTAGCAATTATGATAAGCATATTTGGTTTGTTGTTATGGTGTTCTATTGCAACTTAGCAGTCTTGTGATCGATTTTGCGATTTTGATGATCTTAATGATCGACTGCAGGTTCAATTCGTATGGTGCTGCGATTTTTGTCCATGAATGTTTAAAGTTAGGTTTCAAATTAGATGTCCAATTTTTAAGCAACAAACTAACGATGGATTCCAAGATTCGAAGTTTGAATATGCATATTTGTTATTCTGAGATGAGAACCTGTCAAATTTGTTTAGTAATTATTTAAATGTTTATTAAACTACATTTGTTCATTAATTATCTAAGAATGGGGCAAGGATGGTGAACTGATGGTTATTGTTGGCGATTTGGTCACTATTTGAAGAATTTAAAGCTTCGTCATTGGAGGAACTAAAGATTTTAGAGATTAAAATGGGATATTTATGTTTAATATTATGTGTAATACATGTAATGTTGGATTAAAAACGCAAACTTTTATTCACAAATTAATATAAGTTCGTTTGTGTTTGTTTGTTCAATTATGTTCTGTTTTATTTGTTTGTGTGTTTGTTTTGTGTTGCAAACCATTCTTTTGTTCAAACAAATTCTATTCTTAAAACCAACACGAACGGGAATTTCATTTGATTATACGTTTGCGAACCATTCTTTTGTTAGAAAAAAAATTAAATGAACGAACATGAAGAAAGTCTTGTTCAAATCGGTTCGAATACCGCCCTAGAAAAATCTAAAACAAGAAAACTAAAAAAAACTAGTTAAAATGGGTAAATATGACAATTTGAATTTTTTTTATAGTTTTAGTAAAAATAACGATATGATGGTCATTCCGTAAATTAGATTTAATAAAAAAATCATAATGGAAAAATATGCAATTATTTTTAGTAAATGAGAGGATATATACACTTTTATTTTTAGGTTGGATAATATGCAATTAAGAAGATTTAAAAAAGGATATATGCAATACATATATAAAAAAAAAGTTAGAACATTACTCAAAATCCATACAACCCGAAGTAAGTTTGTAATAAACAAATCATCTCACCATATTGAACTTAATGAAGTAAGAGAAATTAAAGATTTTTGCGTGTACATAATTGCCAAATTGATGATTTCAAATGCAATTGCAAGGAACTAATCATGGTTATTAAAATGTATTATTGCTTATAACCATAGTAATTTTAACATGTAAAAGAAATAAAGATATATATATATATATATATATATATATATATATAAAATCTTCATTTCTCTTACATTTTCTTATATTGAACTAATCATGTCTTATAACCTTGAGTATATGTGCACATTTTATAAAGCATGTTAATTTTATAAATAAATCTGTCTTAATAAGACATTTTTATCAGGAACTAATCAATTTGCAAAATGTGTTATTAAAGCAATATTAATATGGTTATATGGACTTCAATTACTCCATATACTAAATATTTCACAATACTTTTACAGTAGAGGTGCATAAATCGGGTATTTTTAATAACCGGTTTTGGTTATAGAATCGGTTTCAATTTCTCATTTTAAGAGTTGGAACCGGTTATTGCTATAATCGGTTCTGGTTATTTGACCCAAAAACCATACCCTATATCCGCGGTTTCAGGTAGGGTTTGGTTTGGTTCTTAAGAAACCGGGTATTAAAATACTTTATTTTCGGGTTTTATACCCTATTCCCAAGTTTTTTTAGTTCTATATTTTCGTATTTTTAATACTCTATTGCGTTTTTGTTACCCTATTTTCTCCTATTTTTAGTTTATTATTATTAAATATGCATTGTATAATGTAAATAAATGCATTAACATAAATTTAAAAGAAAGATATTAGAATCATGTATCGGGTATAGCCGGGTATAATCAGTTTCGGTTTTTGTCCGGTTTCGGGTATTAATCGGGTATGATCGGTTCCGGTTCCAGGTATTGAGATCATAATGCATACCCTATCTATACCCTACGGGTAGGGTCGGTTCCGATTTCGGGTATAGAATAACCGGTTATCAAAAAAAACCGGTTCCAGTTCTGGGTAGGGTTTTTTTTTGCACCTCTAGCACTAGGCCTTGGGAAATTTTATTACCAAGTTTTCGGGCTTTTCTTGGGACCATTCCTGGCTTCAGGTTAGAATTAGATAGGTCACAGGTGTAGAATCCTGGCAGGCCGGCCTAGGCTTTTTGAAAATAATTCACCCAATTGGGTTTTTAGACTTATCAATAAATTTGGGGAATGGAAGACTGGCCCATATTAAGCTTTTATCAGTCCGGGCTTTGAGCATTTTCAAGCCCAAATACATTAGTTTTCCTCTACCAGTCTGCTACTCTGCAATGTGCATAGCTTATTTAGATTTATTTTTATTCTTAGTTTGTAGCCTAAAGATATTAGGATGTTTGACAAATGTGTTAATTTGTGAGTGGATGTGGTTTCTTGTACTGTAAATATTAATGTAGATTTAAGAAAGTGTTTAAAGGGTCTTTGACTTATCAGTTCTAAACAAAATTAAATTCATTTTTTAATTAGTTTAAGCATCGGAAATTTGCAAGAGTTGTATCAGTTTTGTTTGAAGATATAACTTATATTATGATTTCAAAATTTCACACAAATTGACACATTACATAAGTTTGATGATTGTTTCTATAATATTTTTTTAACTTGTAAGGCATTAATTTGTAGGAAAAAGGTTTTAGAACTACCAACGAATTTTATATGTAATGGTATTAAAAGAGCAAGGATTTCTTTAGGCCAGGCTTTTTTAGTCTCACTTGTTGTATCAAATTTGTTTGATGATGAATTAGTATTGACTGTTTCTGCATACTTTTTTAAACTTTAAGGTCCCCATTTTGCAGGAAAGAGTTTTCACATCTACCGAATGAATTATATAAAATGGTATTAAAAGAGCCAAGTCCTATTTTTTCCTTAAATAATATTATAATGTCAACTTTATATATATATATATATATATATATATATATATATATATATATAGCGTAGGGTTCTAGGGTGAACACTAGTGTATTTGCGAAATACGCGAACTAATCCTGGCCATAATTTACACACATGTAAAGCCATGATTTCATCATCAAATCGTAAAATACACACGTGTAAGACCAGAATTAGTTCGCTCAGTTCGTAAATACACTTGTTTTCGCTTTTGAACCTAATCATATATATATATATATATATATATATTAGATGCCTTTAAAAAATATATATATATATTTTACAAAAACCATTAATCGGATTATAATAAGAAGAAAGCTAGTTATATTTAAAAGAAGAAAACCTTGTAATTGGATTTATTTAAATAGCTTTGACTAGTTCTAAGATTAACTAAGATCATTAATTAAATATTAAGAGAAAAAAACACTATCTTTTAACCTAATAAGTAACTAGTGATGTCAACAAACAAAAAGTCATTGTCTCATGTATGGATAAGCCGGCAAAACGTTGCCTCGTTTAGAAGCTTCTTATTTTGTTTTTAAAATTCGCACTAGTCGATAAATGCGGCTTAAGACCAAATTTCATGTTTTCGCCGCCATCTTGGGTCAACATACGTGATTTGACATTTCAGATTCTATATCTTAAAAATACAATATAAAATCCTTCATTGTGTTTCTTTTATACTCATATAGGCTCACATGTATATCTTTTCGATATATGCATACCGTATACTCCGAATTTAAGATAAATCGTGTGTGCATATGATCATAGTGCATTACTATGTTGAACAAGTGTTTTCCCCAAACGACCTATACATAGGTTCCAATTGGTTTTGACGGTTAGACATCGATTTATGATCGTTAAAGGCGCAACGACGATTTAATGTTCACGAAATGACACAATATGGTTCGTTAGATGGAACATTAGGCATACTACCTAAATATTTTCTTTACTTCGTATGCTTCAAGCTTGTCCTTACTTGCTAGACCAAACATGTTGCTCTACCAATGGTTCGGGTTTTAATTCTTAATTCACATTTTTTGAAACTCACGCACTTACATATACATCTATTATTAATGTAAGCCTTGGAAAGATGGTACACATGACTACTTGATAATTAGATGGCCGTTACATGGTGCAGGTGTGTTCAAAAAGTTTCAAAACCGCAATTATCTTTGTGTTCACCGCTCCTTGTTTAAACATGATGTATTTTAGGGTCATACACTTTATGTGTGCTACACAACTCTATCGCAAATTAAACGATGAACATTTTATATTAAAAATGAATAAAGTTATCATCATGGAAATACGCTGAATCATCAATTTTATCTATAATCCGCTTGGATATGTCATCACAAGAATAATCTTTTCCCACAAACATAACAACCCTCGAACTTTGTCTAATCTTATCGTGACCTTTTGATGCAATCAAGTTGCTCGTCCGTTTTCATTCTAAGGGGTCGTCATTTGGCGTGTATGCTATTCTTCTTGGTGTTGATCAGTTCCGTATATACATAATGGAAAACATGTAAATAATACCTGATACACCAGACAGGCCAGCAGAGAATCTTGATACCGATGCAGCCATGGAGTTCGACATCATAGTTAGCTTGATCCGGTTCCCCTTTATGATGTATTTTCTTGATGGTAGTACTGAGTTCTTTATGGTTGACGAACACGTAATGATGGAGAGAGAGGAGGGGACGATTTTGGTGTTGATGTTATGTGAGTCTAACCCTAATCCCTCTCTACTAATCTCCTTATATACATCCAAGGGGAAATCCAATTAGTTAATTAGGGTAAATCGGTCCATCAACAATTATCAACTAATTATATTATAGGTTTTAATATATTTTGATCTATATTATATAAATGATAATGATGGCTACTAGATTAAATACCTATAAATAAATATTTAATCTTATATTCTCCCACTTAGCTGAATAATAATTTATTATAAGTATTAGATTAGTCTGAATAATACTCATTTTAGTTTTAAACCAAGAACCATAGCAGAGAAATACAGTCGTTGAATCATCATTCGAGTCAAGCCCCCATTAGTCATACTACAGCCTCAATTTAAAACCTAACAGTTATGATCAAAATACGCAAATAAGCCCTTTAACATTTGATTTGTATTTGTCAATATGTCATTATACCGGCAGAACATATGTTAGAGACATACAAAATCAAACCGATGAGGAAAATTAATTAATGGTTAGTCATTCATAATACAATATGCAGTTGTACATGGTCATTAATTAAAACCTGTCTCCATTTGAGCTCTCTTAATAAGACTTATGGGTAATAGACATTCAGTTGTAGGATCCTTAAGCATATCATGAATGTATTCGATACAGAGATTTAGTTTCCTCAATTTGCTCATGAACAAACAATAATTTTCATATTAAAATTCAATGCAACACCTCTTGAACAGTTAATTTTCAATGAGACATGGTAGCTGACTTTATCACAACAAGTCTTCATTATATAATTTATATGGAGTTAATAAACTTATGAGTCACTGATAAATTTCAACAACATTTATTGACAATTGTGTTGTGATTAATCAACATATTATGTCACTATAACTTAGGTTATTGTTATCAGTTCATTATAACTCCTTCATGAGATAGGTTTTGGCTGCTGACATAAGGACATGCCCATAATTAGATTTTGTCATCTTTGAATATTACAAAGTTAGACTAATCAACCGGTTTGAGTTCTCACTTCTTCTTTAAATTATAGTCTCTCGTTTCCTTTATAGATATTTTAATACTCCATAAGATGCTTCACATTAATCTAGACATATCTAGAGTGCTGCAATGTGAGTAATATCTAAACGAGTATAGACTTAAATTACATAAGGCAAATTAATGAAGCATAAGCAAATAATCTCATTGATCCTATTATCCTTTAAAGTAGAGCAATGTTGTTTGTTACATACGTAAGGACCCATTTAAAGTTAAACTTATGAAACGAAAATAATGTCCCATTGGGTCTATCTCGGCATATTATGATATCTATCGCGTAAGAGACATCTCTGAGATCTATTATATCAAAGTTTGTTTTAACAATGCTTTGACTTATGTAAGATATACTTGTCAAAAGAATGTCATCTACAGAGACAAGTTTATTTTAGTTGCTCACACTCATCTTGAGGTAGGTACATTAATCCACTTAGTTCTTGATGAAAATAACTAGATTAAGATTTTAACCCATACATGGATTTTATTGGCTTATAGACAAACTGTTCTTTAACCTTAAGTTTAGAACTTTCAGGTTGTTTTATGAACATGTAAATACATCAGCCAGTTGTTAGGGAAAGTTGTTTTAATGTTAATCTAATTTAGCTCTAAATTGTTATAAGCTACCAGATTAGTGGTGATCCTCAAAGAAATATTTTGTTAGATAGGTAAGACAAATTCTTGATAATTTATCTCAACCTGAGTACAATCTTTGACAACCAATCATGCTTCTTAGTGTCTTAACGTTAGGATTTGGTTTGGTTATGTACACTCTTAGATAATTCAATCAAACCCCAAACGTTATTCAAACACATATAATCAGTTTTACTAGAAAACAATTTTATTCCATTTAGAAGATTGATTGACGCTAATGGTTTAATTCGAACAGATAGGATCAGTAAACTTTTCCAAAATCCATTTCAACTTCAGTTAGGGAGGTTATGTAATCATCAAAGTTAGTAGGTTTTTAAACCTAGATGACCTCCTAAGTTGATTATTGGGTTTATTAGAAGTTTCAGTTTATGGATTAGCTCTTGGTTAGGTTGCTATCATTTTCAAGATTATAAGTTTGTAAGAGTTGGTGCAGTATGGTGTACAAAAGGTGTAATCTGAGTTAGATTTAATGGCACTCTTCCCCCGCCTCTTGTATTCCTTGCAAGTCACGATAAAGACTTTTACTACTCCCACCGACCTTAGAAGTCTTAAGGAACTCGGCATGCTTATGGTCAATATTTAACAACCAAAAAATTCTAATAGGGAAAACATATTAATGACGTTAGTCGTTGTAGTTTCTCTTGTTGAGGATTATGATAGTTTAGGTAAGAAATTTAAGTGTGCCAACAATTAAGCAACAATGAAATTTTGTAAGAGTAGCATTAGATTTTAAGGAGACAAATTTTAATAAAACAGTGTTAAGATAGAGCAGTGTCTTGTACAAGAGGTGTAAATTGAAGTAATATGAAGTTTTCACTCCCCACCCTTTTGCAACTTTGCAAGTTATAATTAAGACACTTAATGCTCTTACTGATCTTTGATAACTCTAGAAACACTACAAGAGAAGTTTTAATGATGTACGTGACGTGGGAACCTATCATACATATGTTAGACTTTATTTGACTTCCTTAATGTACAAATGTTGTAAGAAGCTTATGGACATATTTAATAAAAATCATGTTAAGTATATATATAAATAGATTTCTTTAAGACCGTAGACCATATGAGACAGATTTAGATACAAGGAAGGAGTCATTAAATGATAAATGAATTATATCTGAATATTTCATTTGGAATAAGTACCACGTAGGTTATTCATGTATAACTTCTGGTAGACCCATACTTCTTCCTTAAGCCAAGTAATGTTTAGGGCATCACACGTGATTAAAAATTACTTAGAGTGAGGTTATACGGAAAAATCATCCTCATTAACCATGTCATGATTTCTCATGAATTTCGTTACAATGGATGAAATTTATAGGTCTCACTTTCCTTTTATCAAATTCTCATTTGCATGATAACAAAGGTTGTGAAAGTGTAAGGTATCATTTAGTTTCATTTATTAATGTTTCTATCTAGATATTGAGAACAAATAATATGAGAATTTAAGGTAAGTGTGACTTTGTGTTAACGACGCAAACCTCACAGGCTTCATAACATATCTTAAGCATTGATACTATATTCTTATTAATCTCTAGAATATGTGAGGTATCAAAAAAGGTTGTTAGAAGACTGCTTATTATGGTTCTTATAGTCTTAACATTTAATTTTGTCACTAACTCTCATGTTAGTTATTTGTTGAATTCTGGTAAGGAAAACGTATAAAACTAAACTCAACATATCATGTGTAAATTGGAATATTTAGATTATCAGACTTAAAGATCATTAATAGGTGACTACCTATTTTAGCCAACTATTCTTTTGAATTAGGGATAGACTCATTGCTTATGTCTAGTCTAATAGCATAATTATGCAATGAGATTCTGCCTTTAAGAACCTTAGAGTTGGAATTAGTACTTGTATTTTGTCTATAAACCTTATAAGTATCCTCTTTTAGGTTTTAGTGGTAATGAGGTGAATTACATCTTATTTTCTATTTTTAGGTATTTCTTTTCCTGTACGTGTGTTACTGATCAACTCACTCATTTTCCTTTGGTACTTTTGAGTGTTATTAGTTGATTTTAAGGCAACAAATTTTACTAATGGAAAATTAGTATGTAATGCACTTGAAAATGTACTTATTTCCATGTGTAAGCCCTTAATTTTATGAGTCATGGTTTTGGTACATTATGATGTAATCAAGGATGCCATTTAACCTTATAGTTTAGAATTTGAGATAAAGGCATATATCTTAAGAGTTCTTTTAATCATTCCATAAAATAAGATTAGTCTTATGAAAAACTTAATCTGGAATAACTTTAGTGATAGCATTTATGTTAGATGAGTTATTGATTATCATAAGAGACATCGTGTTCGATTTATCCTTTTCATCATGCTCTGCTTTTCTTCTGTAGTACTTTTATCAGAAGAGAGCAATAGGATTATCGTGTCTTAAGGGATAATCAAGGATTTACTTTAAGAGCTAATCTTATAGAAACTTTAAGTAAAGTAAAACATATTAGGTTTAGGAATTAGAGTGGAAGAGATACTGATTTATAGAAGAAAGTTACAGTGAATAATATTATGGGGTATTAAGTAATGCAGACAAAATAAAAACATAGGATTAACGAAAAATCATTAATGTGAGGATCATTATTTGAGAAGATTATGATATGTCTATTATTAACATCAAATAATAGGCTAATTTAAAAATTCTACTGAAACGAAGACAAATCACCTTTGGACAGAAGTGTAATCATCTAAGCATGCGTGCAAAGTAATTGAAACAAATCAGCTTTGGCCAGAAATGAGACAATACCTCAGTTATGCACTTGTTATGTATGCTAGACATGAATGAATTAAATCAGTTTTGGCCGGAAATAAGACATTCACGTTTGTAAGGTATAATTAACATAGCTTATCATTATACTTGAACAATAAATAGATGTATAAGATCACCTTTGGACAGAAGTGATATATCAGAAGCTCATTCAAGTTAAGCTATTTGGTTTTGTGAAAAGATTATCTGGTTCTGTTTAATTAAATGTTTTACAAAACAAATTATTTATAGGGTTCGGGGCGGAGACCCGAGCTAAAATTAGTTCACAATAACAACCTAATATAGTAATGAGATTTCGGATAAATCTTGATATCACGAGAACATATTCGCTTTCAAATAAGTTAGAATTCAAAAATTTGTGATTTCGAATTTATCCGAAATGTGATGATTTCGAATGAGTTTTGGATGAGATTTCGAATTATTCCGAAATTGTGATTTCGAATAAGATTTCGGATGAAATTTCGAATTTTTCCGAAATGTATGATTTTGAATGAGTTTCGGATTCATCCGAAATATATAATTTCGAATGAGATTTCGGATGAAATTTTGAATTATTCCGAAATTTATTTCGAATAGTATTTCGATAAAATTTTGAATTATTCCGAAATTGATTTCGAATAGTATTTTGGATTGTCCGAAACTGTGATCTCAAATAAGGTTTCAGATGTATCGGAAACTTGTTACCCAATTAGTTAATTAGGGTAAATCGGTCCATCAACAATTACTAACTAATTATATTATACGTTTTAATATATTTTGATCTATATTATATAAATAATAATGATGGCTACTGGATTAAATACATATACATAAATATTTAATCTTACATTTGGGATTTTGCACGAGTGGTTAACATGATTTGTATCGCACATGTAACAAACTATCTCCGATAAGGGCCTCTTCTCATTGTTTGTGTGGTGGGAGTTAGGAAGTTTTCTTTCTATTCTCCATATTATTGATGGAAGAATTAACATTGTTAAATTAGAAAACGATGCACCATTTAAGTTCTTTTCACACGTATATGTTTCCTCTTAAACTTTCAAATGTTGTATAATTTGTTCACATTAGAAGTCCTCAATTGTCTGTAACTTTGCAATGATGGCATCCACCAATAATCTTTCTAGAATCTCTATTTGTCATTCCTCAATTTTAGAAACGAAAAGAAGAAGCTCATGAAGTTGTTTAAGTATAGGTCTTTGTTATTCATTGTTGTATTTTTCTTTAATTGAACCTTATATTTGTTTTGTCTATCGCAACGTTGTGTAGAGGTCATAAATATGGTCCATGAGGATAGTAAGGATCGACCTACTTTGTTTTGTATATTGCAATGTTGTGTAGAGTTCATAAATATGGTTTATGAGAGTTGTAAGGATTGACCTAACAAATGGGTGGTGATCTGTTGACAAAGGCAAAACTTTTAAATACTTTCAGAAATGAAGATTATGGATTCAAATATCACAGACAACAGGAATAAAAACAAATTTACCATTAAAACAAAAAGTAAAGATTCACCTACCACATAAAATATTATAATGTTACTTAACGCTTAATTTTGAAAAAATATTTGGAAAGATATTTAAACGTTTAATATACAAAGTGGATATCATTTGAGTCTTTATTTTATACTAATAATAAAGATAGATTTATAATCTGTGTATCAAAATAATTCTTATTACAAAGGAAGGTTACGTAATATCTTGTTGTGGGCCGGTTACAAATATTTATCTTTGAGTAAAGTGTAATTTATCATTCTATGATTTGGTGCAGACTCTATATTGACACTATATCTTTCAATTTTTGCCAAATGACACTTTGTGGTAGGAGTTTCATTGCACTTTGACCCCACCGTTAGTGTTAGTTAAACATTGGTTTGACTGTTAGTATGAGAGGTATAATTGTCACTTTACCAAATGAAGCTTATAACCTACTCTTGAAGAACTCTCTTATCTTTACATCATCATGCTCTGACACCCGCACTTTACCAAACCGTCACCTTCTAGCACACAAGCACAGTCGCTAGAAACAAGCAAAATCCCAGCCGATTATGCAGTTCTCCATCGAAGTTGAAAACGATTCGACCGTTATAATTGTCCAATATAACTTTGTTGATTATCAATGCAAAAAGGTACTAAATTGTGTGAAAAATGGAATAAAAAGTTAGTGAAACATGGCAACACACCATTGGGGTGACTTGATGATTAGTGAAGCCAAAACTTGGATTTCCCATGAATAAGAGTGGCTTTGTCTGAGCTTCTTCAAGCTTGTAGCTTTCATCTTCAAGATATCATGGAGTAATGAATGCATTATTCAGGTAAGATGTCAAGTGCCCAACAGTTGGGTTGCATGTTCTTTAATCTATAGGAAAGATCTTCTTTTTAACTAATTGATTAATTAAACTTCGACAACTATGACCTTAATTAATTACACAAACCTTTCTACACATTACAAGACTGAAGCATAAAGCTAAAATAAACAATAAATTCACCCAAAAAAATGGACGACAAAAAACATTATGACATTGACTTTTCAAAAAAAAGATGCACCAATTTTGCGCATGAACTAGTTGTGGAGGAATATCATCTTCATCTTTGTGAGATTGACAGTGCGAATGACTGGTAGAATCACTTGAAAATGAACCCCATGAAAGCAAATCAGGTTGTAATTAGATGATATAAATTGGATCAATATATAAATGTATAATAACCTCTTCCTTCATCCAATATCTTTGCATTTAGGAATCATCCATGATAATTATAACCATTAAAGAATAGTTGCAGGTTTCACCCTAAAACCCTAATATAGATTATAAAGCAATGAAAAACATGGTTATCTATCTACACACGATGCGGTCAGGAGTGTTTTGGAACCGTTCGCGGTCGCTGTATATGGGACTTTTCGGATCAAAATGCTTAGCGAATTTCTTGTACTTTCTTCCAGAAACATTGGCGGTGGTGTATTGTGGTGCTAGATGATGGTTGTTGTGGTGTAGGTGGATGGGGTTGGAAGTTAGAGAGAGGAGGGGCTACGGTGGTGCTATGGAGGTGATATGGTGATTAATAGCAGTGGTGGTGGGGATGATGATAGTTGTTGGTGGTGGATGATTGTAATAATAAAGTAATCACATGGGCACATAGAGAAAAGGTATAATAGATATTTACTTGGTTTTTTAACAATCAAACCAACGTTTGACTGACGGTGGGATCAAAGTGCAATGAAAGTTCCACCACAAGGTGTCATTTGGAAAACAAAAAAATTAGAAGAGAGGGTGTCAATATGCAATTTGGACCAAACCATTGGGTGGAAAATTGCACTTTCTTAATTATATATATAAAGTTTCAAAAAAGTTACGTAACTATACTTTCTTAATTATATATAAATTAGTAAGATTGTCCGCGCTACGCGGTGGAGTTTCAGTCGATATTTATTTTGATTTAATATAGCAACTGAAAGAAATAGGCTCAATACGTAAATCAACTTAAATTTATACTAACTCATACATAAATATAAACACGTAAAACTCGATTACAAAGTCTTTTAAAGGTTAAAGGATTGTGAATTTCAATACGAAAAAATTGAAGGGTAAAAGTATAAAAAGATAAAAAAGACAAAAGCAAAAAAATCAAAATAATAAATAAATAAAAACATTGTTCACAATCTTTAGTAACTGAATTATAGTTAATATAAAGTAATTTTGTGTATAAATATAAAGTAATTTCAAAACAGATCCAAATTTAATTCTTATGTATTTAAAGTTTCAAAAAACTTATGTAACTATACTTTCTTAATTATATATAAATATAAAGTTATTTTGTAGCACATCGCACTCTAATAGTTTTAGCCATTCCTTTTTCATATCTATTCCATGATGTAATTTATAATTGTAAAAGTGCCTTTTTCTTAATTATTAGAATGGATATGTTTTAGCTACAATTTCGTTTAACAAGAGTACAAAACCAAGAAAAAAGGGACAGAACAAGAAAAGCCCAAAGGCCACAAAAAATAAATAACTAAATAAATTAGCATGGATCTATTCCAATATATCCAGTCAAAAGACTTAAAATTGGATCTTTTTCTAACCCAAGAGTACAATTGAACAATAGTCTCAACAACCGTGGTCGAGATCAGGATACAGATAGATTCAGAATTTAAAAAAAAATAGTTATATACATAAATAATTGATACACATTCAATATGTATAAAATTTTGGATAAATTTTGGTTATATAACTTAATTATCTTTTCTTGAATTATCAAAAACTTAGATGCAATTTATAAAATACAAAATAAAACGTCTGATTGTATTTATCTGAAAACTTAAAAAGGAGAGTATAATCAGTAAAATTAAAAAAAATACATTTAGCAACACTATTCTAAAAAAACATAGAAAACTTACATGTAAGTAAATCAATTAGTACAAGTGTGAGGTGCATGTAATTACATTGATACTACATGGATAATCCAACTACAAATGTTACATGTTAAACAGTCACAGCCTAAGTATCAACCTAAGTTGCATTTACCAAGGTGGTTTTTTTAAAGGTATGCGCAAGCTTTTCTATCTGCACCGTACAGATCATGTGCAGATATTGTCATCTGAGACTGTTTGTTTTTCTAAAAACGTTTCATTAAAAACGTCTGCGCGAGCTTTTCTTGGTGCAGACTTGTCACATCCACTTCTAAGATCTTCTAAGGTCTGTAGAGGGTTAAACACCACCACCACCACCACCGTCCACCACCCACCACCGTCCAACACGACCACCCACCGTCCACACGGCCACCCACCGTCCACGTCCACCACCACCACCACCACTACCACCGTCCGTACATTAATACCAGTTTATTTTAGAAGTATACATATGTTAAAAAACAAACAGTCTTCTTCTTGCAGACTGCAAAGGTTTAGTCCAACTTTTCTTCTATAGATGTGTGCAGATGTGATCCACAGACTGAATACATTTTACCTCTTAGAAAACAAACAGCACCCAAGAGACTAGTGTAGCATACTCCATACATGAGTGCTCTTGATGATCACATGTTCAAATGTATGTGTAAAATTTGGTCTAGTAGGTGTAAATTATCAAAATTATGTGTTGTTTTCATCCTCAATGGCCGGCGAGTATCTTAGGTACCAATTAGTGTTGGACTTAAACTTAGTTTGTAGTGGTTAAAGGCTCCAAATCATGTCCAATTACTATTATACTGAACATGTTACAACATAAATCATGTCCAAGGTGTATTTTTTTAAACAAGCTCATAATATCCAAACCTGTGAAAAGTATATTAGACAAAATAGAGGAACCATTTAAGTTGGTTGGGTAATGAGTAATTGTTTGCCCAAATGGTTTCAAATACGATGGGTTTGATTCAGTATTTTTCATTCTTTTACTGATAGTTAATATATTTCGTAAGACTAAAAGCTTAATTAGTTATGATCTTTTAATAGAGCATTTTCCAGTAGGTGTATATATATGAATACATTTACCACATTTGACTAGTTTGATCTATTATATCTTAATTAAGTTTCTCAATTTACTAACATATAGCATGTGGGATATTAAATATAACCCAAATGGAATCATGCTTAAATAAATAAATTGAACTTTTCACTCCTAATAAATAAGTTGGAAAAGTAGAGTGAGTAACCTTAACGTTTCAGTGAGTTAGTCAACTCGATCATTTGTCGAGATTAATAAAATTATAAATATATTTTCTCAAAAGACATTTATTATAATTTATTATTGAGTTGTAGACGAAGATAACAATGGGATTGGGTTGATCAAACTGATTTTTGTCAGCTGGGGGTGTGTTAAAGTAATGGTTCGGGTTAAACTCATCATGATATGAATGATGAGAATGATTAGAGTGATGTGAATAATACGAGTGGTACGAACTTTGGGTGTGGATAGGTGAATGTCGTGATAGGGTCAGGAATCCCCGAATCCTTATAGGGATTCGAGTGATGGGGTTGTGAAGGGATGTGTCCTGATGATCCTCCTCTCATTGGTCCTTTACCTCTTCCTCGTACTCTTGACGGCATTTTCCTGTTAAAATCAAATAAAAAACAATGCTAATAACTTAATAATGATATGAGTAATCCTAGGTCAAAGCCTAGACTCGGAAGTCTAAGGAATGTGCTTGTGTAAGTTTGAGATTAAACACAAGAAGGATAGTGTTTAATTCTCTCAAACGTTGGCTCTGATACCAACCTGTCACACCCCGGCTTTCCACAGCCAAATCCAAACACCGGTGGGCCCGGGTGGGGAATATCGTAACATAAGTTGATATCATCATAGACAATTAAACACGGATAGCGGAAGTCTTGGAGTTAAATTACTATTACAAATCAAGTGTTCAAAGTACGAAAAAATAATATACAGACGGCTTGTAATAGAAGATCCACAGACGGATCATAAAATGTATCAAAAGTGTATAACAGACTTTGGGCAGATCTAGGATTTGCAAGATCCTCTTATCACTACCGAGCAGCTTCCAGCCTATTTTCGTATTGTACCTGCAGGCATAGTCTATTGAAAATACGTCAGCTTTCGCTGGTAAATACACTCAACTGACTCATTTTAAAAACATTTGAAAATGTTTTAAGTGCACATTGGCAAAAAATCTTTTATAACTTAGGAAAGTCAGCCTTGTAACCTTGTTAACAGATTCACATGTTTGTCCATACATACAGGGCCCGGTACGGAGTCCGAGACATGATTAACGTACTCACCACTTAAGAACTCACGAAGGAGTTATCCCCAACCTTATGGGTAAAGTTTTTAGCATTACCGCTTGTCGGGTGTATGCCTACTCCCCGCGCATAGGTCGTGGCCATTATCTAATGTAATGAGCCGAGGATATCCAGGACACGGTAGTTAACCCCCGATGTTTAAGTTATCAAACAAAACTGATTAAAACGGGATATGCGGATTTACTAGCCACAATCCGGCATTCGATTGATCCCATTTCTGACCAAGCGGTCATAGTTTACCGTAACCCAAGCCCGTATAGGGGAAATAAGTCGAGAGTATTTACCTGAGCTAGTCTTGATTCTTCATACACAAGATTTTAATATCTCAGTCGTATTCAAAACGAACTAAGTGCAGATAGCATTTACCGGAAGTCTCTAGTCTGGATTATGACATAAGCTAACCAATTAAATAATAACGGATTTATTTAAGTCATAGACTTGGACTGACTAACGCACAGAATCAAAACATAACGCTAGATCAACCGATGATTGGATAGAATGTAGTTTAAACCCAACAAGTACTTTGACTTGTATAATATGGGTAGACCATAAACATTCTGGATTTTGAGATTTAAATGACAAGGTTAAACCCGTTTCGGTTATTTTCCGTAAACTAATTACATATACTTAACCGTGCGCATATCAGCGATATCGGGTAACCAGATAAGTCTGGACAAGTTCTATATGCCATATATTTTAAATAAGTTGTAATATCAGTAGGATATCAACTTATATGCCTGTTAAGGTTTTAAAATGAAACTATGCCTCAGAAGGGCGTTTCGGTAATTATATACCATATAAAAGGAACTTAAATATAATTTAAGGTTATGATCATAAGTATTCTGGAAAAATAATTTATTTATGATATAATATCATTAGGTTATTGATTATATGTGTAATTTATCACTTATGACCAAATTATGCACCGAAGGGGCATTTGGTCATTTTACACATAGTTTTATAAATTATTTGGGATTCTGAGTTCATATCATATACCTACTGTAAAAATATTTAAAATAAGTTTTAAAATTAGTAGGTAACAAGTCTTGGTTGATTAATATGGTTTAAAACCATACTATGCGCCTAAATGACGCTAATGTCGTAAGAATGACGATTTGTGCGATATTTAATGAAAACTGATGTTAAGGTCAGGTTAACATGTCTTAGATATGTTATTTAATATAACATATCAGTAGGTAAAAGATTTACTTTAAAAAAAATATGATTAAATGTAACATCCGTCGAAAAACGGGTTTCCAAAACCCGCTTCGTTTATTAATCGAATATCCAGTTATAATTTTTCGTTGCATATTTATTGCTCAAACTAATTTTAAACGATACATAATTAATAACTATATTAGAATTTAAAAACCATAATTTATAAATAATCTTAAATAGTGAGAAAAAAATAAAATGGGGACGCCGGGTTTCGAACCCGGGTCGCCCACAAACCCAAACACACAACACACCGCTCCGCCACATGCCTTCTTTGTTAATATAATGAAACAAATAATACTTAAAATAAAACCCGAATTCAAAACAGGAGATCACCGCGCTCAGAACTCGCAATCACCGGAAAATCCGGCAATCCGCGACTTTGCCACTTTCCTTTTGACTAAACATGCTAACCGACCTCGACATCGGTTAACCAATGTCTGACCCTCGATTTTAGTCGTAACCGCCGGAAAACCCTTGACCGCGAATCAAGACCCAAAATCGGACCCGATTCACTCAGTTCTTTCCTATAAATACCCACTCAATCTTCCGGAAATCCTTTCGCTCAGAACCGCTCACTTTTTCGAAGCTCTAGCTCGTCGCCAGAGATTTACTGCATTCGCCGGACTTTCACCGGAAAACCGAGACTTACTCCGAATCGGTAAAATTCTCGACTCTTTTGTTTGCAATCCATTATTCAGCATGTATTAACATAAATCGTGCAACCAGAATCGGTCTCAGACGACGTTGCCGGGAATTCCTGCACTCACCGGAAAATCACTGAAATTCCGAGGTCTCACTGTCAATCGGTACAATCATCTAAACCCTCCTGATATCCCTTGTTTAGTAACTTAATTGCACAACTCATTGATCAAAACTGTTAATTGATTCACTCAGACGGAAGTCACCAATCAGAGCCGACGACTCTTGCCGGAAATCTGAGGAAAACATTCTGTTCGGTACATTTTACTCCGTAATCCTCTTTATCCATTTCATTCCAATCAATTATAAGTTCGATGACCGATTTAAACAAGAACAGTCAGACATCACTGTTCTGTGTCTTTGTAAACGAAGAAGACGAAGTTGAATATGTGTATAAGTATAATTAAAAACGGATATTCGAACGGGTTAGACACACAGTCCAGCGGTGGACTGTGTGCACAAACAATGCACACGTCCCGGGTTCGAATCGCACACGTTACCGAATTTCAGAATTAAAACCAACATTTTTACAACTGAATCGGATCAGGTCACCGAATGTTAATAAGAATAATTTAATCCATAAGTTAAACAGATATGACACACAGCCCAACTGGTTGGGCTGTGCGCACTCGAACCGAAGGACCCGAGTTCGACTCCGGGTCCCTGCAACCGGTTCGGCCATATAAATCGTTTTTAATAAAAACCCAAATAAGTTAAAAGTTAATTAGTATATAAATATAATTAAAACATGGAATATTTCAGGTTAGACACGTAGCTCAGTTGGTAGAGCTGCGTGCACGTATACGAGAGGTCCCGAGTTCGAACCTCACTCAGCGCATAATTAAACACAATCCGACCGGTCAACGGTCAACGGTCAAAAAGTCAGATTTTTTTATTTATTTTTATTAATTTATTTAATCAAAAAATATTTAAAAATACTTAAAAATAAGATTTTAAAGTTAGAAAACCTCCTTAAACTCACAAAAATAAATCTAAAAATCACATTAAGAGTATGAATTAAAAGTACTAATTTACCGAATCATTTCGTTACTATTTTAGGTTAGTTTTCCTCGTCGATCAAATCCTAAAATTCGTGCGCATCCAACGTCTAAAAGAACGCACCCAATGTGAGTGAATCTCTATCAATTCCCCGTTTTAATCATGTTTTGGGGTGTATAATGTGTCGTTTATTTCCTTATTATATTTAAACACTTGTGCATCCATCATATCCGTGATCAAATTGTGTATCAAATGTGTATCAATTGTTGTGTGAATTATGTTTAGATTGAAGTTATCATTTTCAGTGCATGCATTTCATTAGGCCCATCAGCTCCCCGTGGGATACGGGTTGAGTATCAGGTGCCTCATTCGATCGGCTCCGTTTGATTGAGCCTTGATCTCACATACATCATCATTCATGTCACTCGATCGGCTTCGTTTGATTGAGCCTTGATCTCATATACATCATCCTTCATGTCATTTACTCATCCAATGTGGTTTGTGTTTTGTTATATATATGTTTGCTCACATGTGATTATTGCACAAATTTCCAATATTAAAATAAAACAAGAAATTAATAACAATGTTTTATCAAGGTTCACTCGCCAACTTTTGTTGACCCAAAATATCCCTCGTTTTACACATGATACAGGTGATCCAGTTGAGGCAAGAAACACATAGGAAGGCCTAGAAGAATAAATCAATTTAAAGCTTTGGATTGTTTACATAGTTTCATTTCCTTGTAATTGTATGGATTTTGATTTGAATATTTAAGTTGTAATTTGAATTTAATAAATATGAAACAATTTAGTAAACATCATGAGCTTTGGTGATAACCCAATTATGCCCCGACTCTCATTCCGCTGCGGGTCGGGGTGTGACAGATTGGTATCAGAGCCATGACTATAGGGATATAGGATAGGTTATTAGACCCTTAGAGCCTATACTATAGTTGATTAAAATTTTAAATTGTTTATGCGTTACATACAAAATTTATGATGTTTATATGCTTTATGTTTATTGTTACATTCAATGTTATGCAAGCATGTTCATAAGTACATATTATTATACAATGCTCATCATGAATCATATCCTCATAACATATCATATCCATGAGAGCACACACCTCACAATTCCCATGATTTTTAAACGATTTTTGTATTTTTCAAATCACATCAAAGTGAGTTCTCATGACGGGTATGTAGTAACTGGAAGGGTACGAGTACCGGTAGTCGGAACGTCCTGTCTAGGCTTGGCATTCGTATAAATCCAAAATAAAGGACCAGTTTGCCTACCTGGGGACTAACGGTGAGAGTACGAAGGACCTATTAGGCCAAAGCATGCTATACCAAACGTCGTGTGAGCTAACCCCACATTGAGTTGTCATTGTGTCTACACCTGGACACCCTCCTACCATACATCTCGCAATCATATTTCATGGTTTTCATTCGGGTGATCGAGTGTTAAACCGCCAACACCAATGTGAATCCTACTAAGCCAATAGTCATGGGGGCCCACATGACTATACAGGCGATGGTATGGGGGACATTGGAGGCCCAAACATGAGCAAACCCAAGACATCCTATGGATGTAGTTGCATTATTGATAGTTATGTTATTTTTATTCTTTTAACGACACATGACACCTAAAAAAAACTTCTTAAACTCACAATCTTCCTATGTATGTTCCTGTAGATGTCGGCTAGGCAACTACGTGGAGGTAGAAAGTCAGGAAGATCCAATGAACGCTTGGCCACTCAAATTGCTAAACAAATGGCCGCGGTACTTCCTGACATCGTGATTCAAGTTCAACAAGCTCTCACCGCAAATCCTATCAACCCTCCCAATCAAGAAGACCAGAGCGTCGCCAACCCTCACTCCAAAAGGTGCTCCTACAAACACTTCAAATCTTGCGATCCCCCAAAGTATGAAGGGACCGAAGGTGTTACTGCCCTCCTCCACTGGTTTGAAGAAATGGAGAACACCTTCCTCAATTGCGATTGTCCCGAGGATCGCAAGGTACGTTATGCAACAGGAGACTGTTTGGAGTAGCCCTTACCTGGTGGAACACAGAAAAGGGTAAGCGAGGAGTCGAAGATGCCATGGCCTTATCGTGGGAAGAGTTAAGGGAACTCATGACAAGGCACTTCTGTCCAAGAAGCAAAATCAAAAAGTTGGAAGATGAATTCCACTCATTGAAACAAAAGGAAGGAGATTACACTTCCTACAACAAGAGATTTCTCGAACTGAACCAAATGATCCCTAATCTGTTCACCCCCGTGTACCGGTTGGTTGAACACTACATTCGAGGTCTTCCCTCGAAAATTCAAGACTCGGTTCTAAGCACTTCGCCTGCAACACTTGAAGCCGCAATGGAACTAGCTACCGAACTTACCGAGAATCGCATCCGAAACGGCAAATTCAAGGACGAGAAAAAGAAAGCCCCCATCGAGGCCCAAACTCCAAACCATTCCATCTCCTCTTCGAAGTTTGCTGGTAAGAGGAAACGAAATAGCAGAAATTTTGCCGTCACACAAACAAACCCTCCTATCACTGCTGCACCAAGTACCCAAATTGCTCCCTCAGCTGCACCATTTAAAAACCCATACACCGGCCCATACCCAAAATGCAACCGTTGTCAGTACCATCACCTCCCCGAAACTCCTTGCCAACATTGCACCAGCTGTGGCCGTGCGGGTCACACCATTCAAACTTGTCGCACACTCCAACGAATGAACCGCAATCAACCCCCAACCCAAACCCACCATCAGATAGTGGGTCAAGCCCAACAACCCTTACTCCTACCATCCGCACAACACATAGCTCAACCTTACTACCAATTCAACTACCCCATGATACAACCTATGCGAGCTTGTTACAACTGTGGAGACCCAAACCACTTCAGGAACACATGTCCACGCTTAGTGAACATCATTCATGCCCAAGCTCAAGAAAATCCGGTAAACCAAGCTAACCAAGCTCCTCCACCTGCTAGAGGAAGAGCTTTCAACATCAATGCCAACCAAGCTAGGGCTGACAACAACGTGGTTAACGGTACGTTTCTCATCAATGGTAGTTATGCATCCATGTTATTCTATACTGGCGCAGATAAGAGTTTTGTGTCTTTAGAATTTGAACCTATCCTCAACCAAACTCGTGATAACCTATGCAAGCTTGTTACAACTGTGGAGACCCAAACCACTTCAGGAACACATGTCCACGCTTAGTGAACATCATTCATGCCCAAGCTCAAGAAAATCCGGTAAACCAAGCTAACCAAGCTCCTCCACCTGCTAGAGGAAGAGCTTTCAACATCAATGCCAACCAAGCTAGGGCTGACAACAACGTGGTTAACGGTACGTTTCTCATCAATGGTAGTTATGCATCCATGTTATTCGATACTGGCGCGGATAAGAGTTTTGTGTCTTTAGAATTTGAACCTATCCTCAACCAAACTCGTGATAATCTCATGGAATCTCTAACGGTGGAAGTTGCTAACGGAAAGCCCGTTTCATTAAATTCTACTATACGAGATTGTACCCTCACTCTAAACGATCACGATTTTCCAGTTGACCTCATTCCTATGAAGTTGGGAAGTTTCGATATTATAATCGGTATGGACTGGCTCAGCCAGCATCACGCTGAAGTAGTATGCCGCGAAAAGTTCATTCGTACTCCTCTTGCAGACGGTCAGACCCTACGTATCTTTGGGGAAACCCCTTCAAAGGGACTCAAATTAATGTCCTGCCTTCAAGCCCGAAAATATCTCCGCAAGAACTATGTCGCATTCCTAACTCACGTCGTCAAAAAGGGAAACAAGGAGAAGAAACTCGAAGATATACCAGTGGTGAAGGAATTCCCACAAGTATTTCCCGACGACATCTCAGGACTCCCTCCTGTGAGAGAAGTCGAATTCTGCATCGATCTTGTACCTGGCGCTACACCAGTCGCAAAATCTCCTTATAGGCTAGCCCCATCCGAAATGCAAGAGCTGGCCAGTCAACTGCAAGAACTGACTGACAAAGGATTCATACGTCCTAGCTCCTCGCCTTGGGGTGCACCTGTTCTTTTTGTGAAGAAGAAAGATGGAACGTTTCGCATGTGTATCGACTACAGAGAACTCAACAAGTTAACAGTTAAGAATCGCTACCCATTACCTCGCATCGATGACCTCCTAGACCAACTTCAAGGCGCCACCTGCTTTTCAAAAATCGACCTTCGTTCTGGTTACCATCAGCTCCGAGTACATGAAGAAGACGTCCCAAAGACCGCCTTCCGGACTCGTTATGGTCATTACGAATTCATGGTCATGCCATTCGGTTTAACCAACGCCCCCGCTGTCTTCATGGATCTAATGAATAGGGTATGCAAACCCTACCTCGACCGTTTTGTCATAGTCTTCATCGACGACATCCTTATCTACTCCAAGTCTAAAACCGATCATGAACAACACCTTCGACTCATCCTTACACTCTTAAGGACTGAAAAGCTCTACGCTAAGTTCTCAAAATGCGAGTTCTGGTTAAGAGAAGTACAATTCCTTGGACATGTCGTTAATGACAAGGGAATACATGTCGATCCTTCAAAAATCAAGGCAGTACAGGAATGGCAAGCGCCACGTACCCCTACCTAAGTACGGTCATTTCTTGGTTTGGCTGGTTACTATCGCGCTTCATTGCCAATTTCCCCCGTATTGCTGTACCACTCACGGCTTTGACTCATAAAGGAAAACCCTTCATATGGGGACCTAAACAAGAAGAAGCCTTCCAAACTCTAAAGCAAAAACTTTGTGACGCACCTATCCTCACACTCCCTGAGGGTTGCAATGACTTTGTAGTATATTGCGACGCATCAGGGCAAGGGCTAGGCTGTGTATTAATGCAAAGAGGAAAAGTGATAGCCTACGCTTTTAGGCAACTCAAGGTTCATGAAAAGAATTACACCACCCACGACCTGGAACTTGGAGCCGTTGTGTTCGCTCTCAAGATATGGAGACATTACCTCTACGGTACCAAGTGTGAAATATACACTGACCACAAAAGTCTCCAACATATCTTCAACCAAAAGGAGTTGAATATGAGGCAACGAAGATGGGTCGAACTTCTTAACGACTACGACTGTGAAATTCGGTATCATCCTGGCAAGGCAAATGTGGTGGCCGATGCGCTCAATCGAAAAGGTTATGCGAACTCCATTTGTCTTCTATGTTCGCAAATCATAACCGAAATCAAAGATCGAATCCGAGAAGCTCAACATGTTTCTGTAACAGAAAACGACGTACGCGATGAGCCGTCATGTGGAGCGGAACTCAAAATCGAAACCAAATCCGAAGGTATTCTATACTATTTAAACCGCATATGGATTCCTGATCGCGACAACCTTCGTGAATTCCTCATGAATGAGGCGCACAAAACACGATACTCTGTACACCCAGGAGCCGACAAGATGTATCAAGACCTACGCTACACCTACTGGTGGCTGGCATGAAAAACGATATCGCTGTTTTTGTTTCCAAGTGCCTTACCTGTTCCAAAGTAAAAGTTGAACATCAAAGATCTTCAGGACTTCTAGTCCAACCCGAAATACCTGTGTGGAAGTGGGAAAACATAACCATGGATTTCATTACCGGGTTACCTCGCACCTCCATTGGGTATGACACCATATGGGTAATAATCGATCGTCTTACAAAATCAGCTCACTTCATTCCGATTCGCGAGGACTTCAAGAACGAGAAGTTAGCTCGTATCTACATCAGCGAGATCGTAAGCCGTCATGGTGTACCTTTAAGCATCATTTCAGACCGTGATGGTCGTTTCACTTCACGAACATGGCGAGCCGTACAAACCGCTTTGGGTACACGATTAGACCTCAGTACCGCTTTTCATCCTCAAACTGATGGACAATCTGAACGCACCATCCAAACTCTTGAAGACATGCTTCGAGCATGTGTCATAGACTTCAAAGGGAATTTGGACTCTCATCTACCATTAGTCGAATTTTCGTACAACAATAGCTATCATTCAAGTATCGGCATGGCTCCTTTCGAAGCGTTATATGGTCGTAAGTGCCGATCTCCAGTATGTTGGCACGAAATTGGGGAATCACAAATCACCGGTCCAGAATTAATTGAAGAAACAACCGACAAGGTCATTCAAATTCGAAACAATCTTCTAGCGTTTCAAAGTCGTCAAAAGAGTTATGCTGACAAACGACGAAAGCCCTTGGAGTTTGACATTGGGGATCAAGTACTTTTATAAGTATCACCATGGAAGGGAGTGGTTCGTTTTGGCCAGAAGGGCAAGCTAGCACCACGCTACGTAGGACCTTTCAAGATACTCGAAAGAGTAGGTCCTGTAGCATACAAGCTTGACCTACCAGAAGAGCTCAACAGAATTCATCCCACATTCCACGTATCAAACTTGAAGAAGTGCCTCACCGATGAAAACCTCCATATTCCTCTAGAAGATATTCAGATCGATGAATCTATGCACTTCATTGAAAGACCAGTAGAAATCATGGACTTCTGAGAGAAGCGTTTAAGACGAAGTCGTATTCCAATTGTCAGGGTACGTTGGGAGTCGAAAAGGACCTGAGTTTACTTGGGAACGTGAAGACTCAATGCGCAAGAAATACCCGCATCTTTTTCCTGTTACCACTACTACTTAAATTTCGGGACGAAATTTCTAAAAGTAGGGGATACTGTAACATCCGTCGAAAAACGGGTTTCCAAAACCTGCTTCGTTTATTAATCGAATATCCAGTTATAATTTTTCGTTGCATATTTATTGCTCAAACTAATTTTAAACGATACATAATTAATAACTATATTAGAATTTAAAAACCATAATTTATAAATAATCTTAAATAGTGAGAAAAAATAAAATGGGGACGCCGGGTTTCGAACCCGGGTCGCCCACAAATCCAAACACACAACACACCGCTCCGCCACATGCCTTCTTTGTTAATATAATGAAACAAATAATACTTAAAATAAAACCCGAATTCAAAACCGGAGATCACCGCGCTCAGAACTCGCATTAACCGGAAAATCCGGCAATCCGCGACTTTGCCACTTTCCTTTTGACTAAACATGCTAACCGGCCTCGACATCGGTTATAATCGATGTCTGACCCTCGATTTTAGTCGTAACCGCCGGAAAACCCTTGACCGCGATTCAAGACCCGAAATCGGACCCGATTCACTCAGTTCTTTCCTATAAATACCCACTCAATCTTCCGGAAATCCTTTCGCTCAGAACCGCTCACTTTTTCGAAGCTCTAGCTCGTCGCCGGAGATATACTGCATTCGTCGGACTTTCACCGGAAAACCGAGACTTACTCCGAATCGGTAAAATTCTTGACTCTTTTGTTTGCAATCCATTATTCAGCATGTATTAACATAAATCGTGCAACCAGAATCGGTCTCAGACGACGTTGCGGGAATTCCTGCACTCACCGGAAAATCACTGAAATTCCGAGGTCTCACTGTCAATCGGTACAATCATCTAAACCCTCCTGATATCCCTTGTTTAGTAACTTAATTGCACAACTCATTGATCAAAACTGTTAATTGATTCACTCAGACGGAAGTCACCAATCAGAGCCAACGACTCTTGCCGGAAATCTGAGGAAAACATTCTGTTCGGTAAATTTTACTCCGTAATCCTCTTTATCCATTTCATTCCAATCAATTATAAGTTCGATGACCGATTTAAACAAGAACAGTCGGACATCACTGTTCTGTGTCTTTGTAAACGAAGAAGACGAAGTTGAATATGTGTATAAGTATAATTAAAAACGGATATTCGAACTGGTTAGACACACAGTCCAGCGGTGGACTGTGTGAACAAACAATGCACACGTCCCGGGTTCGAATCGCACACGTTACCGAATTTCAGAATTAAAACCAACATTTTTACAACTGAATCGGATCAGGTCACCGAATGTTAATAAGAATAATTTAATCCATAAGTTAAACAGATATGACACACAGCCCAACTGGTTGGGCTGTGCGCACTCGAACCGAAGGACCCGAGTTCGACTCCGGGTCCCTGCAACCGGTTCGGCCATATAAATCGTTTTTAATAAAAACCCAAATAAGTTAGAAGTTAATTAGTATATAAATATAATTAAAACAGGAAATATTTCAGGTTAGACACGTAGCTCAGTTGGTAGAGCTGCGTGTACGTATACGAGAGGTCCCGAGTTCGAACCTCACTCAGCGCATAATTAAACACAATCCGACCGGTCAACGATCAACGGTAAAAAGTCAGATTTTTTTATTTATTTTTATTAATTTATTTAATCAAAAAATCATTTAAAAATACTTAAAAATAAGATTTTAAAGTTAGAAAACCTCCATAAACTCACAAAAATAAATCTAAAAATCACATTAAGAGTATGAATTAAAAGTACTAATTTACCGAATCATTTCATTACTATTTTAGGTTAGTTTTCCTCGTCGATCAAATCCTAAAATTCGTGCGCATCCAACGTCATCAAAGAACGCACCCAATGTGAGTGAATCTCTATCAATTCCCCGTTTTAATCATGTTTTGGGGTGTATCATGTGTCGTTTAATTCCTTATTATATTTAAACACTTGTGCATCCATCATATCCGTGATCAAATGTGTATCAAATGTGTATCAATTGTTGTGTGAATTATGTTTAGATTGAAGTTATCATTTTCAGTGCATGCATTTCATTAGGCCCATCAGCTCCCCGTGGGATACGGGTTGAGTATCAGGTGCCACATTCGATCGGCTCCGTTTGATTGAGCCTTGATCTCACATACATCATCATTCATGTCACTCGATCGGCTTCGTTTGATTGAGCCTTGATCTCATATACATCATCCTTCATGTCATTTACTCATCCAATGTGGTTTGTGTTTTGTTATATATATGTTTGCTCACATGTGATTATTGCACAAATTTCCAATATTAAAATAAAACAAGAAACTAATAACAATGTTTTATCAAGGTTCACTTGCCAACTTTTGTTGACCCAAAATATCCCTCGTTTTACACATGATACAGGTGATCCAGTTGAGGCAAGAAACACATAGGAAGGCCTAGAAGAATAAATCAATTTAAAGCTTTGGATTGTTTACATAGTTTCATTTCCTTGTAATTGTATGGATTTTGATTTGAATATTTAAGTTGTAATTTGAATTTAATAAATATGAAACAATTTAGTAAACATCATGAGCTTTGGTGATAACCCAATTATTCCCCGACTCTCATTCCGCTGCGGGTCGGGGTGTGACATTAAATCATTTTATGAGCCACAAGGGCTTTATCGTCATTTATCGACGTAATACAAGGACTTGTTCATGAACTCAGTTTATAATCTGATTTGAAATTCCAAATAATCCTATTTATAATATTACATCAGTAGGGAACTCATTTTTAAGTTTATTGTAAATAAAACCTCATTTTATGCAAAAAGGGCATTTTAGTTAAAATGACATTGTTACGGAACTTGCGTATAAACTCAGATTCTGATTATGATAATGTAATATAACCTCATAGGGTTATGCTACATTATATTACGATCATAATGCAATCTTGGATCAGTAGCTAACTAATCTAAATAGGGTCAGAATTGAAAGTCAAAGCAGAGTCAAACTTTGCGACTTTCGGTTATGAACCGACCCTAGAACTGAAATTGATGAGCCGAACATGTTCCCACGTGCTCTAATAGTTATTACCAACTTATTTAAGTGTCAAAACAGGTTTCATAACATATTTAAGCTTAAATTATAAGTTTTCGAAAAATGGCATGTTTGACTTTTTAATAGTTAAACTTTGACCCGTCAATAGGTCTAGTAAACGTGATCTTCAGGAGGTGCCTTAATAGGGATTAACACCTACCTTATTAGGATCACTTCACTATGTTCGTTACGAACAATGGCTGGACCATAATGGTCTTAACTGAAAGTCAAGGCGTTTTCTGTAAAACGCTTGACTTTTGGCTATAAAAGCCTATAAACGAAAATGTAAGAGAAAGGAACACTTACAAGTGATTCCTAGGATGCAATAGAACTAAGTTGGATGTTCATTTCAGTTAGAAACTTTCAGAGAAAGGAGATAGAATGTGAAATGAGAAAGGTGCAAGTTCAAATGGTAAACCTTGGCACCTATTTATAGTTGGAGAGCTTGAAGGAGGTGATGCCAGGTGTTAAGGGTGTTAGAGGGAGCTTACAAGTGTCCTAAAACGTGGCATACCTGTTTGGAAGTCCCTTGTTTCGAATCAATTAGTTTTTGGCAACATGTGTGGAGGCCAAGCAAATTTTCTTCAGACACAGGCCTTTCGCGCCCCGTGAGCGCCTTATGGCCACTTTCAAAGTTTGTCACTTTTAGCCCCTCAACTTATTAAACATCCTAAAACACCTTTATAGCATATTTAGCCCTCCATAACCAATATTTGGCATACCCGGGAGTATGCCCGGACATTGTCGAGCTCTTGGTTCGTTAAAAGGTCACTCAGAGGTATAAATTAACATGTTGACACTTATAACCCCTCCATTATCCAATGTTTATATATTAACAGATTTAATCCCTCTCGTCCAACAAATGGGACATATGAGAGTTAGGACTTCGTAAAGGATCACTCAGAGGCCCACTATAAGAATGTTGACTCCGATGTCACTCAGAGGCTGGGCATGTTGACACAACGGTCACTCAGAGGCCAAGTTTAAGCATGTTTGACATATCAGTCACCCAAAGACTAAGTTTAAGCATGTTGACACAACGGTCACTCAGAGGCTAATGTTTATGCATGTTAACATCAGAAAGTCACTCAGAGGCTCAGTTTAGCATGTTGACACATTTAGTCCTTATTAGTCATTAATAGACTAAAATAAAAAATACGACACGTGTCACTATATTACTAGACACGATTTTTACGAGGTGTTACATCTCTCCTTGTCAGCAATATCTTCTTTTTCCTCCATATAAAGCTTCTAATTTATGATAATCAGAGGATATGTATATGCTGGTTTGCAATCAATCATAAAGGTTTCCGCAAGTAAATCGATAACATACTTCTTCTGGTACATGAAGATCCCCTGTTTTGATCTTAGAACTTCAATACCATAGGTCTTTCATTTCAAATTGAGTAAACTGCCATTTTGGTCCCTAGGTTTGGTCACTTTTGTCACTTTAGTCCAAAACTCAACCCTTTTGAATCTGGCTCCCTGTGGTTTCAATTTTGTTGTCATTTTGGTCCAAAAGTGAAATCAGCTCATATTTGTCTAATAAAATCCTGGTATTTTGTCCTTTTCCTCAGGGGCAAAATGGTCATTAAAAAGTTATATGAAAAATAAATTAAAAATAACATCTACTCTTTCTCTCTTCTCCCACCATCACCATCAACCACCTGCTACCACCACTACCACCACCACCATCATAAAAAACACAACCACTACCAACCCTCCTTCAACCACCATCACACCATCTGCTAACCCCCCATCATCACCGCCCCATCTACCATCATCTACCAACCCACACATCGGATTTGAACAGTCTTCATCAAGAGCGATTGGTGCCGGAGCTGTACAGTCGTCGAAAATTGGATTTGAAGAATAATCATCTTTAGATATGAAGAATTAGTATCAGATATGAAGAAACCCAGTTAAGGGAGCACTGTAGCCTCAAAAATACCTTCATTCCATCCAACCTCTCTTTTTTTCCAACCTATAATTCATAAAGATAAAGCAAATCATCATCCTAAACACCACATTTAACACCCTCTATACAGATTGATGCCACTACGCAACATTGTGTATGCTTAAAAACTAAATAAGTTACAAATTTTTTTGTTTTTAAGTTGAAAAAACTCACTTTTATTAAAAAAATGTATAATTAAACAGAAGTTGTAGACATAAGAATTGGTGGAATGTAGTTGCACCAACCACCTGCACCACCGGCCTCCCACAACCACCCCAACACCACCGACCGCCCACAACCAACCCTGCACCATCGGCCACCCACAACCGCTCTTACATCACCGTCCAGCCATAACCACCGCCCCTGCATCATATTCTTGTTCTTAAGAATTATGTTATAGAATTTGGGAGTGAGAGGGGAGAGAAACTTTAGACTTTAGAGAGAGAGAGTGTGTGTGTGTGTTTTGAGTTTATATATATTTTATTTTATTAGTTTTTAATTAATATATGTTTTTAATTATAATGACCATTTTGCCCCTAAGGAAAAGGACAAAATACCAGGATTTTATTAGATAAATATGAGCTGATTTCACTTTTGAACCAAAATGGCAACAAAATTGAAACCACGGGGACCCAGATTCAAAAGGTTTGAGTTTTGGACTAGAATGACAAAAATGACCAAACCTTAGGGACCAAAATCAAAGTTTACTCTTTCAAATTCTATGAACAAGTTTTCCTTCAGTTTGGATCACTTGTAATAATTATATCATGAACATAGATTATTAGGCAAGTTATGAGATTGCCTCTCTGTTTTAGAAACAATGTATGATCTAAGTTACTTTTTTTGAACCTATAGAATTTCATGGCTAAGGTGAACTTCCCAAACCATGCTCTAGGGGACTATTTTTATCCATAGATGGATATTTTTAGAAGACATACTTATCTTTCTTCAAACCTATTCATGAATCCATGTGGAGCTTCCATATAAACTTCCTCGTTCAACTCTCCATATAAGAAGGCATTCTTTACGTACATCAAATTGATGTGAGAGCCACCCTTGATTTGCTGCTACGGAGAAAAGTTCTCTGATTGTATAAATTTTTGCAACTTAAGAGAAAGTTTCAGGGTAATCAATTTCGTAAGTTTGTGTATAGCCTTTAGCTACTAATCTCGCTTTGTACCTTTTAATAGTACCATTGGTAATTGTAAAAACCCACTGACACCCGACATTTTTGTTTCATGGTTGTAAGACACGTTCTCCCATGTGTTATTTTTTGTAAGAGCTTTCATTTCTTCTTCTATTGCATTTTTCCAATGTTTTGATTTTAAGGCTTGTTCTGTATTAGTAGGGATTTCATTAGAATACGAAGATGAGGTAAAAGCCTTGGCTTCCTCTGATAGATTTCATTTGGCTATGTTAGCCTTTGGATATCTACATCCTCTAGACTCATTTTCTGTGGAATATCTTTTCGGTGGAACTCCTCGATTTGCTCTTGGTGGCAAGACATATTTCTCCGATGTGTCTTCTTACGTGGGAAAGTTCTCTTGCATATGTTCATTTTGCTCTGTTGGTGCATCTTCTTGTGTAGGAAAGTTCTCTTGTTCTTGTACATTCTTACCTTGCCTTGATGTGTTATTAGCAGTTTCATTGATATCAGGTATAGGAGAAGAATGAGCATTACTTACCTCGGGTTTCAATTTAGGAGCAGTTTCTTAAGTGGCACTAACGTTGGGTCTTCAGGTTGTGAGGAGAAAGGGGACTCATTTTGGGTACCATGGCTCCTTTCTTCTTCATATAACATATCTCAACCTGTGTCAAGACATTCTCTCTCACCCTTACCACTATTATGGGAGGCATAATAATACTCACAGTTCATAGTAGTGAACATCTTTCGAGTATTTGGATTGTAACATCGATATCCCCTTTGAGTTATGCCATACTCAATATAGACACGTTTCTCAACACACCAGTCGATTTTAGTTATGTTTGACTTTGGTATATGAACGAAGACAATGCGTAAAATTTGTGGCTTAAGAGTAAGGATAGATGGAGGTTAGGTATATTCTGTAAGAACTTGCAAAGGGGTTTTTGATTTTAGAATTTGCATGGGAAGTTAGTTAATAAGATATGCAACCGTAACAAGAGCTTCTAGAAAAAAAAACCTTTGGAACTTGCGATTCTATTAGAAGAGCCTGAGTTATTTCTAATTGGATGGAGTTTTTTCATTATGTGACACCATTTTGTTCTAGAGTATGAGGGCAGTTTGGACCATGGTGTATAAGATGATAAATTATCAAGGATTCATATTTATTTCTTAATGAATACACCCAAGTCATATGTGTGCAATTATCAATGAATATAACAAAAAAATACAAAATTTTTGTCCCCAATGATTGGAGCAGGACCCACACACCCGAGTGAATCAATGAAAAAGGTAAGTCGACCCTTGTGTTACTTGGTTGAAAGTTTTTCGATGTCTCTTGGCTAACACACAAGTTTCACAAAATGATTTACAATTTGAAGGAAATAACTTAGGAAATAAAACATGCAAATAACCAGTGGGTCGATGCCCTAATCACCTATACCATAACCAGGCTTCTCGTTCTGTTGTTCCATGAGAAAGCATAACAGTACCACTTTAAGTCACCTCATCCACGTGATACAACCCTTGCCTTTCAGTGCACACCCAATGATCGCTCCCGTCCTGATATCCTGTAAGATACAAAAGGTAGGTTGCATAAGAACTAAGCAACTTAACTCATTTGTTACATGACTTATCGCTAGGAGTTTATGAGATAAGGCAGGAACATAGAGACAATTAGAGAGTTTAAGTGTCGGTGAAATTTCAATAGTTTGTTCTCCCATTTTTACATTTATTTTCTTTCCATTTGCCGTGTGTATATATGATTTTGCCGGTTTAGTTGTTGTAGCAAAGTCTGATAAATAATAAGTGATGGTATTTGTGGTTCCAAAAATCAAATATCCATGATTGTTCCCGTCTTATGTAATTTCGAGCCACATTTGCTAAACTACTAGTAATAGGAACCCTTTTGCAATTTTTGAGACTTTATTTTATAAAATAAACGAAATTCTTGTTTTTTAGTAGTGCAAATTCTTCTGGGACTGATTTGTAAATATGTGGGAAATAAACTGGGGGGCTTTTCCCCTTCAAACCGACGATGCCCCTTTGTATGTCTTGTCATGTCATAGTGATCACATTTTAGGTGTGTTTTATCTTCTTTGCCTGAAGGTCCATTTCCCCCTACAAACCGACAGTGCCCCTTTGTTACGAGCCCTAATCCTTCTATTCCGGTGGCAAATAAACCCGCCACTATGGCCCATGTGTCATTCATAGTTGTTCCAAGAATATTCTGGTGAGGGCTTCTTTACGAATAGCGGCGTATGTTGCCTCAACAAAAGGAAGAGGTTCCAACCAGGGTATTTACCTTTTAATGGGTTCATATCTCCGGTCTAGTGCATTTAGAAATTGAAAGAGTTTTGTTATGACCTGATTTTTTGAGTATGTCTTGATGTCTTTTAGAAATTTCATGGGATTTGGATCTATCTTGACGATTTCTCCTCATATCCCCTTTAATGTGATCTAGAAATCTTCAACAGAACTGTCATTTTGTTTGATGTCGTTATCCATGACATGAAGGTCGAAAGGTTGCAATTTTTCTCTTCCACTACTGTAAGTGAACACTAGAGCATCCCACAATGTGTTCGTAGTGGGATACTCAGTTAGATTGCCTGCGAGTACAGATTCGATATTCTAAATCAACCATGAAAAGACAAATAAACCATCTTGTTCCCATTGCTCATGTTCTTCACTTTTTTTATCCGGAGGATCCGAGATTAGGTGTGATAACATGGTCTTGGATTTCCGACTATGGCGACTTGGATCATTCGGGTCCAGACACGTAGTTTTGACTGTTGAGATTGATTTGGAGATTATGAGATAGTTTTGGGTTTTGAGGCTAGGGATTAAGGCCATTTTTACCAAATTTGCGAGTTGTAGTGATAAATCGGAACCCGAGTTGCTGTCTGCAGACATTGTAGCTCGGTTTGAATTTATCGGGTTGAATCGATTTAGAAGAGGATTGAAAATATAATGGTATATGATGAGCAAACCCGCTCTCATATCATGATATCAAGAGGGAATTGGTTTGAAGATGTTTTATGTATATTTTTAATGAAAAAAAATGACAGGACAACCACTATTTATACAAATTTACAATGATCTAAATACGAAAAAACTGTTGACGGCTGTCAATTATGAAGGAATGGAAACCAGATATTTGCAAGGGAAATGATGTGCTCTTGTTGATCCCATAAATCTTTTTTCAATCTTCTTTTTAACAATGTGTATACATGATGTATCTTGTATGTGTATGTTAGTAGTTATTGTATATAAATGTTGATATATGTGTGTAATTTATGGAATTATAGAGTTAGCTAGTTAACCTGATTGAACCGACAGTTACAATCCGGTTCAACCGATTGAACTGTTTTAATAAAAGTTATATTTTTTTTAAATTAAAGCATTTGATAATTTTTTCGCTAAAGTTAATTATGTCGACAGGTTAGTTTATATTTGAACAATATGCCACCCAAACATATATTTTTCATTTTTCCTAACAAATAACACGAACCTAAACACAGAAATATGCTTATTTATGTGCTCCAATGTTCGCATGTATATGCTAAACATATACAAACAGAGACAAACAAATTTTTTATTCGTTCGATTCATTCACAACCTAACACTTAAAAAATAGTTACGATGTCTACTTACGGTCAAAAACCACTCTAAAACAATCATTAAAAAATAAATTAGTATCAAGTTGAAATTAACATCATCTCATCTCAAGTTGACATTAACATCACCTCTCATCTTCTCACATAACTGAAAAGCGATGTGCAATGGAATCGAATTTTATTTTAAAATTTAAACTTAATTAAAAAAACATAACATCATCTCAAAAGTGAAAAGCGATGTGCTATAGAATCGAATTTTATTTTGACATTTAAACTTAATTTAAATAAAAAAACATAACATCATCTCAAAAGCACCTTATTTTGGGTGTTAGAGAGCCCATGTGGCACATTTTCGATGTACGATGCATTAATTAGAGGCAGTTTTAAAAATTCTCAGAAAATTTCTAGCAGTTTTAGAGAATTCTCATAAAATTTCGGAATGTGTTTGATTGGTATCACTATGAATGATACTGGGTGTAAAATATGTAAAATGACACAATTGTCTTGTATTTAAATGAATGAGATGAATACTACCTTAGACTATATGGTATGGGATAAAGCTTCTCACGTCATATTAACGTCATGTAGACAGAGAGCTTTATACCTAACTATCATGAAGTGGGATAAAGTCCCATAAAACCCATCTACCTATTAATAAGAAAAAAGAAAAAAAAACATAAGAAAAAATATGATTGCCTCTTGAAAAGTGGTCCCACATATGCAACTCTTAACACTTGCCAAACCATGGCTACGCCATCAAAAACGCCCCCTAGAGAGACGGTGTTTTGAGGCATCATATGCTGAGGTGGTGGGTGGCGCTAAACCACAACACCCACCCTTATATTCTATTATTAACACGAACACATTTAAAAACTGAAATTTACATTTCAATTCCATTCATAATCTATTTTATCATATGAAGAAATAATAACTTATTGTTTTATCCTAAGAAAGACCAATCAAGTATACTATAGTATGAAAAAATATATATAAAAAGAAAAGTTATTCGAAATTGGGTTTCTAGAAGCATGCTAATGGTGGCGTTAGGTCTTGGTTAGCCATGTTTTCCATGCGAATGACTATTTTGACCAAGATTTTCAAACATACATGGCCAGAAACACATGACCATGACTCTACGTCTCTACCTTTATTCCAATTACTTATTGGTTTCAAATTACACTTGATACACATCTATAATTTAATGATCAATTATTATATTGAATGTTTGATTGCATATGTCTTCTAAGTTCTAACACTAGAAATGTTATTTTTTCCTTCTACGTTATCTTTTCAATAACACGTGAAAAACAATTAAAATTAATTTGTGCAAATTCCTGATACAACCACGATTCTAACATAAAACTCATGGATTTGTAAATATGTTAAAAATCAATAATAAAAAGATTCAGGTTAAATGGATAGGAGTATCAACCAGTAAATTCTATAACAGCCACAATTCTAACATAAAACCATAGATTTGCAAGTATGTTAAAAACAATAATAACTTTTTTCGTGTTAAACGAGGTAGTGTTGGTCAACACCTGCAAATAAGTGTATCATATTTTTCCAGGTAACCTTTAGACGTTTAAAAATGTATAAAACTGTATGTTTGACCCAATTAACAGCAAATACTAATATGACAAAGTGAATATCTTGTCTTGATTTAGAATGATGGTCATTTGACGTCAAAAAATAAATATAAAGATCTAATATATTCATTTTAACTATATGTATTATTATCTTATTGAATTAAAGTTTTTTTTTTCTAAAAAGCACAACCAATGAGGCTACGAGCTATTGGATAAGATAAATAATGTCAATACATATATACATATAGACACTTCAAATCAACGAACATAACTCATACGAGACCTAAATTCCAAAAATACGACCATCCATCTATACCATGCTGTTTCGTCTAAGTTGTACGGATGGAGAAAAAAAATCTTATTTCGACGGGTGTACCTAAAATTCGAAGCATACAGATAGATACACCAGATACCTGACATGTATGGGATGGGATATGAGACCGGAAAAAAATATTTTGCGCGTATGAGATTAGGTGATACTCGACTTGATTACATGAAACTATACACCTGAACAATATACCCAAAACATATACCCGAAAATTAACTTTTATTTTTACGTTCCTTTTTACTATTGTTTCATTCTAGTAACTTCATTTCTTAAAAGATAAACTTATTTTAATATATAGTTGGATGACATTGTTTATACTAGAAAGTTTCCCGTGCGGCGGGAAACATAGACACGACAAGGGTGTGTATGGTTTGGTTTGGATATTAGCCTCAACTGAAACTAAAATCATTGATTAATCTTTTGTATTAACCAATCGGTTTTCAGTTAATTAATTTGGTTTATTTGGTTAGATTGTTGGTTTTGTCTTCGGCAATGTTAATAACCAAAACCAAACTTTGGGCTGCACTTTTCTTAGAAGTATACGAAATGGATGTATAAAATATGATTTAGATGTATAAAAGCTGGATATATATCAAAATATGAATGGTTCGGTCTGGTTTTCGGTTAATTCAGTTTTTAGTTGATTTCGGTTTGTTACGTTTGTTTTCTGTTCGGTTTCATTCAACAATTCGTTTATTGATCACCATTAGACATTATTAATCATGTATCATATTCATTTTCTTTGAAGTAAAAAAGGTATAGCAATATCACACTTAAATCAAAGAGAATAAAATACTCGTATAGGGATAATTTTTTTTAGTAACGTATAAAAAAGTAATGATTGTTAACTAGTTATGTCTATTTAAAAGTTATGGGAGAATTGGCTTAAAATAAGAGGGCAAAGTGTAATTATCATTTTAATAGACAAAAGTTGAGGGACAATGGTGTAAGTATTGTTTAAAAGAAAAATTTGCCTCCAAAAGTTTTTAACATATGTATTATGACCTGTATCTTAAGCACATTTGTCTTAATTTTTAATATGGCCATGCTTGGTGCGTTATATATTTTAAGTCAAACGAGGCTACGGAGGAAATGGCCGACGCAAGTGGCCAGTGTGGTGGTGGCGGCCGGTGGCGGTTGCCAGATGGTGGGCGACGGTGGCCAGTGAGGTCACAAGGGGAGGAAACAGGGGAAGGTGACTAGGGTTCTTATCTCTCCTGTTGAGTTTCTTTTGATTGTGTTGTGGTGTCATTAGGGATTCAGGTAAAGATTCTATTTAAAGTACTACTAATTAGAATCTAGCCCATCAACATTTGTCTTTCGCTCCAAATAATTAGCCTTATCTAATTACTTATTATTTGTAAACCCTTTGACTTTGTTTTATTATCAAATAATAAAACTAACTCTCATCAATTACAAAATTGAGTTTCAATATTTTGAGATAAACAAAGGAAACTAAAAAGAATATGATATTCTTACCTGGTAATTGCATAGATCCGCATAGCACGAAAGCAAAATCAAACTATCATACAGACCTACAACTAAACCAAAGCATAACATTATCATAAATATAGTAGAAGTTATGAATTATCAAAATCTGCACATGGATTTGAACAAAAACAACAAACAGACTACATATATCTTGCATAACTTCTCATAATCCTAGATGCATATCATATAATAACCACAAATGAACCCTAGAATCCCAATTCCATATTAAAAGTTGGCGTTAGAAGTTAGATTAAACATTCCTTAGCCATGGGAGCAAAAAGGTTGAGGTCGAGAGGAGGAAAGCAGACAAACGAATGATGAGAAGAAATGACGATGAGAAGAAATGGAGAAATAAAGCCCCATAACTGTTGGGGAGAGGATGTGGGCATTGGGGTGACATCGAAAGGAATGACAAAACTGTACTCAACCTCCCCCCTAGATGTTTTTTTTCTAAATTATAAGAGTCAGGATTTAACCTCATCATCATCCAATGGCTTAGATTGCATGTTATTCCCTTTGACTTTAATAGAAACATAAGGATATATAATAACATTTGCGAATGTATGAATCCATTCCTCATTCTTTATCTCCCTCCTTGTATCTAGTTACAAAATTGAGGGGTCTCTTTTTAAATAATAATAGCACTAATAGTGGTAATAATAGTAAACTAGTTTTTTTACGTCGTGCATTACGGTGACATTAAACAAATGATAATGTAAAACAAACGTAATAAAGCATGTTGTTTAGAAACCAAACCATTAGAACGGTTTAGTTTATCATTGTATCGTTTTATTATACCAAATTAATACATTATTTTCGGTACAACTTTGTTTTAACAAAATTTATATCGGAATGTCGAGGGAAAATCAAGCATCACTACGTACTTGAGTTTTTAGAAAAAAAGTAATAAACGTAAATTATTAAAGAAGTATTAAATTAATTGACAGATGAATATATGTTCTAAAAAGAAAAAAAAAAGAATTATTAAAGGAAATGGTAAAGGAAATATATGGTTAAAAAAATTAAAAATATGTTATTAAAAATAAATATAATAATAAACTATTATAATATATCAAATAAAAGAATAATAAAAAGCTACATATTATAAAAATAAAGCTACTATTTATGTTTCTTCATTAATATATATATATATATATATATATATATATATATATATATAATGAAATGCCATGTGTCACTACCATTATCACCCTTCACATGTATCTTTTAAATAATTTTAATTTTAATCTAAATATTTATTTTTAATTTATACATTATGGGAATATACATTTAAATCTTTATATATGCTCTATCCCTATCTCTATCTCTATGTTATTTATTTTTATTATTCTTAATAAATAAAAATCTTAGTGGACAGATGATACAGTTCTATGCAATCTTAAATTTTGTTTTTCGCCTAAACCGTGTACCCATTTAACTTGCATGCAGATCCTTACGTGTTTTAAATATACTCGATTACCCTTTTAATATTACATTTAATACATCAACCTCATACGTTTTCATTATTTAAAATCTACTATTTTTATAATAAAATTTTAATTCATTGTTATTTTGTTTCTATTTTTTTATAAATATAAAAGTTGAGATTCTCATTTTCCTCTTTTACCTTATATGATCCTACGTATTTAAAATTACAAAAATAAAATCAAGTTTTACTAACTCAAGCTATATAATACACGAGATTATAGGATAGTAAAATAGTAATAAAAATAAACAATTCTCCCAATAATGATTACAGAGGATTTGAAAATGACTTGTGTGGGAAATAATTCAAAAAATCTCATTTTAAAATTCAATTTGCAACGTGTTTTAAAAATCTGTTGTTTGTGCTCATCATAAACGCCATTGCAACTTTGATATCGAGTGTATTCATCATTAGTAGTTGGCTTTCATAAGACTGTGTAAATTGCCTCATGGGATCCAACTCTAACCATGCACGTGTATGACCTCTGATGCGAATGCAAAACAAACGCATTAGATCATCACCAAATTATTCATCCCAAAGCCAACGAGCTAAGTAAGCACGTCATTTTATCTTGAAATCAATATCAAATTATAATAGTTTAGTTTAGTTAGCTTAGTATAACCAACTTTATGTTTAGTTAAATGTTTATTACTAACTAGTGAGATTCCCTCATGCTACATACCAGGAATTTTGACTGGTATTGGTTCGACTTGTTATGATACCATCACTTGCTATAGCAACGAAAGAGAAACTTAAAAATAAAGTCAAATACTCACACGCGTTTTATATCGGTTGAAAGCCATTAAAACAAGCATTTGTTGGGATAACACCGTACTGACACGATGTTCGGTAAGAGTCGGTTCGATTCGTCATGGTACTGATACGATACCTACACTCTTGTAACTTATGATATAAAAGAAAATTGTATTTTAAATTCAAATATGTTTTCAACAACCTTATGTCGGAAGGTAAAAAAAAGTTAAGCATATTTTAAATTCAAATATGTTTTAATATTTTTAGGTTAACGAACGCAAATTATTAAATAAAAACTAGAGAAAACTGTCCAGAGAGTTCCTATGGTTTGCTCCGTTTTTATCTATAGTCCATACACTTCTAAAATTAAGCTATAGTCCCCAACTTTTACACATTTGTTCTCGGATATTCACTACTATCCGAAGCGGATAGAGGTTAGTTTTTGGTGTTAAGTGGGTGTGAAATGAGCTAAATACCCTTAATATTAAAATATAACATTTAAAACATTAAAAACATACATGTGTGAAATGACCTAAATACCCTCACTTGGGTTATCAAGAATTTGAACTAGTAAGATTATTAGAGAAGAATTGGATAATTTGAGGATTTCTCACAAACCAAGATACGTTATTGATCTTGTGTGTGACCCATTAAAGATTTGAGCATTTGTTTATGTTTCTTGATCTGGGTGTTCATAATTCTCAACTTTTATGTTTAAAGTTTGGTTCTTGATGAAGATTTGAGCTTCTAATCTAATTTCTTGATCAGGATGTTCTTGATTTTGACTATTTGTTTGGTTAAAAATGTTGAATTCGGAGTTACATCAGAGTTAAATTGAATTCAATCGATTAATAATTAACAGAGGTGGTGATAGTGGAGGTTGGATTAGGCAGACGGAGGTGGTGGCCGAAGTTTTTGAGACGGTGCTTGAGGGAGAAGAAGGTGGTGTGCGACCAGGGTGGGGTACCTAAAAACAAGGGAAACAAATCGGGAAAAAGACAAAATAGTTGAGACCAGGGTGGGGTACCTAAAAACAAGGGAAACAAATCGGGAAAAAGACAAAATAGTTGAGATAAGTGGTCCGCAAATTTAGAATTCACGTAACTAACGGAAACAAGTCGGGAAAAAGACAAAATAGGACATCCAATATTGTTGATTAATAAACCCACTTCCCCCATGATTTTTAAACAACTATAACTTTTTCATACAATAATATTAAAAAAATTACAACATAATAACGAGCTTTTCATTCTCTTTAATTTGGGTAGGCTATTGCTGTAGTTTTCTTAATGTGTATTTTTTTACAAGCTACAAAGTTATGTGATTTTGTAATATTACGTGATTTTGTAACGTTACATAATTATGTTCCAGTATGTAATTACGTAGTGGAACATAATCAATGAATACGTAAATCATGTTCATATGTGCAACTAATGTACCACCAAATCTATAATAACGTACGAAATGATCAATGAATACCTAAATCACGTACAAGAAACTCAATGTATACCTAAATCTAGAATCACGTGCCATGTGTGCAAAAACTGTCATGTGTGCAAAAACAGTAACAAATGCTCAATGTAATAATCACGTACCATGTGTGCAAGTAGTAACAAATGCTCAATGTATCACTAAATCTATAATCACATAACAACTTATGTTACAGATCTAATCTCGTAATTGCATAAAAACAATTAGGTTCTATAATCACGTAATAATCATAACTTTAGTAAAAAACATTATACAATAAAAAAATTATAATAACTTAATTACGTACTGATACATAATTATGTGATATTACACTTGTTACATATACTGCTTGCACATATGGTACGCAATCACGTACTGTAAAAATAATCATGTAACATTACACAATCACGTAACTTTATAGCTTGTAAAATAAGAAATATTTAAAAATTAAGAAAACAACATCAACAGGCCACTCAAATTAAAGAGAATAAAATGCTCGTTAATACAGTATATATATATATACATATATATATATATATATAGATATATATAATAGAAGCTAATGAATAGTGTTTTAAATATTATAATAATATCTATAGTTTTTTCTAATACTTTTATTATTTTAATATTATAATAATAATTATTTTATTTGCTTTTAAATTGGATAAGCTTGGTGTCAATCGGTACTTGTATCGAAAATACCGGTACGGTATCAGTACACGAAGGTAAAAACCAACACCAACCTGGTACAGAAAACACCAAAAGTCGGTACCGAATTGATTTTAAAAATCTTTTAGTTTGGGAAATTTGGTACTCCTACCCAGTGCCATACGCTCATCCCTGATCACGGGTACCGTACGAACAACAACGGTATCGTACAACTTTTTTTTATTGATTTTCTTCAACTTTTAATGATTTCTATTTTTTAGTTTTAGGGGTAGGGATGAGCACGGTGCCAACCAATACCGAATCGGTATTGGTACCAAAAATACCGGTTATGGTACCGGTATATGAAGGTAAAACCGGTAGCAAACCGGTACAAGGAACACTAAAAGTCGGTATCAAATTGGTACTTAGGATCTTTCGGTACGGGAAACTCGGTACAGGTACCCAGTACCATATGCTCATCTCTGACCACAGGTTTATACGAACAATATCATTACCATATAACTTTTTGGTTGATTTTCTTTCCGTTATCTTTTAGTGTTTTTTTTTCTACTTTTTCTTTTTATTCTTGTCAGTGTTCCATGTGCAACGCGCTTGTACTTATTTCAAAACACATGTAAACACAGACTAAATAACAAAAAAAGTTTGCCGCAACGCGGCGAAGATGATAAACATAGTTTTTTAATAAAAGATTATCGTATAAAAAAATTATACGCATTTGAAAAATTGGAGGTGAAGTAGGTTACACGAGAAAAGACCATAATGCCTTCGCCTTAAATTATAAAAAAAAGGACATATGTTACCTGGACCCGCCATGACTCCCGCAATCAAGGCGCGGTTAAAACAACTGTTGTTCCGCAACACATACATTTTGGATGGTCACCGGCGGATATGGCTGGAGTGCCAAGGGAAATCGCTGAGCATGCATTGCACACATTCCCTTCAGTTCAGCCCATAGTTAAGAAGAAGCGCAGTTTCGGTCCTGAAAAGACCCGCACCATGAACGAGCAAGTGTCAGAGCTTCTCGAAGCAGGAATCATCCGAGAGGTACACTATCAAACATGAGTAGCCAACCCGGTCATGGTCCAAAAGTCCAATGGCAGTTGGCGCATGTGCGTCGATTTCAAGGATCTCAACAAGGCATGTCCTAAGGACTGCTATGCCTTACCTGAAATTGACAAAAAGGTGGACTCACTCGCTTCATTCAGGTGGAAATGTTTCCTTTATTGCTACAAGGGTTACCACCAAATCCAAATGAAGAAAGAGGATGAAGACAGGACCGATTTCCGAACCGACAAAGGGATTTTTTTGTTACACAAAAATGCCTTTCGGACTGCGCAACGCCGGAGCCACCTACCAACGTTTAATGGACCATGTCTTCGGGGACGATATTGGCGAAACCATGGAGGTTTAAATCGATGACCTTGTTATTATGAGCTCGATGAGGAGAAGATGCTGGCAAACGTCCAAAAGACGTTTACATCCCTGCGCAAGGCAAACTTGAAGCTGAACCCCAGCAAGTGTTCTTTTGGAGTGGAAGAAGGCAAATTTCTGGGATTCATCGTCACATGCGATGGCTTCAAAGTGAATCCCGATAAAGTGGAAGCAATTCAGCGTATGCCATCACCCTCAACTATCTAATAAAGGCAACAGTTGGCGGGGCGCCTGGTTGCGCTGAACAGGTGCCTAGCCAATCATGCGATGAATGTCACACCCGACCCGCAGCGGAAAAGGTGATCGGGGAATGATTGGGTTATCATCAAAGCTCATGACATTTATTTTAACGTTTCATATTCATTAATACACTTTAATGGGAAATTACAATCAATTATTACATCATGTCCTAAACATCAATCTAGGCTTCATTGTTTTCTTCTAAGGCATTTCCTATGTTTTCCTTGCTTCATCCTGTTCACCTGTATCATGTGTAAAAATGGTTTTTGGATCAACAAAAAGTTGGCGAGTGAATCCTATGAAAAACATTTGAACAAGTTTATTTAATTGATTATAAAATAAAGTGCACAACCACACATGAGTAAAAATAGATGTAAACTTATTCACCAATCATTTAATATTAAATGATGCACACATGAACATTAATAGATCGTTTTGAGGCACGCGTTGCTCAACTCGTCTCCCACGGGGAACTGATGGGCCTAATGAATGATTTGCATAAACTTGACAATATGAAATACATAACTACAAACAATATAAACTAAATAACACACACACGAACAATAATGGATATGTTTTGAGGCACGCGTTGCTCAACTCGTCTCTCACGAGGAACTGATGGGCCTAATGAATGAATTGCATATAAATTGACAATATGAAATAGATACTACAAACAATATATACAATCTAAGTTTAGATCACAATATGGTATGGCACAAGTTTAAATAAACGAGTTAATTTTGGTGACACATGACACCCCAAAACGTGTAATTAAAAAGGGGAGTTGTAAGATTCACTCACACTGGGTGCGTTCGGTTGATGATGTTGAATGCGCACGAAGTTGGTTTTAACCACGAGTGAAACTAACCTAGATAATGGCATAATGGTTCGGTAAGTAAACGGATTTTATTAGTCCATTTTAGTAGGATTGTTGGGTGTATTTTTGTGAGTTTCAGGCTATTTTCTAACCTTAAAAATGTTATTTTTAAGTATTTTTAATTGATTTTTAAATAAAATAAATAAATAAAAATAATAAAAAATGTTGACTTTTTGACCGTTGACCGTTGACCGTTGACTTGTTGACTGTTGACCGGTTCGTATGTGTGTATGTATGCGCTGGGTGAGGCTCGAACCCGAGACCTTCCGTACATGTGCACGCAGCTCTACCAACTGAGCTACGTGTCTAACCTAAAATATTTCTGTTTTTAATTATATTTATATACTCACTGAATTAATCCGAAAATCATTTGTTTTTAAAAACGATTTTAATCTAACGACTCGGTGCGCTCCACAGGTCTCGAACCGGGACCTGTGGGTTGAGTTAACACACAGTCCACCGCTGGACTGTGTGTCTAACTTGTTAAATAATCTGATTTTTATTATACTTATATACAAACTAAATAATTTCCTTTCTGTGTTATATAAAAAGTTTGATAATTGTCCGGATCGGTGCGGTAGTCCGGACTCGAACTCGTGACGTGTGATTAAACGTTCACACAGTCCACCACTGGACTGTGTGTCTATCTTGGTTATTATTCCGATTTTTATTAAACTTAACATCTATATGAAATGAATCCGGTTCAGTAATAAAAAGGACATTTTTATTAAGGCAAGCATGCGTGGGACAAGTATCGAACTCGGGACGTTAGCGTGTTTTATGTGCACACAGTCCACCGCTGGACTGTGTGTCTAACCCGAGTTATATCTTGATTTTAATTATACATATAGACAACTGAAACTTCGTCTTCTTCGTTGGGCTTAACCAGAACTAAAGTCCGACTGGTTCGTCGATTAAATCATGTTCTTTTAGTGTGTTGCGGTTAATTACAGGTGAGATAAATAAAAAGAATGAAGATTAAGCGTTAGATATACCGAACTGTGGCTCCTCTGTTTCGCCGGCGAAACTCCGGTGACAGCAGATTATTCCGGCGACGCGTGTCTTGCGGCAGAGAGTCTTCAGCGAGCTTGAGATGGATGTGAGTGGCTTCGGTATGAGTTCTGGGTGTTCAGTAAGGCTCAAAGGTGAAAGGCTCGGTTTTCCGGCGAGTTGCAGAAATTTTACGGCTAGTGGTATTACGTCGGGTAAAGGTGTGATTGTGAGCGAAAAAGCTAGCAGAGGTTTGAGGGGGTATTTATAGGGCAGGACATCGATGAATTTGGTCCGATTTCCGTCTTGATTCGTCGGTTAAAGATTTTCCGGCGGTTATGACTTGCGTCGCGGGTTCAGGCGTCGGTCAGTAAGCTCCGATCTACTATGTCAGCAAGATGCTTACTGACCCAGAGACATGGTATCCCATGATGGAAAAGCTTGCTCTAGCTTTGGTTCATGCCTCCCGACGGCTACGTCGATATTTTTCTGGCCACGTGATAACAGTTCTCTCAAAGTATCACTTGCCCCAAATTTTGTCGAAACCGGACATATATGGCCGTTTGGCAAAATGGGCGATTGAGCTTGGTGGACACGACATTGTGTACAAACCACGCCCAGCAATAAAAGGTCAGATATTAGCCGATTGCAATGCGGAAGTACCACAGAATAAAGCGTAAGAGTGTGAAGTTGTACAGAACCCAAACCCGGTTACAGATAACCGTGCTTGGGTACTTCACACAGATGGCACATCCAAGGATGATGGCGCAGGGGCAGGTCTTCGCCTAATAAGCCCCGACAATCAAGAATTCACATACACCATTAGGTTGGACTTCAAAAGTACCAATAACGAAGCTGAGTACGAAGCGTTCCTGGCAGGCCTTCGTGTTAGCAATCAAAATGGGTGCACAGAATTTGGAAGCAAACGTCGACTCCCTACTAGTCACAGGACAGGTCAACGACCTATACGACGCAAAGGGCGAGACAATGGCATTGTATCTAGAACAAGCGCAAGCCTTAATAACCAAATTCCAACATTTCAAGATAACCCACGTCAACCGAAGTGAGAATAAACATGCCGACGCGCTCAGCAAACTAGTCGCTACAAGCTTCGATGCGTTGATCCGCAAGATGCACAGTACTTGATTCGCGAAATACATGAAGGGTTATGTGGAATTCACGCCGGTCCGCGCATGGTCGTGGCAAAGATCATGAACGCCGGTTACTATTGGCCAGGCATGCACCCAGATGCGGTTGAAACACTGCGGAAGTACGCATCATGCCAGCGCCATGCTCCGAAGACATTGCGCCCCAAGAATCCTTTGATCCCTGTGACAACGGCCTGGCCTTTCCAGCAATGGGCAATTGATATGGTAGGACCCTTCCCAGATGCCCCTGGCGCGGTGAAATTCATAATCGTTGTAGTCGATTATTTCACCAAATGGGTCGAAGCCAAACCCTTGCATCCACCACAACAACTGTAGTTCGAAAATTCATCTGGGAGCACATCATATGCCGTTTCGAGTTACCCCTGCGCATAGTCAATGACAATGGCCCCAATTTCGCTGCTGAAGTACTACAGCAATGGATGAAGGAAATGCACATCGAACAGGTCATCACTTCGGTCGCGCATCCCCAAGGGAACGGCCAAGTGGAGAGTATAAACAAGAACATCGTCGAAGGGATCAAGACGAGACTGGGTACGGTGCGAAGATGCTGGGTAGATGAGTTGCCAAGCATCCTTTGGGCTCATCGAACCACGTCAAAGACCAGCATAGGAGAAACTCCTTTTAGCCTTGTGTATGGGACAGAGGCAGTAATTCCTGCAAAAATAGGCCTCCCATCACTGCGCATATTGGCTGCACAAAGCCAAAACAATGAAGACGAGTGAAGACTTGATCTGGACTTACTAGAAGAAAGGCGCGAAAACGCCGCTATCAATGAAGCAAAATTCAAGTCCAAGCTCGAGAAGTACTATAACGCGCGAGTCCGCATATGTACCTTCCTACCTGGTGATTTCGTTCTACGCGACAATGAAGCGTTTAACGCTGAGCGTCCGGGAAAACTCGCGCCTAAATAGGAAGGTCCTTACATTATCCATGAAGTCCTAGGGAAGGGCGCTTACACCCTTAAACGTTTAGATTGTACAAACATACGTAGGATATGGAATGCGCAGCAGCTAAGAAGGTGCTACATGTAAACTAGCAAGTTCATCATCCTATTGTCTACCTTGTACATGGCTCTTACGTTCTTTTATCTTAATGTTTCGTTACAAATCCGCGAAGCCACTTTGGGTCTACGCAAAAACACCTCGGTACACAATGACTCTTGAACTAAAATTCATTACCTACTGCTTGCGCATGGGAGTGGATGTTCATTTACGAGTTCACTACCAGTTTTATTCGCTATACCCACACAAAGTTGGTCTCTTTTCGCACAAATATTGTAACAAGAAAGAAACATTCCATTAAAAGTTCCAAAAAATCTAGACAATGCCAAAGGTTTTGGTTTGACGTATAATTGAAAAAACCAAACCAAATGACCACCAATAACGGAAATGATTTAAAATCCCCTTAACAATATTTTTGGTTTCGTTGGCAGTGAAGACTCAAACCCAACAAACCAAAAATTTTGTGTTTCACGTCGCATTGCGCGGTCACCCCACTAGTTATAATTAAGCCCTTTTTAGAATACTTATTAATAAGTGTACTGAACACTTATTATAGTAAATAATTATTTATCTATCTAAATATAGTAATAACATAAACACAAATTATAATAGTTTTATATTTCAAAACATAAAGTTCCATGAAAACCCTAAACTATTGACCCCTCCGCCATATTACACAACATCGGTCTCCATCGTCCTTCCCACCGGTTGCCACCACATAAAGTTCCACAAAAACCCTAGAACTATCGTCACCTCTGCCCTATCAAATAACACCAGTCAGACACCCCATTAAAATCTAGACCTACTAACGTCAACAACCTACAATTGGAACCCTACCCGTCTCATACAACACAACAACCTACCATTGTAACCCTAAATTACACAACAATCTAATACAATCATAATTTGCCGAGCTCGGTAACTTATGAAAGCTCTAGCTGATGTTTGGTCCGTTTGGAACTTTGTTTTTAAAGCTCAAGCCCGATTCTTGAGTAATTTTTCAAGCTCTAGCTTGGCTTGGGCTCAACTTGTTTATTAATCAGTTAATCGAAATGAGGAACAAATTTGTAGATTTATTTTCCATTCCTCGTAATTAGGTATTCATATTCATTCCTCACATTCATTCTCAATATTTTTTGCAAGATGTAGGGGTTTCTGATTGGACAGAGATAGAGAAGGTAAATTAAACATAAAGATAAAGGTATTTTTCAAGTTAAATGATTAGGATGAAGATAGAGAACCCAATGTGAATGCTCTAATATAATATGATGTAATCTTTTGTAATATGATACAATGTTATACTGTATTGCATAATGTGATATACTACTGCCAAGCCCTATAAAAGCATAGGCACCTGCATGATCCATCATTGTCCATTTTCCCTTCAATCTCTCTACAATTAAAGTCTCTAATAATGGCAGCTCCAGTCACCAACGAATTCAACTTACCCGTGGTATGTTCCAATCCTAATCTCACCAGAAAAACCTTCAACCTAGTTGAAGAATCCTCGATTTCATCTCAATTGGCAAATATTTCATCTCAATTGGCTAATCATATGTTGTTACTTATTGTTCATCGATTTGTCAATGTATTTTCTTAAATTTATTACTTAACACTAGATCTGGTTGTGTTTTTGATAGAGTAAACGGCGAAAATCAAAGCCGACTAGATTTGCGGGTTCTCAAACAGTTACACAAAAGGAGAGTTCGTCTCCAAAGATTAATATTGTAAGCATTCGCTTCAGTTTTACACATGTGTTATTGTTGTTACTGTCAATATTTTTACATAGTTAAATCTAGTTATGATTTAGTGGCAAAGCTTTAAGATCGCTAGAACCATTTAAGGAAAATAATCGCTATCTTGTTTGGAATAAATAATCTGTGACTTCGTACCTGTGTGATTTGATTTTCTTTGGTTTTATCGTTACACTCGTGTTGTTGTTGCTGCCATTATTGTTAAGTGGTTAAATCTAGTTATAATTTAATGGAGGGGTAGTGTTGTGGGAATCACATAGGGATTAAGTTGTTAGGTAATACTATGAAGTTATATATGAGGGGGAGTCATTGAGATTGGAATAAAGAGACAAACTCAAGTTACGGTTAACCAGTTTGGTTTCAGGTCAGGACGATTAACCACGAAAAGCCATGCACATTCTTAGGAGATTGATGAAAAAATATAGGGAGAAGAAGAAAGATTAGCATATGGGGTTCATTGACTTTATAAAGCCATACGACAGTGTTCCACTGATTCGGGATAGTCTAGAGGGTACAGGGGTTCTTAGGACGTATATAGAATGAATTAGGGATATATATGTGATGACTAAAAAGGTGTTCATGCGCCTGTGGGTGCTACCTAACATCTTCCTTGTTGAGGTATGCTTCCATCAAGGGTCCGTGTTGAGTCCATTTCTTCGTGGATGGTTATCAAAGTTGATCCAGGAGACACTTCCATGGTGCATGCTTTTTGCTAACAATATTGTCTTAGTCACTGAAAGTAAACATAACCTAGATGAAAGTTAGAGGAGTGGCGTCCCACTTTAGAAAATAAAAACTTAAAGATTAGTTGTTCTAAGACCGGTTATCTTTATTGTGGCTTTAGTCAATGATGTCAACACCTAGGTCATCTTCGAAGGTTAAGTGGTTCCACAAGCAACCAACTTCAAGTATTTAGGATTGTTTGGACAAAGTGATGGAGAAATAGATAGTGATGTCACACATAAAGCTCGAGTAGTCTGGTTTAGGTGAAGGGCGGCCTTAGGGGTACCATGTGTCAAGAATTTCCCAATTAGATTAGGGGAAATTTTTTAGCGTTGCAGTTAGAGCCTTTTATGTTATATGGAACAGACTATTGGGCAATCAAGAAGACATATGCACGCAAGCTAGAGATCCCAGAGATGAGAATGCTAAGGTGGATATGAAGGCACACAAGGTTAGAGCGTATAAGAAATGAGTGTTTATTTTTATGAAATGTAAAGAGTGGCTAGCTAGTATCATAGCTATAGCTGTTAGTAGCGATATGGGGAGCGCTATAGCGAATAACTTAGTGTTGGACCCTCGTTATCTGATGTTTATTGCTTAATAGCGTGAAATAGCGACAATTAAGTTTTTTTTAATTTTTTAAATATTAAAAACCCAATTTTTAGGCATTTCATTCGACGAAACAAACAAGTGTAATCTCTACTAATTGCATAAAAAACCTTAATTTTGTGAATAAACCATCTTTTAAAATTTCTAACAAGTTACTGCTAAACATGAAATAGCGCTTGCTATCCTATCACTATTGTTATGTAGATTATAGGTACTTTGTCGCTATTTAACGTTATTCGATATTAACAACTATGGGTAGTATATCATATAAGATAAGGGAAAAGGGAGATTGAGATGGTTTGGACATGTGAAAAGAAGGCATACAACATTGCCAGTTAGAGTTTTTATTTTTTTGTGAAATGTTAGGAGGGGCTAGTATATTAGATAAGAGAAGAGAAATGGAGATTGAGATGGTTTGGGCATGTGAAGAGCATGTAGACGACAATGCCAATTAAATAATGAAAGCTCTCACTATGGAGGGGAGGAGTAGAGGCAGGCTTAAACTGTCTTGGGATAAGCGGATTAGGCAAGTTTTAATAAAATTGCACTATTCTGAGGACATGTTTAAGATAAGGACTTCAAGGAGAGGTACGGATGTGTCTTTGTTTGTCATAGGGGCTTAGGTTTAACCCACACTCTATGTGGACTCTTCACCACTTTGTTTGGTTACCGGTAGTTTCCTTTTATTTATTATTTTTTAAAATGGTGTCTGTTTGTCTGTTGTTTTTCTTTAAAAGGAGTTCTCTATCCCTTCGGTAGAGCTGTCCCCGAGAACTTTCAAAACAATTTAGGCCTCGGGCGACAAAAAGAATTCGGCCCAAAAGGTTAATGGGAAATGAATTAAAAAAAATAAAAACTTGGTGGTGGAAACAAAAATTAAACTTGAGACCTCTACTTCACTCCACCACCAACGGATAACAAATTTGGATGCATATATATATATATATATAATATATATATAAGCTTATAAAATCCTTCTGGGCCCTTTAAAAATTTGGGACTCGAGCGATAGCACGGGTAATAGTTTTACTATAGGTGATATTTATTGGGTAAAATTATTGTTGCTAGTTATCTAATTGACTGTGAGCACAATTCTAGGGTTTAGGGTACAAAAGAAATCAAACAAAAAAATGCATGTTGAATTGTTCATATATTGACATTGTTTATCTATACCCCTACATAGCATCGAATTTACAGTCCATGGTTTCATCAACAGGTGGTAAGGGATGCACCAGGTCCATGTTCGACATGGTTTCATCAGCAGGTAGTAAGTGATGCCAGTCCTGTAAGGTTCCGAGGTGTGAGGTGAGTCTTACTTTGTAGTTTGTTCATGTTGTATAAGACCCTAATAAGAATAATGGTTATATATGTTTTGCATACAGCTTGCATATACGGAACTCTTCAAATGAAGTTGATTGTGCTGTTAGCCTTTTGCAATTGGCAGCACATTCAGAACAACAAGTAACTCCAGGTAACAATTTTGACTTTTGTGTTAGTTAATTTTAGTTGTTACCTTTTATTTATATTATTGAACTAAATGATGGGAAAACAGCCACCCTGTCCCCTAGTGGCCACAGACATCTTGGAAATGGAAAGGAAGATGTTGGTTTACAAGTTCTAGAATATTCTAGACCAACCGAACCCTATCTATCATTCGAAGCACTCAAATCTTTTGAAGACTTTTGCATTCTGCTCGATAGAGTCGACACTGACCATGAATTAACCACTGATGTTAGAGTGGGTTACTACAAACTATGTTTGTATAAAAAAGAAATTCTTCATCCGGAAGATGTGTATAGCAAGTTAGTGGTGGGTCTGATTCGTCAAACCGTCGAGATTGGTGATGAGATTAAGAGGTGCAAGCTCACCACGGCTAAGGAAGAGTTTGAAAAATGGAATAAGAACCTGAAAGCTTTAGAGAAATTTGGCATGAAAGTTAGGTTTTTACGAGATAAGTTAATCACACTTGCAAGACTTGTGCTTGAATCAGAAGGTGCTGCGGACATAAAGCAGTATATGAAGGCAACAAATGAATGTAAGCGGATTAAAGATGAGTTAAAGAAACTTGCAGCAAAGCGCATCGAATTGAAGGAGAGTGCTAAAAAGATGGTGGAGGTTTCTGGTGCCTTGAAACAGAAAGTTGAGAGGTATGAACTCAGGTTCAAGGAGGTGGCTAATGGACCATGGTAGGCTCTATCAGATGGTTATTAGATTGCTTTTCTTTTTCTGATAAACTATAAAACTTATGAATGATGAACCACATTTAGTCAATCAGTAATCCTTGTTTGGATTTCTAATTATTGTCGAAAACCCTGAATGGAATAGTACTTTCAAGTATTGGTGCTGAGCATGGGTCTGGTTGGTTATGATATGACATCGAACCTCTAGTTGATGCTTTGGTTGTTATATTTTCATAACATATCGGTTTTGATTATAAACCGTTCAGTCTTTTTTGGTTTTGATTATTAACAGTCGGTTCTAGGATTGAGTCTGTTCAATCCCATTACAAAAAAAAAAGTAACAAACTTGTAAACCTATTAAAGGAAAGACGATATATTATTTTTTAAACAACTCAATTTTTTTTCTAATTATAAACTTTATTTCAGCTTTTAAACTCGATTTTTGATAGGGCCTGCTGAACGTATCCGTTTCTCTTAATTTTTACGGTTCCACCCTTAAGTTTTAATCATATAAAATCAAAGCTTTAAATTTTATTTATTTTTATTATCTACTTCAAGTTTTTAAGCAATTTAAAAGGAAGTAAATTGAATTATATATCTAAACTTATACATTATTGTTTAGGGATAAAATTCATATTAATCTAGACTGTTTTTTTAAATTTAAATTTATCATCATAATTGCAGAGTATAGTGTATACCAAAACAATTGCACTTCCATCAATTATTTACGGTTAAGATTAGCATATGATTTTTTAAGGATCTCGATAATTTCACACCCTAATAATCTTATTTTCACACAGACCCTAATAATCTTATTTTTACATAGACCCGTATACCGTATAATATTATACGGGCCGTATACAAGTGTATACGATCAATATGTGTATATGGCCCGTATAATGTTATACAGCCCAAGGTTGAATTTTTTATCAGTTTTTGATGATTATTATATATGTGTATACGGGCCATAGGGTTAGGATCGTGTAAGAAGCACTAGGTTAATTGAGAAACTTGAAAAGAATTCTGGATCACACATTTTCCCTAAGCTTTTCGTAATATATACATATGTATAGTTTAAAATTGACTATATACATATGTGTGTAATGCAAATACACATATGTATATAATCAATTTTAAACTATACGTATGTGTATATTATGAAAAACATAGGGAATATGTGTGGTCCAAAATGCTTAACAAGTTTTATCAAATAAGATGGACTTATCTTAGGATCTCATATAACCTTACATGACCTGTCTATATTTGATTTATTATTAACTTTATTTCTTGTAAATTTATAAACTTGAATATTTTGGCATTTATTAAGGAAAGCAAGGTGTATCTGGGAACAGATCTGTAACGTGGTTTTATGTTATACGCAAAGCAATTTGCATTCAATTACATTTTGAATACATGTCCTATTGGTTTATCTGCTACATTTCAAAGCAAATGTCAAGTCTTTTTTTTAATTAAATCACAGGAGTAATTTCATCATTTCACAAAAACTTAACAGAATTAATAAATAGAGTTAAGTTGGTGGACCGTAATAGTTATGAAAGTGAAACCACATGGACTGTTTTGGCAATTTTTAAACTAGTGAATTAAAATAGTGATTTTTAACAAGTCACATGGACAAAAATCATAATTAACTGTTGTTATGATTAATTGTATAATTTGAAAACCGTAAACCTAAGAGAATCCTAAGTCCATGTGTAGTAGTCAAACCCCATAAGGAGGATTATGTGACAAGTGGCAAATTATGTAAGAGAAACGGGTTATATAACATGTATATATATGTATATGAGTGTGAGAGAAATTATAGATATATATATGTATATATATGTCTGTGAGAGAAACAAAAATGATAACCCCTCTTCACGTTATAGATATCGCGGCTGACCACATAACCCTTCTCAAAACGCCAGATAAGGCGGTGTTCTAGGGCGCTATGGGGCGTTATAGCCTAATATGACGCCATATAACGCCACTATGGATGGCCGTGAATGCAAATCACCCCTACCCTGATCCTAAGTTGACAAATTCCGCCGCCAAAATAATCTGTCTCTCTTCTTCTTCGTTGTTTCGAAGTATCAAACACCAAATCCTAAGAACAAACTTCAGCCGCCAACTACTTCTCTTTGTCTTCGTTACAAGATCTCAAGAACCCTACTTCTCTTTGTCTTGGTGATGGTTGGTTCTACGAACGTGGTTACGGCTGTTGGTGGAAGTGGTCGGTGGTGGAGGTAAACGGTGATGTTCGGTGAGTGATGGTGAGACCAGAAGGTGGTGAACTGTGTAGTGAAGGGGTGACGGTCAGATGCGTAGATGAGGTGTAGAAGGTGGTGGTTCACTGTTATGGTTTGATTGTGGGTTGGTGGATGTGGATGCGATGGTGGTGAGAATGATGGTGATGAGGTGTACGGTTGATGGGTTGAAGGTGGTGAAAGTGATGGTTGCTTGCATGTGGTCGAAGGTTGTAATGGGTGGTTTTCTGGTAAACAAACACGAGAGAGTGTACGGTGGTTGTTGTTGGGTTTTTCTTTAAATGACAGAAACTCAAGAACACGACAACTCGAGAACCTGTGAACAAAGATGATGGTTTGGTATCGGGATCGATCAGTACAGTTGCAATTGATTGTAGGAGATCCGATGTAGTGTGGTTGCAGGTGTTGTAAACAGATAATGGTGAACTGTGATGCACAGTCGAAGATAGCGTGGCTGCAGGTTTTGTGAACAGAGAATACCGTAAACTGTTGTGAACTGCAAACAATGAATTTCGTGAACACTTGATCTTTGAACTCGGAAACTCAGGCTACTCGGTGTGTAGGGGCGGATCTAGTGTATAACAAGGGGTAGCGCTTCCCCTTGCGCTACGGCGGTAGTGTAAATTTTGGAAAATTTGACCTTTTTCGATTTCGTTACCTTTTTTTTTAAAACGTTACCCCTTGGCGCTCCGGCTAGATCCGCCACTGTCGGTGTGGGTGACAGGCCTCCATGGAGAACAACACGCCATGTCAGCATACACGTCAGAGTCCTTGAAGGACGCCTCTCCAGGGATGGAAGCAAGGAAATGGGTGACGACCCGACCCCACCTAGTTAATTTATTTTTTTAATTAAACTAGTTTTTAACATTTACTTATATAAAATAAAATCATTAGTATTAAAAACCACACATTACATAATCTAAAAAAACGAACCGAAAAAAATAAAAAAACATAACCTAAAAAAAATCCTATGAACTCAATTCTTTTGCGATTTTTTTCTTTCATTCTTCGCAAAATCGGTCGATCTTCTTCCGGATACGAGTTTATGTCGGCTGTCATGATCTCCCACTCTTTATACTCGTTTTTCCCCGTTGTTCGATCTCACGTTCATTCACCTTCACCTTTTGGGCCGTGACCTTAGTGAACACTTTGAATTGAGCCATAAGCTCGTCCATTGTAGCAGAAGTTATATTAAAAAAAGTATAATCTATAAATATTTGGTATATTTTTAAAATATAGCAAAAGTTATATCCCGATAATAGGGCTTTTGGAAGTGCTAACCCACGCCTTGGCTAACGCCTCCTCCTCCATCTTCGTCCAAAGTTTCGCCTTCCCTTTCGAAGGTTGATCTTTCTCAACCATAGGTTGCTTCCCTTTTTTCGTTTAGACGATTGCGGTTGGGTCTCGGGCACAAATTCTTGAACGTCGTCCTCTTCCGGTTGTGGTTGGGGAGACTCCCGTGTTGGGGAATATTGTGGTTGGGATGGAAATTGCGAATTGAAAGGTTTCGCATCATCATTTGTTGCACCGACTGCATTTGTTGCACTTGGCTCATTTGCGAAAACACGTTGAGGCTTTGTTGAAAACCCCAAAAGCGTTGTACGACAATTGTGAGGATGACTAACTCAGTTCCATACTAGGATAGTAGCCGGGGGAGAAAATGTTTTGGTTTGGGATTGGGTTCGCGTTTTGGTTCGGGTTGCTCGGGTTGTATTGATCCATGGCGAAAGATGAATGATTTTATAAAAGGTTGGAGAATTATAAAGAGATGAGAATGATTTTATAAATTTGAGAAATTGAGGTGGATAAAGTTTGTAAAAAAGTGGGATGGTATTGGTGTATTTATAGGTAAATTTATTAATTAATTTTTTTTTATTCTACTAGCCGTTCAACGGCTATATGTTTGAAAAAAACAGCCCGTCTCCAACGTCTTCCTGCCGACGGGTAAGACGCCGACGCAGCACCCGAAGCGGTGTTGGGAGACGTCGCCGGTCCGTGCCGGGCCTGGACGGCCCCCCACACCGAGTGGTCTCACGAACTCGGTAACACTTGTGCTTGATTAGAATTTGTGAACAGAAGTGATGAGAATCTCGCCCTTGAAGTACTCGTGAACTTCTTAAACCGGAGAAGTTGATTAACTCGAGAACTCCCCTTGAAAGACTTGAGATCACCTTTATGCAGTAACACTTAAATTGTCGTGAACAAGCTCTCTTAATAATTTTTTTCTTCCAAAAGAATTTGTTCTCTTAAAAGAATTTAAAAATTCTTTTTTCCCAAGAAGTCATTCTCTCAAAAACAATTTGTTCTCTTAAAAACAAGCAACTTGTTCACCTGTTCTCCCAAATTAACTTCTCCCAGAAACTTTACCCAATTAAGAAATCTCTTAATGGTTCTCTCAATGTCAATTGAAAATTTAATGGGTTCTCTAGTCAAGCTTGTTTTTAATCACATATATACGTAGTCAATTTTAAACTATACTTTATGTTCTGTATCTTCAAAACCATGATTTTCAAAACCCACTATCTTTAACCTTTCCTTCATATTCTCTCTCTAAAATTACTAGATCATAGTACGATTTTCTTCATGAATCAAAATGAATGGTTTAAACACTATGCTCTTTAATTCCTTTGAAAAAGTCCAGTTTATTTTTATACAATTTCTTTTTTTTAATTTAACATAATATTATTGAACATGAGAAATAGCCTAAATACGTATTTCTCTTCTCAAATTTCCCAAACATTTTCTAGTCAAACTGAAAATATCTATGATTCTAACCTTTTCTTGATGTATTTATACGTTTGTACAACATTATTGGTTTCAATTTAATTGGGAAATTAGTGGTAAAAAGTTGCACATCAGTTGTTTGACAAAATTTCTAAAAGAAAATTATAAAACATTTCCCAGTTTAAACTTTTATTTAGAATTATGTTTTACAAAAGAATGAAAAAAACATATTTTTTAACAGAAGAATTAAGAACCACCGTTTTTTCCATTGCGTTTTTCAAATAAATTAAAAAACATATATTTATGTGTTTTTTCCATTGCATTTTACAAAATAATGAAAAAATAAATTTTTTTTGTCTATTGTGTTTTACAAAAAAAAGAAAAATCACATTTTTGTGTGTTTTTTGTCCATTACGTTTTAGAAAAAAAAACCTTTTTTGTGTCACACCCAGACCCGCAGCGGAAAAGGTGATCGGGGCATGATTGGGTTTTCATCAAAGCTCATGACATTTATTATAATGTTTCATATTTATTATTACAATTTAAAGGAGATCATACAATCAAATCATACAAATACAACATGTTCTATACATCTTTCTAAACTTCATTATTTTTTTTCTAAGGCACTTTCCTATGTGTTCCTTGCTTCATCCTGTCCACCTGTATCATGTGTAAAAATGGTTTTTGGATCAACAAAAGTTGGCGAGTGAACCTTGTTAGAAAACATTTATTATTTATTTCTTGTTGTATTTAATATGGAAAAATTGTGCAATAATCATATATGAACAAACGTAAATAAAATATACAATAACAAACAAATAGCATACAATAACAAACCAATAGCATACAATAACAAACCACCTTTCATGAATATGTAATATGAATGACAATGTAAATGTTGGCAACGTCTCGTTCACGCTCATAGGTAATGGGGAACGGCTCACGCTCATAGGTAATGGGGAGCAGACGGCCTATGATGAAATGTATGTGCGATCAAGGCTCAATCAAACGGAGCCGATCGTATGTTGGCAACGCCTCGTTCACGCTCATAGGTAATGGGGAACAGCTCAACGCTCATAGGTAATGGGGAGCGGCGACCTATGATAATGTATGTACTGAAAATGATAAATTTAATCTAAACAATAATCACACAAACAGATGATACATGTTGAATATACATTTAATCATGAATATGATGGGTGCACAATAGTTAAAGGTAATAAATAATAAGACACATGATACACCCCAAAAACGTGATTAAAACGGGGAATTTGTAGAGATTCACTCACCTTGGGTGCGTTCGGTGAATGATGTTGAATGCACACGAGTTTAGAGGATTGATCGACGAGGAATAACTAACCTAATTAATAACGAAAAGGTACGGTAAATAAGTGGATTTTATTAACAATTTAAATAGGATTTTTGGATATATTTTTGTGAGTTTAAGGCTATTTTCTAACTTTAAAAACGTTATTTTTTAAGTATTTTTAATTGATTTTTAAATTAAATAAATAAATAAAAATAATAAAAAAATGTTGACTTTTGACCGTTGACCACGACTGTTGACCGTTGACCGTTGACTTCGATTGTGAATATTATTGCACTGAGTGAGACTCGAACCCGTGACCTCCCGTACGCGTGCACGCAGCTCTACCAACTGAGCTACGTGTCTAACCCGAAATATTTCTGTTTTTAATTATATTTATATAGTATTTAATTTAATCCGAAAATCATTTATTTTTAAAAAGGATTTTAATTGCTTTGAACCGGTGCCGTCAACCAGTCTCGAACCCGGGACGTCTGAGTTAGTGTTGCACACAGTCCACCGCTGGACTGTGTGTCTAACCTGGTTAATAATCCGGTTTTTATTATACTTAACATGATTCTGTGAGTTATCCCGGTTCGGTTAAAAAGAGCATTTTTATTTAAGAGAGGTTGTGATAGGAATCGAACTCGCGACGTGTATGTATTTGTTTGCACACAGTCCACCGCTGGACTGTGTGTCTAACCCGTTCATAATACTGATTTTAATTAATCTTATAACATAAACAAACTTCGTCTTCTTTGCTCAAGAACACAGATAATGATAATTCAACTGTTTCATGTCCAATTCGATTAACAAGCATTATAAGCAATTGAAAGGTAATGAACGGAGAGGGTTTGGGGAAAGGATGTACCGATCAGTGTCTTTCACAGAACTCCGGCAAGGATTCGTCGGCTCTGTTTTGTGAACTTCGGCTGTTAGGATCAACTAACAGTTTGGATGGATTAGATGTGAAATTGAACTACTGAGCAACGATTATCAGTAGGTTTAAATGATCATACCGGTTAACAGCGAGATTCTGGAAATTCCAGAAGTTTTCCGGCGAAAACAGAAAATCCGGCAACGTCGTCTGGGGTTGATTCTGGGTGATGGAGTGATGTTAGAATTGGTCTCACAATGGAATGACATAGAAAAAAGTCGAGGTATTTACCGTGTTGATGAAAGTCTCGGTTTTCCGGCGACTTGCAGAGAATTCCGGCGAGTGAAATTGATTCGAGAATCGGTGCGATTTTGAGCGAAAAGTTTACCAGAGGCTAGGGTGTGCATTTATAGTGAAGAATATCGATGAATTGGGTCTGATTACCGTCTTGATTCGTTGGTCAATAAATCTCCGGCGGTTATGACTGATGTCGCGGACTGGACATCGGTTATAACCGATGTAAGAGTTATTATACACGTTAAGTCACAAGAAACCGACAGTAAATGGCGAAATCGTCGGGATTCCCGACGACTGCGAATTGGGCGCGTCGGTTGACTGATTTGAAATCGAGGTTTGATATTTGAATTAATTGTTTTGATATATTACTAAAGAACACAAGTGGCGGAGTGGTTTGGTGAGTGAGGGTTAAGACTTGTGGTTTCCGGCTGACCCGGGTTCGAAACCCGGCATCAGCATTTAATTTTTATTTCACTATTTTTAATAAATTTTCAAATATAAATTTTATATTCTAATATACTTATTAATTATGTATCGTTTAAAATTAATTTGAGCATTAAATACGCAACGAAATTTTTAACTGGATGTTCGGTTAACAAACGAAGCGGGTTTGGTTAACCCGGTTTTTGACGGATGTTACATTTTGTGTATTTAGTCAATTGCATTTTAGAATAAACATTTTCTTTTTTTTTTGTCGATTACGTTTTTGAATAAACACTTTTTTTTTGTTTTTAGTACATTGCGTTTAGAATAAACACTTTATTTTGTGCTTTTAGTCGATTACGTTTTAGAAAACAGTTTGTTTTGTGTTTTTAGTTCATTGGTTTAAAAAAAACATTTTGTTTTATGTTTTTAGTTAATTGCGTTTCAGAATAAACACTTTCTTTTATATTTTTGTCTATTGCGCTTTAGAATAAACATTTTTTTATGTTTTTAATCAATTGCATTTTAGAATACACACATTCTTTTGTGGTTTTTAGTCCATTGTGTTTTAAAAAAGAAATGTTCTTTTTGGGTTTTTAGTTATTGTGTTTTAGAAAAAAACACTTTTTTATGTTTTTAATCAATTACGTTTTAAAATAAAAACTTTATTTTGTGTTTTAAAATCATACTTTTTTTTGTGTTTTTAGTCCATTACGTTAAAAAAAGACATTCTTTTTGTTTTTAATAAATTGCGTTTTAGAAAAGAGATGTTTTTTGTGTTTTTTTCCCATTACATTTCAGAAAAAAAATAATACATTGTTTATGTTTTTTTTTCTATCGCGTTTTAGAAAAATGATATTTTTTGGGGGGTTTTTGTCCATTGTGTTCTAGAAAAAAAATCATTTTTTGGGTTTTTTTGTCTATTGTGTTTTATGCATCTGAGTTATCCGAAACTTTTTTTCTTGAAAAGTATAACAATAGTGTGTTCATTTTAAAGATATAAAAATACTTATTTTTATGGCGCAATTTTTATAAAAAATATTGTCGTATAAAAAGTTATTAATATTTTAAAAATCAAGAGGAATTAGAGGAGAAAGAAACTATTGACTTGGATGGATTAGAACACCTTTTGACTAACCCACACGTCTCCCTTTTTGTTCAATCTCACACATGTAATCTTAAACCTTCGTTACTTAATAGATGGTAAAGATTACTTTCTAATCTTTCTACCCAAATAAACTTTCTAGTATATCGTCACCCTCTTTGAAGATAAAAAAAAATATTGTGAGCTATTTTTGATATCTTTTGTGAATCAAACTTTCCAAAAATTTAGAATTGATATTTTGGGATTGAAATATTTAAAGATAAAAAGATATCTACAAATCTTTTCAACTTTTGAAAAAAATCATACCAATCTTTTAACAGTTATTCTAACATAATCAAACACCAAAGCGTAAATTACAGTTTTCATCCTTTATGTATATATCGGATTGTAATAGATATCCTTTAACTTAAATAATTACAGTTATATTCCTTATTTTGTTAAAAGCATTACAACTTACGTCCTTTGATCTTAACTTGATTTAAACTTTCAGTTAAGTGAGATCATATACACCCTATGTGAGGGCAAAAATGTCATTTAACCTTCTTGTTTCATCTCCCTTTGAAACCCCACCTCTGTCACTCTCTCTTTTACCACCACCCTCCACCACCATCTCCTACCTCCAGCAACCAACACCATCGTAGTTTTATAGCTTATAGATACCACCACCACTTCCAACCTCCAACCTGCAGCAACCAACACCACCGTACTTATATAGCTTATATATAATATATGTTAAACACTTGCAACAATTGAAATTTGTTAATCAAATAGAGTAATTGTTCTTTTTATTATTACCAGCCATACTCCAATGTAAAGATTTCAATTTAAAAGGAAGCACACGATGGAGTCAATTCTGTGGTATGTATCGTCTCTATTCTATATCCTCCTAAATGCCCTTAATAAAAGCTGTTATATTCTGCTTATATAAAGTAAATATAAGAAAACATCAATATGTCTAATGTTTTGCTGGTGTTGGTGGTTTTGGTGTGACAAACCACAAATAACTGGGAATTCTGTAAAATCTAATCACTACTTTTATTACATAATCTCATGCATTTAACGTGATTTAATTACGTAATTGAGTTATACAAAATATAATCGTGTTAGGACAAGCTAAACGTACTATAACATATATGGGTTTTCGTCGTGTCGCGAAACCAACTAAACTATGTTCTAAAAGTGTTGGGCGCACTATTCACGGTTACACTATTCATGTCAGTAAAGTTGCTGAAACGAAACGGAGTTATGAGAAACGGCATATGAAAGACACATCTGAGTCCATATATATATAAACCCAAATGTGGTAACCTCACTTGCAATAATATATAACTTTCCGGTATAACGCTTATATCATGAAATTGTCCGATTCAATTATTAAAAAATAACAAATATAATATATATATAATATATATATAACCCAAATGTGGTAACCTCACTTGCAATAATATATAACTTTTCGGTATAAAGCTTATATCACGAAATTGTCGATTCAATTATAAAAATAACAATCTCAACTCGTCTACAACACTAATTCAATATTTAAAAGGTCAAAGGACTCTTAAATCATCATATGCCTTATAAATGAGCTTAGGGATATCAATGGGATGTCCAAAACATAAGCTTCCAGTTATTAGTCGCAACTTACATAACTTGTCCATTTTTTATTTGACGGACTAGTTAACGATATTTTTGTCGCCCTAACGCTTAAACGAATAACCTAGCGAGCTAGTTAACCATATTTTGGCGTTACAAACACCTTAAATAAGCGCCCATAGCATCGATGGTAAATTAAAACCATAACTCCCGGTATTATGTAGCACATTTCATTTCACCCGATATTGAACCGACGAGCGAACTAGTAGTATTTTTACCATCTAAAATCAATACCCACTAAACTAGTGAACTAGTTAGGCTTTATTTACAACCTTAAACTACCATTAGCACCCTAATTAAACTACCTTGTCTAATTACCAAAATATATAACTGGTACCATTTAAATGCACATGTTTCAAATGTTAAAAAAAAATAAACAAACCTTTTACCCCCAATCAGTTTTAGTGGGCCCTTTGGGCACCCCAATTGGTGCATGGATGAGGATTCGAAGTATAGATGATAAGAGTTGTTGTTGACTTAAAGAATGCTTGCAAGATCATCAGGATATCGCAACCACATCACTTCCATCATTTCTCATTCTATCAATTAACAAAAACAAAAAAAGAACACTCTCTAGTCTCTCCCTCAAACTCGGCACCCCCACCACCACTTAACACCACCATCTTCCACCCTAAACCACCACTTTTTAGTCACTTTCAAGCTATAACAAGATCATCTAAGAACATGGCAAGGATGGAGGATCATTAGGGCATTCTTTGGAGCTTAATTGTCTTCTTAATATTCATTTAAACTTGTGCAAAATTGTAAGACCAATCTTTACACTTTTTTAGCTTATTATTATATGTAGTTCAAGAAAGTACTTGTTGATCATCTTGATTATAAATAAAAATCAAACATAAAAAACCCAAATCTCACCTTAATAATCTACTAAATATAGCTTATTATGTGTTGAGTATGTGTATTAGTGTTAACTAGTTAGCATGATTATGTTGATTATGTTAAAGTAAGTTGTTTAAGTGTGTGATCTTGTATGATTAAGATTATAAATGATGATTTAAAAATTGTGATGTTTAAATATAAACAAGATCACCAATCTCATGATCCATGAACTTTACTACAACTCAAAAATGATTTATTACTTATATGTGACTTTTATAAAGAATAAGCACCATGATTTTGATCGGAGTGTTGCGCCCCGGTCAAAGATAATATTTATAATCCTAAATTACCCTTAACAATGTGTTATTGATATTAAGGGGTCAAACTATGAAGAGTTTGTGGTTTGCGTGCGGACAAGATTGATTAGTTATGTGTGTGTGAAAGAGATGTCGGAATGCCCTGACCAAATTGATTTTGATTAATTAACTACTAGGAACTTGAATAATTGCATGAAATCTTAATGAACAATTTTAAAACAATAATTTAGAACAAGGTTCACACCCGGTTCGGTAATCGAAATCATAGTGTTCTCACACGTTTTAGGTTCAATTCAATTGTAAAAATGATCAACGAGTTTAGTGTTGCGTGGCTTAGGTGCCAAAAGCTATCGACATCGTAAACGACAGACTACAATGTACTTTGTTACCAAGAACATGTAAATTCTAACCTAATCAAGGCATAATTGCACATACACATTTCGCAAAGTCAAATTTCATAACTCATTCGACAATTCACGAATACAATACAAATGCAAGTCAATTATCATAGTGTCACACCCCGACTTTCCACAGCCAATTCAAACACCGGTGGGCCCGGGTGGGGAATATCATGACATAAGTTGATATCATCATAGTTAATTAAACACAACACAGCGGAAGTCTTGGAGTTAAATTACTATTACAAACCACATGTTCAAAATACAAAATAATATGCAGACGGCTCGTAATAGAAGATTCACAGGCGGATCATAAATTGTACAAAAGAAAGAATGTAAAACAGACTTTGGGCAGATCTAGGATTTGCAAGATTCTCTTATCACTACCGAGCACTTCCAGCCTATTTTCGTGTTGTACCTGCAAGCTTAGTCTTTTGAAAATACGTCAGCTTTCACTGGTAAATACACCCAACTGAATCATTTTGAAAACATTTAAAAAATGTTTTAAGTGCGTATCAGCATAAAATTTTTTATAACTTGGGAAATTTGACGTTGCAACCTTGTTAACAGATTCACATGTTTGTCTATACGTACAGGGCCTAGTGTGAAAACCGAGACATGATTAACGTGCACACCACTTACGAACTCACGAAGGAGTTATCCCCAACTTTGTGGGTAATTGCATTTGAGCGTCTGTCAGGTGTATGCCTACACCCCGCGCTAAGGTCGTGGCCATTATCTAATGTAATGAGCCGAGGATATCCAGGACACGGTAGTTAACCCACGATGTTTAAGTTATCAAACATAACTGATTAAAATGGAATATGCGGATTTACTAGCAACAATCCGGCATTCGATTGATCCCATTTCCGACCAAGCGGTAATATTTTATCGTAACCCAAGCCCGTATAGGAAAATATGTCGCGAGTATTTACCTGAGCTAGTCTTCGTTTAAACGCAAGATTTATTAACTCATCCGTACACAAAAGTACTAAGTGCAAATAGCATTTACCGGAATGTCTCTAGTCTGGATTATGGCATAAGCTAACCAATTAAATACTAACGGTCTTATTTAAGTCACAGATTTAGACCGAGTAGCGTACAAGATCAATACGTATAATGCTAGATTAAACGATGATCAGATAGAATGTAGTTTAATCCCAACAAGTGCTTTGACTTGTGTAATAATATGGATAAACTATAAACATTCTGGATTTTGAGACTTAGATGACAAGGTTAGGCCCATTTCAGTTAATTTTCGTAATCTAGTTACATATACTTAACCGTACGTATATCAGCGATATCGGCTAACCGGATAAGTCATGGGCAAGTTCTATATGCCATTATACATTAAATAAGTTGTAATGTCAGTAAGATACCAACTTATATGCCCGTTAAGGTTTTATAATGAAACTATGCCTCATAAGGGCGTTTCGGTAATTATATACCGTATAAAAAGGAACTTGATCATATTTTAATGTTTTAACCATAAGTATTCTTGAAAAATAACTTATTTATGATATAATATCAGTAGGACATTAATTATATGTGTAATTTATCTTTTATGACCAAAACACCAAAGGGGCATTTTGGTCATTTTACACATAGTTTTATAAATTATTTGGGATTCTGAGTTTATATTATGTACCTACTGTAAAAATATTTAAAATAAGTTTTAAAATAAGTAGTTAACAAATCTTGGTTGAGAAATATGGTTTAAAACCATACTATGCGCCGAAACGGCGCTTATGTCGTAAAATGACGATTTATGCGATGTTTAATGAAAATCGAGTTTAAGGTTAGATTAACATGTATTAGATATGTTATTTAATATAACTTATCAGTAGTAAAAGATTTACTCTAAAAAGATATGATTAAAACCGTTTTATAAGCCACAAGGGCTTTATCGTCATTTATCGACATAATACAAGGACTTGTTCATAAACTCAGTTTATAATCTGGTTTGACATCCCGAATAATCCTACTTATGATATTACATTAGTAGGCAATTCATTTTCAAGTTCATTATTAATTAAACCTTATTTTATGCAAAAAGGGCATTTTAATCAAAATGGCATAATTACGGAACTTGTGCATAAACTCAGATTCTGATTATAATCATGTAATATAAACTCAGAATGTTATACTACATAATATTAGATCATAATGCAACTTTAGATCAGTGGCTAACTAATCTAAATCGGGTCAAAATCGAAAGTCAAAGCAGAAGTCAAACTTCGCAACTTTCGGTTGCGAACCGACCCTAGAACTTAAATTGACGAGCCGAACATGTTCTAAATAATTTTTACCAACTTGTTTAAGTGTCAAAACATGTTTCATAACATATATAAGCTCAGAATATAGTTTTCCGAAAAATGGCCTGTTTGACTTTTTAATATTTAAACTTTGACCCGTCAATTGGTCTAGCAAACATGATCTTCAGGAGGTGCCCTTTATAGGGACTAACACCTACCTTATTACGATCACTTAGCTATGTTCGTCACGAACAATGACGGGACCATAATGGTCTTAACCTAAAGTCAAGGCATTTTCCGTAAAACGCTTGACTTTGGGCTATAAAAGCCTATAAACGAAAATGCAAGAGGAAGGAACACTTACAAGTGGTTCCTAGGATGCAATAGAACTAAGTTGGATGCTTCTTTCAGTTAGGAACTTACAGAGGGGGGAGATAGAGTTGTGAATGAGAAAGGTGCAAGTTCAAATGGTGAACCTTGGCACCTATTTATAGTTGGAGAGCTTGAAGAGGAGATGCCAGGTGTTAAGGGGTGTCATAGGAAGCCTACAAGTGTCCTAAAACGTGGCATAGATGTTTGGAAGACCATGGTTTCGAAACAATAGTTTTTGGCAACATGTGCGGAGGCCACGACAAAATTCTGCAGACACAGGCCTTTCGCGCCCCGCGAGTGCTCCGTAGTTAGTTTCAAAGTTTGACACTTTCAGCCCCTCAACTTATAAAACTTCCTAAAACACTTTTATAACATATTTATCCCTCCGTAACCAATATTTGGAGTACTAGGGAGTATGCCAGGACATTGTCAAGCTCTCAGTTCGTTAAAAGGTCACTCAGAGGTATAAATTAACATGTTGACACTTTTAACCCCTCCATTATCCAACTTTCTCATATTCACAGGATTTTATCCCTCTCGTCCAACAAATGGGACGTATGAGAGTTGGGACCTCGTAAACGATCACTCAGAGGCCCACTATAAGCATGTTGACTCCGATGTCACTTAGTGGCTGGGCATGTTGACATATCAGTCATTTAGAGGCCTAGTTTAAGCATGTTGACATCTCTGTCATTCAGAGGCTATGTTTAAGCATGTTGACATATCAGTCACTCAGAGGCTAATGTTTAAGCATGTTGATATATCATTCACTCAGAGGCTAATGTTTATGCATGTTGACATCCGAAAATCACTCAGAGGCTCAGTTTGAGCATGTTGACACTTTTGGTCCTTATTAGTTTCTAATAGACTAAAATAAAAATATAACACGTGTCACTATACTATTGGACACGATTTTACGAGGTGTTACACATAGGTTTCAAAATCAAACTACAGTTTGTCACAAATCAAAACTCAATACAATGTCAAACCCTAGAACTTACAAAACCTACACCGGGGTGAAACCCAAAGAGATTAGCCGCTCATGGTGAACAAAACTTGATCAACGATTGATTAGCCGCCTATTTTGTGGGGAACTTTGAGAAGTCAACTATTGGTTGAAGATAATAGGAACAACACATTGCCCATTTATTTAAACTTTTCATGAACTTAAGCATAATAAGAACATCGGTTTTCGTCCATGCATCACATCCTCACAATTGTCTTTTGCTTGCCCTCAAGCAAATTTGTTTTTCATTTATACGTGGGTCGAATGAGAAACACATTTTCCATTCTTGAGACATAAGCTAAGGTCTAACGACATCAGAGTCAACATGCTTATAGTGGGCCTCTGAGTGATCCTTTACGAGGTCCCAACTCTCCACTCGGTTTAAAAATTGGCTAATAGATGATGCATTAGCACTTTTGATGTAATCACTCAAACCCATTAGAACACGTACCCGCATAGGATTGCAACTCAATCATTCTCCACCGTTGAACACAAACACTAAGCATAAGTCAAAAGGTCTTGAATGGGTTGTAACGGGGCTAGGCTAAGGATAGGGAATAAGGTATTTTTGAAAGTGGCTAAAGTGATGAAAACTCGATATTTATTACATACACAACTACTATACAAATAAACAAACTAAGAGGCAAACAATTTCGCCTTTTATTCAACAACTTTCAACACATATTTTTATGCTTTTCTCAATGATTTTTTTCTATTTTTTATCATTTTTTTTACAATTGCAACTAATCCTAAAATCGAGTTTTCAACACATGGGTTTTAAATTAAAGTTTAAACGGTCAAGGGCTAATTGGGTTAGTCAAACGAAATGTTTAGGCTCACAGTTGGCGATTAAGGGATTGATTTCGGGTAAGGATACATAAATGGTATAAATTGAAAAGGTTTACATAATGCCTTAATCATTGTTGTGCTCGTATTCGGTCTATGGTCTCAAACGTATCAAAAGTTGTAAGTTCTACAATACGCGAATAATGGTCCACTCAACCAAAGAAATATACGCATATATGATGTATAAAAGTGGCTCAAAATCTCACGTACAAAGGGTATGGTATGCGATATGTACAAAATGCAAGTTTCTTAGGCGGATTATTCTCGAATAACCACCCGCTAAATACTCGTCATGTTATTAATTTGAACTTGACCATGATAATAGACCACATGGGTTGTGCCATCACTCATTAACTTAGTTACTTGTACTTTTTAGATTGCTACAAACAAAGACATTTTGAAATTTTTTTGAAATTTTCCCCCATCCCCACCCTTGAGGTCAACATTGTCCTCAATGTGTAGTGTTTTAATAAACGGGTCAAAATTGTAAAACTTTTTCTCCCCATCCCCACACTTGAGGTCAAATTGTCCTATATGTGTAGTGTCTAAATAAACGGGTCAAAATTGAAAAAAAATTTCTCTCCATTCCCACACTTGAGGTCAACATTGTCCGTAATAGAGCTTTTAAAACGCACAAGGAGTGTGACACGACTAACATTCCCAAAATTTCACCCCGGGAAATAAAATACAACATACAATCCACTTATTACTAACTAAAATTTAAAGCTAAAAAGAAACGTATGCACCTGGTTTTCGCTCATTCCTCGTGTGCTCTTCATTCTTCAACAAAAATGGTCGTCTCACGAACATAATGTACCTACAAATCTCAACCCTCGTGTAGAAGCAAGCTTCTCACAACCATTAAAACTTGTTAGTTACCTAGTTCTACCATTTTTATAAAGAATTTACCAAGCTATATTTTTAGTCAACTTTGACTTTGTGGAAAAATATTTTACAAAAACAACAAACCTAACTCATTTTCGTAGGAATCACGGTTGCATTTAGCGCATGCAACAAGCCTTTAAACCTCCCGATAGCTCGGAAGGACGAGGAAGGTCTCGTGAGGATTTTATAGGGAACACACCCACAAAGTTCATTTAACTAGTAAGCAACAATACAAAAGGCAGAAAATACAAGAAAACTAATAATAAACAAAACAAAATAATAAAAAATAATATACAATGACAAATAACATACCACCTCATGGTGGTCGAATGGAGTGTTTGTCGCCCACGAACTCTTCCACATCACCAACTGGTGACTCATACCATTTATTTCCAAACGGGCCAAACCCCCTTAATTCTTCCTCTGCCTTGTTCTTTTGAGGTGACTTTTTCACCTTCTTCTTCTTGACCGGTTTCTTCTTCGATTCTCTAAACCTACCAACCATAGCACATATCTTTTTGTTTGGATTCATGTCCACTTTAGGACACTTATTCTCACCGAGCTAGTTAGTAAATTTAGAAAAAAACATTCAAATTTAGTTCCTGGTCCCCAAATTTCATGCTTACCAATCCCGTTGCACAATTTATTATGGCATTAGCGGTTGCCAGGAACGGTCTACCCGGTATGACTATCGGTTGTGTCTCCTCAACACACCCAACATAGTCAACTACCAAAAAGTGAACTGGTTAATAGCAATATTCAACCTTCACTATCACATCTTCCACCACCCCCTTGGATGCGTGGACTCTGATCGGCCAACACCACGGGGGTGTCAACTTTTTCAAAGGATTGAAATCATATTGGTCTTCTAGACTCCCATGCAAGATACTCACACAAGCTCCAAGATCTAGGAGCGCCCTCTTATTTTTAAATTTACCAATTTGATTGGAATCAAAGGGTCTCCCGGATCTTGAGCTTTTTGGGGGAGGGCACTCGATAAAACGACACTAACATGAGTTATTAAATTAACCAGTTCAGGTAGTTTGTTGTGTCATTTTTTGGTGCTTAACTCCTTCAAACATTTGACATGAGCAGGAACCTTTATTATGGCATCAAGCAATGGTAAAATGATTTTTGCTTGTTTAAATTTTTCCCACCTCTCGTATTTTGGTGGGGTTTGTTTTTTCACTGTTTCCTTAATTGGTTTTAATAGAGCCAACAAATATGGGATGGTATCAAACTCTGCACCCATATCATTGGCCCTAGCATGCAAATCAATTAAACAATTTTCACAAAAAGACTTTTGAAAATTTTCTTTTTCTATTTTTGATTGTGAAATTGTTTCCTGCCCATGTTCACATTCGTCATTAAAATCCTCTACTACACCATCAACAACTTGTGGTAGTGGAGTGCCCTCAACACTATAAACCTCATCACTTGGAAGAAGATTTACCGCACTAATGTGCACATTTCTCACATTGTTCGTGCTTGAGTTTTGATGCTTCAGATTTACCATAGTGTCGCTTGGAAGTCTTCCACCACTTCCTTTGAGTCGGGCCATTTCTTCCGCAGGTTGACCCACATGCTTCTCCAATGCCTTGTGCGACTTGTCTCTCACTTCAAATTCCTTCTTCATCTCCATCTTGATCTCTTGATTTGAATCTCTAATAGCATTCATGATCGTGTCAAGTTTAGATTTTAACGGGTCATCACCACCCGATTTAGAATTTGAATTGGCACCCCCTTTACCACCTTGATTGTAGTTTCTTTTGTAACTCCCTTGGTTACCGCATTGGCGATTTTGGTACGAAGAACCACCTTGATTACCTGCTTGAAAATTTGGCTTCACTTGGTTTGAGGTCTTACAATACCTAAAATTAGTATGGTTCCTCAAACCCGAGTGATAAGTGTTTGGGTTCATATTAAATTGCTTTCCATCTCCATACACTTGATTCACCTTGTCGGTGGTTTGAGCCATGTTCACTTGACAATTCTCGGCCCAGTGACCGAGGTCACCACAATCTTCACAAACAGCAAATTTCACCGCCCCCACTTCTTTCTTCTTCATTCGTGCCAACTCCCATTCTAATGTTTCAATCCGATCCTTGGAACTAGCATCACGGTCGGGCCAAGACCTTGAAATCGGATACTTTTTGGCTCGGTCCGCCATAGCAACGGCCTTGGAGTTCTTACTCATCCTCTATAAGAATTCCCAATCATCTTCCTCGTGGTTGTTCAACAACGTACCATTACTTGCCGATTGCAAGTACTTATGATCTTCCGCATCTAGTCCCCGTACGAAACACTTTAACAATTCCCATTTAGAAATTTGATGGTGAGGGACTTTTTGAACCAGCTCTTTGAAACGAATGAGGGCCTCATGTAACAACTCACCCGATAACTGACGAAACAACCGAATCTCATCCCGTGCATCATCAGCCTTTGTTATCGAATAGTATTCGTCAAGAAATACTTGTTGCATTTTTGCCCAAGTACGAATGCTATTTGCCAGAAAATGCTTGGCCTTGTCCTTTAACGAGAACTGAAATAGACTTAGATTCACTTCCTCTATCTCGAAATTGTGGCCCCCGATCGTGCCACATATAGCGGAGAATTCTGCCAAGTGAGTGTATGGTTTGTCATTCGTCCTACCATTGAAGTGCGGTAGGATATTAATGTAATTAGGCTTGCACTAGAATGATCACCTCCCTCGAGGTGTAGGCACACTAGGTGAGTCATTTTTCGGTGACCACCGGTCTAAATCGCCCATTACCACCTCTTGGGGCTTGTTGATTTGGTTGACATCGTGGACCGTTAACCTCTTGATTCACCAGCTGATTATTGCCCCTTCTATCACCACCTCACCCCCTTGGTTACCGCCTCCCATGAATTGCGGAATCCGGTTACGGTTAACATTATGATTATTGGTATCATTATCGTCATCCCGGTTCTGTTGATTGTGGTTTCATGGGTGACGGTTTTTGTGAGTTTGAAACACATCTTTGGAGCCAAGACCCCATCCATCCTCAGCATTCTTCCACAAGAATCATCCAATCCTTCACCTTCGATCCTAACCCTAGTTCTCTACCATCATCATCGTCATCATTAATCCTTCAATCACTTCACCATCATCATTACCCTCAAACCCTAACCATCATTCATCACCACCACCATCACCAAGCTTCAAGATGTCGAAGTTCAAGCTCTCATCAATCATTGATAAAGTTTCGTTCACCATGAGCGGGTAATCTCTTTGGGTTTCACCCCAGGGTAGGTTTTGTAAGTTCTAGGGTTTGACAACACACCCGCGTAATACAAAAGCAAAGACAATATAAAGAAACAAGCACTTTAAACAGATAATCACAAAATTAAACAAATCCAAACGCAAAGCGCATGAACTCCTCGACAACGCCGCCAAAATTTGATCGGAGTGTCGCGCCCTGGTCAAAGATAATATTTATACTCCCAAATTACCCTTAACAATGTGTTAGTGGTAGTAAGGGGTCGAACCACGAAGAGTTTATGGTTTGCGTGCAAACAAAATTGATTTTAATAAATTACCACGAATTATGAAGCTTGCGAATATTTTGATTAATTTTGTGTGTTTGAAAAAGATATCGGAATGCTCCGACCAAGTTGATTCTGATTACTTAACTACTAGGAACTTGAATAATTGTACTGAACTTAATTAACGATTTTAAAACAATAATTTAGAACAAGGTTCACACCCGGTTTGGTAATGTAAATCCTAGGGTTCCTACACGTTTTAGATTCAATTCAATTGTAAAAACGACCAACAAGTTTAGTGTTACGTGACTTAGATGCCAAGAGCTATCAACGTCGTGAACGACGGACTACAATGCACTTCGTTATCACAAACATGTAAACTCTAACCTAGACAAGGCATAATTGCACATAAACATTTCGCAAAGTCATATTTAACCTTCACTCGACAATTCACAAATTCAATACAAATGCAAGTCAATTATCATAGGTTTCAAAATCAAATCACTAGTTGCCACAAATCAAAACTCAAACAATGTCAAACCCTAGAACTTACAAAACCTACACCGGGGTGAAACCCAAAGAGATTAGCCAGTCATGGTGAACGGAATTGATCAATGATTGATGAGAGCTCGAACTTTGACATCTTGAAGCTTGGTGATGGTGATGAATGATGTTTAGGGTTTGAGGATGATGATGATGGTGAATTGATTGAAGGATTGATGATGATGATGATGATGGTAAAGAATTAGGATTAGGATCGAAGGTGAAGGATTGGATGATTCTTGTGGAAGAATGATGAAGATGGATAAGGTCTTGGCTCCAAAGATGTGTTTAAACTCACAAAAACCGTAACTCCTAAAGAATTGGTCAACAAAAACGATATAACTCGTCCAAAACCAAGTTTCAGCGTATTGCAAACGGACATGACGTCGCCGACGGCCTAATGGGGCATCGCCGATGGCCTTTAGATCATCTGAAATTCCTCCGACGCTCTAATCCCCTGCCTACAAACATTTTTGGCTGACGGAACTTTCTGAGGGGCATCACCAACGGCCCAGGGGTGCGTTGGCGATGACCTCTCTAAATCCTGTTTTCTGTTTTTTCCATTTTACAATCTCGGTTGACCCGTTTTCCGCCTCGATGCTCCGAAAAGCTCCCAAATAGCTCCTTAAACTTCGTAAACCTGTAAAACACAAATCCAATCAAAAGTAAGCTATTCGAAACTAAAAGTTATGTAAAACATGAACTTAAGCATAATAAGAACATCGGTTTTCGACCACGCATCAGATTTTCATTATGATCATCTTAAAAGTTTAGTAAATAAAGTGGTTTAAAGTGGAGATCTTGATTAGAAAATATAATAAAAATGATGTCTTTAATGTCCTAATAAATATGTGAAGATTTTATTATTTTGAAGTAAAGTTGTTAAAATGTATATTTACAAAACTCCATGTAAATGAGGATGAAAAGTGTATAAATTATGCATGCAAAGGTTGTATATTGAAATTTGATTTGAAGTTGATTGTGATTATGGGTTTAAACATGAATTAAATACATTTTTAAAACGTAGAAAACGTCATAGTTTAGGGGAAACTATGACGAAATTTTCTAAAAATCTAATTGTGATTAAAGTATAATTAACGGGGCTAAACGTGATTAGTGACCTTAATCTTCATTAAGGAAGTTGTGATGAACAAGAGTTAAGCCCTAACCTTACAAGGATTTAATAAATCTTTATATAAATTTTTACAAGATAAAAATGCACATTATTTATTATAGATATATTTTTGGGAATAAAATATATGTATATACTTTGTCACCATCATAAGTGTATGTGTATAAATACATGTATATTGTATGTATGTATTAGAGTAAGGAGCCTACTAACCAAATACAAAGAACACACCATATATGAAATACTCTATGAATGCAAGGATATAAAAATAGTCATGAACCTACATGCATATCCTTATCAAAAAAAATACACAAAATATACACATATGAAGGGCACTTATGTATTACCTTTAAACAAATAATCGGACGAGCTGAAGATTCAGACAAAGGACGAATTTATAAATATATATTCCCAAGAAATATTACATATTTCAAATCGACCAATAAGACATATAAATATCTTATAAGAAAAGGAATAAATACATACTATTCACCGTCGACAAACAAGCATTTGCCACCACGGGGAGCTACAAGACACGCGAACGACACTTTGGCGATTTCAGCTCAAGAATATATATATATATATATATATATATATATATTAAGCGTCTACGACGACAAGTCTAAATATAATGTAATTTTTATACACATAACATTATATTTTCACTGATTGACAATCCCGGAAAGTTTAATGTTAAACAACGCTAAGTATAAATATACAAGTTATAAGTATACTAATAAACATACTTATTTAATTCATACTTAGTAAAAATTTACAAAAAATTGCAGGAATACAAACTTATGGACTTGAATAATTGGTTTTGGGCTAGGCCCATCACATTAAATATATGGGCAAGGCCCAATAACATCAGGACATGGCTAGACCCAATCACATAAAGTCATGGGCTAGGCCCAATCACATAAAGACATGGGCGAGTCCCAATGGCATAAATACATGGGCTAGGCTCAAACACATAAGGACATGGGCTAGGCCCAATGACACCCTTGCAAGGCACGAGGACATATGAAGGACGAGGCCCGTTCATACACGATAAAATACTTGACAATATATATATGTATATATATATATATGTAATATATATATGTGAATGACAATTGAATAAAAAAATTACCTACACAATACTAACATTAATGTTATTCTAATATAACAAGTAAATATATACCGAGAATTCAAGATGAACAACTTGTAAGAGGTCCAACAAGACATAAGTGTCTAATAGAATTAGCACGCTTGTAGGTTAAACACATACACGGACGCTTGCGTTACATTAGTACAACTTTATGGAATGCAAAACTGTGAGTTCATGTCCCTCCTTTCATAGAATAAATGGTATGTTAGCTAGGAATGAAATTACTTTAGATCATGTGCGCATAAGTAGAAAATTTTCAAGAGTGACCATTAATCGAAATGACCGAGGGGCAAATGGTGTAGATCTATTGAGTTTTGGCGAGCTCCACTCCTGGTTTATAACCTTTTAGGAGTGCTTTTGTGGTCCGTATCGGAAGTGTTTGAAATCATCGTCTAGGTTTGGTTCCTTACTTATGTGGCACACATATTAATGTATTAGCTACACATTAATGTATCCTCGAATTTCATAGACGCTTTTACATACAGGTTTTCAAATACAAAGATTCAAATGTTTAAAGATTCATATGATATATGAACTTCGCCAACTTTATGTTGATTTTTCAAATTACATGTATTTCAGGAAAGAAATCATAGCACGAAGGATGATCAAGAAAAGTGGAAAGTAAAGAACGATGGCCATTTTTGAAGGGTTTGCCTTATATATACCGCCCTCGTATGGACATATAGAAGTCAAAGCCTTATTTTACAATTTATGAATCAAATTTTGTTTTGTTAAAGTCCTATTGGAACTTGTAATGTATTTTTGGAAAATGTTGTGAACGTGTTGTAAGAACTTTGTACTTATTTTTGATACTATATATTAATGGCATCGTTACTATTTCAATGTTTACTTCTTGGATGCAATGATTACCTTTCATAGTCACATGCAACACGCTTTCGCTACTAGCAGGGTGTGATATTTAGATCCAATGCGCAGATGTAACGCTATTAACCACCATCTCAATCTCCCTAGAAACCCTAGATGGGTAGATCTACCACCATCATGCTGGTGGTGGCCGGAATCGTTTTTATGTGATTCTTGGGGTGGGTAAACAAAATGAGGGTTAAACCTAGATCTGTTTCATTGTTCACCACCACAAGAATGTTGTCTCTTTGATCTTTCATCATATTTGAGTTTTGTCACCGTCGAAAGTGAGGGACTGGATTTTTATGGTGGCGGAACCAAATAAATTGCAAGAGAGTTTATAACGCTATTTGTGACAATATTTAATAAGATCGAAATTTCATTTTGTTATTTAAGGTACATTGTTTGAAGCAAAATACAACAAGTCGAACAGAAGCAAATTACAATAATAATATTAAAGTCTAAGTGGGTTTCTAGTCATCCTACTAGATTCCATTCGTCATCATTATCATCAATTTCCTACAATACGTAATAAAGTACATGTCAACACATAAAGTATTGGCGAGCATACAAGTTTGCGTACTAGCATATGTATAAATTTTAAACGAATCCGTATTGCATAATGGTTATCTAAAACTGGCATACAATATAAGCATGCAACTATAAATGTCAACTCAAAGATTCCCGCTACTGTAACCTTATCGTAGCAACAATAAGACCGTTTTGTTTAACTAAACATGACATCAAGAATGCGGGCGGTGCGTTACTCCTATAGCACTATATACGTTAAGGGAGGCTTGTACAAAGTTAATGACATGTATAAAACATAAGAATAGTCTTGCATATACGAATTCAAGTATAACGTATTAAGTATGTGTATTGGATTGTTTGTTTGTGATTTAAGCATAAAGTATGTGATTGCGTGAGTTCAATAGCATATACATATTGCACCCAAAAGTGTTAAAAGTAAGAAGGGAGTCATGTATACTCACGGTTTGCGTAGAGATTTCCATGAAAGTGAGTTGAAAGAGTTTTTGAGTTTGGAGCACCGAAGTTACCTTAGAACACTTGAAAGTATTCTTCTTTGCTTGGAATTCTTAAGAGTAATTAGAGAGTTTGGGAGTAGATTATTGTGTGGGAAGTGTTTAGGAGGTGGTGGAGGCTTGTATTTATAACTGAGGATTAGGGTTTGTGAGTTAATGAAGGTGGAAGGTGGTTGGAGGAGAAAAGATGTAGAAAAGGGTGAAATATGATTGGCTAAAGAAGGATGGAAGGTGATTGAAGGAGAAAGGAGGTGAAAAAGGGTAAAATATGATTGGCTAAAAAGGGTGGAAGGTGATTGGAGAAGAAAAAAATGTGAAAAAGGGTAAAATCTGATTGGCTAAAAAATGGTGGAAGTGATTGGAGTAGGAGAAAGGTGGAAACGGTTTTGGTTTTGCTCTTTTTTTGTTCATGAACTTTGTAACTAGGTTATGTTATGCCGTTTTCTTGTATTTTAGCTTCTTTTTAGGTATCCAAAGTGTATTTTAAGTCTCGATTTTGCGGATAAACACGTATTTAAATATTGATTGCGTATTGTAACACGTATATGTATAAAATGAATTTCCATTATGATCAAAGCCTCGGATTACAAGATTGGAAATGAACCATGAATACAATACGATTACAAGTTTCTAAAAATAGAAATGTGAATACAACTTTCTAAATATGGAAAGTATAGAAAATGTGGAGCGTTAAAGTCTCCCTTAATTTAGGAAATTTTATCCCGAAATTTATTTAAGAGGAAGCCTTGGGATTAGATGGTATTTTGGTGGTTCGATACGAGTGATAATCGGATAAAATGTTTGGCCAAGGTTGAAAATTTGAAGTTTAGTGTCTATGTGGCATTTATGTATAAGCGTGTTAAAAATGTATGGTTCAAAAGTTTTGGTTAAATTGGTTGTTTATGGTTTATTGGGCGTACGTAGATAATTTTGAGGGATAGGTTTATAAAAGAAATTTGTTTGACTAAGTGGATTGGGATATCAATCGTAAGTAAGTGTAAAAATAAGTATAATGTGTATCTGTGTATATAGGCGATGCGAAGTTGACCGAATTTGGACAACTCGGTGCAAGGAGTGTTTTAAAAAATGTGACATAAGGAGTAAAAAGTTTTAGTATATATAAAGATGTATTATGATGTAACGTGGCAGCCAACACCTTTGTTTGTAAGTAAAGTCTTATCGGTTATAAGGTGCATTAGTAAAATCACGAGTCGTAGGAAAATGTTTATTCGTGAGAAAATAGGATGGTAAATATTCATAGTTTTCAAAAGGTTTTGACAGTAAATGAGCTGACTAGTTGGTGTTTGAGTGTAATAAAGGATGCAATAAAATTTCCAAAATGTCTTTGGCTAAATTGAGTTTGTGAGGATATTTGCTAAAATGGATGGGGCGTTTTAGATCGAGTTACCATAGATAAGATTTAAACGGATCGTTGAGTGAATGGTTTTGGGATGACTCTAGCATAGGGGTGAATGAGCGAGTTAAAAGTTATACGTGGTGGGTAAGAATAGTGAAAGTACTGGTCGGAATGTGAACGTGTAAAGTGTTGAGAGATGTTAGTGATAGTGTAGCTGTTACGGCTAATGATTTTGGGAACTGAGATTCTGTTATAGACAAACTGAGTATCAAGTATTTCAAAGCAAGTTTGGGTATAATCAAGTAAAGGATTGTGAGGCACCATAGTTTGTTGTTATATGATTGTATTTACTAAGGTCCGAATAACACGAAATTTCACATGGCATGTTTTACGAATGTTTGGTAACATGATAGGAATACTTATATATAGGAAGTACCAGCGGCATATCCACCATGTTCTAGCTATGTTACGTCCGTTTCGCTATTCGGGGTCATGTTACGTTCCGTGTTATGACGCACAGTAGACCCTACTATGGTTTTCATGTGCCTACCATTATAATCCCATGTGCACCCGTGATTATCCTAGTCATTGCACGAACTGCATAATTTGTACTAGTAATGTATTGCTTAAAGGTAAATCTTAGTTTTACAAGTGGGGATATACGTATGATAGCGTATGAAGAACTAAGCATGTATATATGACTATATATACGTATGTCTGAGTCTAACGTAGGAAAAACCACTCGGGTTATGCCCATGTGTAGATTCAAGTATGACTACCACGTAGTGATAATGTATGAATTTGAGTATGATTGATGACAATTACATATAGGATTAGCATGTAATAACGAGCGTATAAGTTGAAATATAAATGAGGTTAAGTATATATAAGTCTAGCATATAGTTTCGAGTGTATAAATCAAAGTGCGAATAATGGTAGGTGTAAGATTTGTCATGAAGTTTGACTGTATAAGTTGAAACGTGTATAACGACTTGCATGTGTATATGGTTGTTTGAACAAATCATTGGGTTTGTCGAACCAAGTAGATCGGGTCCATTGGGAATGGAGAATTAGACTCGTGAATGTTGAGAGGACATTGGGAGAAGATAGTAATCTTCGAGGAAAGATGTAGTTCATAAAGAGGATACTACATTCGTTTAAAATTTGGATTCACATACGCCGTAAGTTGTCCGATCGTATGAATTTTTTTCTGCCCACGTGTTTAGATTTAGAATTGCGTGTTAGCGATTTTGAGAAGGGTTTTAAGCAGTAAGCTTGCTTTATTGAAAGTATTTTACATCAAAATGAGAAAAGTTATGCTTGAAAATATTCGTGAGGAAACTCGATTTTGAGAAGTATTTTTAGCAAATGGACTTATAGATAGTCAAGCTTCGTTGGTATAGGCATGTATGTGTAGGGTTACTATGTCTAGAGTATACATGGGTAGTTAGGTTGACCAGTGCGATGGTCGTGGTAGGTCGGTTGAGTATTAGTTTGATGGTAGGGTGTCGGGTTCCGACTAAATGTCCATAGGAGCGACGCTTGGTGCATAACGGCACGGTGTACGAGTGAGTTACCGGTCGGGGGTATTGGGAGATTCCATAGGTATGGTTCTTAGGGATAACGTTGTGAGATTGCACACATTGATAGCGTGGTAAAAATAAATGATTGACAGATAAAATACGTATATAATCATTGTGAAGATAATTTGAATTTGAAAAGGGAGGAAGGTAGGATTATGATATGTATAAAATTTGATACTAGTATATAAGAGGTTGATTAAAACTTGGATTGTTCCGGAACGGAACTTAGACAAAACAAAAGTGACTGAAAATTCTTTTGAGTTTGGTAAGCATGCTTTGGCCTAATAGGTAGAATACTCTTGTCAATGTTTCGGTTAACGGTATTCACCCTTTCGGTTACTACATGTCCTTAGTCAATAAAAAGTTTGAGACTTTGGCGGGACTGAAAATCGAGGAGTAGGACTATTTATCAAGATGCGGGTGTCACCCCTAACTTGCTAATGTCATTCCCTAAATGTGGTTGGTACTTAGCATACGAGGTAAGGACTAAATCCGGCTCGTTTGTAAGGGTCCACCAGAATAAGTATAGAGAAATTTTCATCAAGGTGAGGATGTCACTCCTAACTTGATGCATAATTTCGTGAAAATCGAGAACACGGATTGAGAATCCTTCTCCAAAGTGAGGTTTTCGCGCCTATTTTGGTGGAATCCTCTAGTTTGTATAATACGAATGTTTTCGTACCTTTACAAGGTCGTGTAAATCTATCTTAAGAAAGGCATATGTTTTCAAATGAGAAAATAGATATGAGCATGTAGGAAGACTTTTAAGAAATTTAGCATGTTAATCAAGAATGGTCATATAAGGTACTTAACTATAGACCAGGTCAAAAGCATAGCAATTTTCCTAATTTCCTATAGTTATGGCTCTGATACGAATCTGTCACACCCCAACCGATGGTGAAAAAATCAGGGCGGGACGAAATAGACTGCAAGAGACTTCATAACGCAATTTGTGACAATATTTAATAAGATCCAAACTTCCTGTCATTGCTAAATTTAAGGTACATTGTTTGAAGCAAAATACAACAAGTCAAATAGAAGAAAATTACAACAATAATATTAAAGTCTAAGTGGGTTTCTAGTCATCCTAATAGATTCATTCATCATCATTATCATCAATTTCCTACAATACGTATTAAAGTACATGTCAACACATAAAGTATTGGCGATCATACAAGTTTGTGTACTAGCATATGTATAAATTTTAAACGAATCCACATTGCATAATGGTTATCTAGAACTGACATACAATACTAGCATGCAACTATAAATGTCAACCCAAAGATTCCCGCAAACGTAACCTTATCGTAGCAACGATAAGATCGTTTTGTTAACTTAACATGACCTCAAGAATACGGGTGGTGCGTTGCTATACATGTTAAGGGAGGCTTGTGCAAAGTTAATGACAAGTATAAAGCATAAGAATAGTCTAACATATACGAATTAAAGTATAACGTATTAAGCATGTGTATTGGATTGTTTGTTTGTGATTTAAGAATAAAGTATGTGATTGCGTGAGTTTAATAGCATATACGTAGTGCACCCAAAAGTGTTAAAAGTTAGAAGGGAGTCATGTATGCTCACGGTTTGCGTAGAGATTTCCATGGAAGTAAGTTGAAAGTGTTTTTGAGTTTGGAGTACCAAAGTTACCTTAGAATACTTGAAAGTATTCTTCCTTGCTTGGAATTCTTAGGAGGTTAGAGAGTTTGAGAGTAGATTAATGTGTAAGAAGACTTGTATTTATAAGTGGGGATTAGGGTTTGTGAGTTAATGAAGGTGGAAGGTGATTAGAGGAGAAGGAGGTGGAAAATGGTGAAATATGATTGGCTAAAGAAGAGTTGAAGGGGATTAGAGGAGAGAGGAGGTGGAAAAGAGTGAAATATGATTGGCTAAAGAAGGGTGAAAGGTGATTGGAGAAGAAAAAAGATGGAAAATGGTGAAATCTAATCGTCTTAAAAAATGGTGGAATGTGATTGGAGTAGGAGGGAGGTGGAAAAGGTTTTGGTTTTGCTCATTTTTAGTCCATGCACTTTGTAACTAGGTTATGTTATGTCGTTTTCTTGTATTTTAACATGTTTTTAGGTATCCAAAGTGTATTTTAAGTCTCGGTTTTGCGTATAAACACGTATTTAAATATTGATTGCGTATATAACACAAATATGAAATGTAACACGTATGTGTATAAAATGAATTTCCATTATGATCAAAGCCTCAGATTACGAGATTGGAAATGAACCATGAATACAACATGATTACAAGTTTCTAAAAATAGAAATGTGAATATAACTTTCTAAATATGGAAAGTACAGAAAATACGGAGCGTTACAGTTATTTTGTATTAATCTTGATGAACTCTTATAAAGATCAACAAGGAATCCGAAGAACGTGATGAACACATAACCGAATCTTCAAGTTTTTAAGCAATAAACTACGAAACCTCGATCCAAAACCTGAAAAAACAATAATTAAAACAGGAAATATGAATTGAAATAGTTTTTAATACCCGATCTTCACCAAATAGAGCTGAAAAACTTCAATGGCTCTGGCTTTGATACCACCTGTAAGTCCCGAAAAACAAATACCAAGCAGAAACCAAAAGTTTGACGAAATCAAACTATTAGTTATATTAAGAACATGATGAAATCTTTTTAACTTGCATACGATTAATCACTAAAAATTGTCTAATACAAGTTGTTTCTCTCTATGTCTCACACTCTCTCTGGAATGGCTCTCTAGAATGGTTGACCTAACAAGTGAGTTCAAAACAACTTTAAATACTCTAGATATTCCATTTCTTATGGACTCCCCATGGGCTTGCCTGGCCCACATGGCCTAGACAAGGCCCAAATGCACTTTTGTAGCCTAATTCCTAACACAGACTAACCCAATTAAATCTAACTAGTAACCCATAGCCCATTAGTTATATCTGATACATCAGTATCAAATACTTAGGCAAAACATAGCTAGTTCACTAAGCGATTCGTTCTCCATGCACATAAACAATTCGAATTCTTTACTAAGTAGATCATGTCTAATCTTTCGTGCTTGTGCATTTCCTTCACCTCTTGCCTCTAAGGTATCCCACAAAGTTTTAGTAGTTGTACAGAAAGTGATTTGATGCAAGATGTCCTTTGTAAGAGCTTGTGTGAGAATAGTGAATGCTATCTTCTCAAGATCATATGCTTTCTTATTGGCTTCTGAAAGATTTCCATGTATAATCGTATTAGATCCGACTTCTTCTAGTGCTTGAGTGAAAGGAGTAGAAAAACACGACCATAGTTCTATAATTTTTCCTAGAGCATGTGTTTTAAATCTACCCTTCCAAGACGAACAATCGTTCAAATGTAAGAGCTTGGGTGGATGGTTGTTGCTTCATGTCTCATTGTCACTCATCAACAAGTTTTGATAAGCTTTGATTTGCAACAAATGCACACTATATTACGGAATCATTGCGGATTGTGAAGGTATAAGTGATTGAACACAAGATGTAGCAAGCGAATTCACTTGTGGTGGAGGGTTATTTGAAGGTATAAGAGATTATACCCATGATGTGGTAGAGGAATTGGTTTGTGATGGAGGGTTATATTAGTTTACGTTGTTTACCCAATCCCACAAATTTGTACCCATTTTATTAAAAATTTTAAACTTGTGAAAAATTTGACTAAGTCCAAAAGACAACAAACTTTCAAAAAACAAGGCTAAGTCACACAAGACCCCTTCTGGTCAAACAACAACCCTTTGGGTCAAACAAGATGGTATGTCAAACAGATCAAACGACAAAGAGGTGTCATTTGATAAGTAGTCCAAACGACAAGATGGTTGTCGTTTGTCCTTTTGTGTTATCGTCTAAAGGAGGATTCAAGCGATAAGGGTATGTCATTTGGATTAATCCCAAATGACATTAATTTGCTGTATGGTCTCGTTTGTAGTCGACAAGGAGACAAAAAGGACAATTTTGTAGAATATCAAATGTGCAAACGCACCAATAACCTTCCAGAACGAACTTGTACTTTTCCGGCGAGTTTTCCGACCAACTAAGTCACCGAAAACAATGGTAGAAGGACGGACATGTACTTTTCCGGTGAGTTTTCCGGCCAACTAGGTCACCGAAAACAATGGTAGAATGATTTTTATGCTTAAAACTTAACAAAAACCAGAGTTAAGTTGTCTCCCGAAGTTTTAACACGTTTTCATTCAAAATTATCATCAAATAACATTATGTTAATGTATTTTAATCCATATTTCAGCCAAGAACAGGTTTTAAAGGTTTTTGTCAAAATCTCACAAAATGCTTGGTTTTCAATAAGAAATTGGTCCTAAAGCTCTAATACCACTTGTAGGTCCAGATTTCGATCTTGAACAATAATAACTTCATGTTGTTAATACAATAATGAGTGTGGAATCCAAGTTAGAGCACCAAACCAAGCAACACACCATCAATACACAGAGATATACTCAATAAGTTTCCGTATATTGATTTCAACAAAGAGTTTTGATATAGAATACAACTGATAAGCTCACAAACCCACTGTTCAAGTCTACCATTATAAGTGACAAGTGTTGTGACACAAACACCGCAGACTCAAACGACATGTGCTTCGTCCAAATGACATGAAGTGTAGTTTAGACACAATGATAAACGACACCATATGTCATTTGGGTGCTCCACACGATATCATCAATTCCAAACAACACCCTATGTTGTTTGGAAACACCTATCTGGTTTGAATGATCATGGCCACGCCAAACGATAGGAGGATGTTGTTTGACATTGGTCAACAAACACAAAATCAGATAAAAATGTAACTTTAACGTTTAAACTAAGTCTGAAACATATACATTAAGACTAATCACATGCTACGGACAAAAGTGCATCAACAATATTGTGTTTGTTTATTGTTTTTTTCAAGTTTGCACATATGTAATGGTGTGATGCTTGATTATTGAGATTCATGTTATCATCCGTCTTCTCCTCGATCGTGGTCATGGGAGGACTGTGACTTATTAAAGGAAAAGACGAGATAAGTTGTATATTAATTTTTTACAGCATAAAAATTTTCTACCTATAATATTTAATTTATAGAAAGTACAAATATTAATTAAGTAATGTTTAAATTACGAGGGTTCAATCATTTAATAATATACATATTAGCATCACCACATGAAAAAAAATGGCATATAGTAAAACATAACTGGACCATCTGTTTTTTATAATTTCTGTTTTTATAATTGATTTTTTATTATTGTTTTAGTTAGTTGTAGTTCTATTATATGGTTTTCTCATTTATATTATTATTATTATTATTACTATTATTATTATTATTATTATTTGTTGTTGTTGTTTTAATTAGTTGTAGTTCTATTATATGGTTTTCTTATATAAAAGTGTACTCTATTCTCTTAGCATTGTATTTGTTGGATGAATCGTGTAGAAATGTCAAAACACAAGATTATTAAATTGAACTTTTATGTGTTTCATATCATTTACACATCCAAATCATATCTTACTAAATGCATCACCATGCTTTATTTAGGGCCAATGTGGGAAATTAAGAAGAATTCTACCACATTAACAGATTTTTATAAAAAAATTAAGAAGCTTCACGCAACCATATATATGTAGTTTTATACCATTTTTCGAAGTCACACTTAAGGCGTAAAAGGTGAGCCTTTGGCCTGTGTGCTTAAAAACCGAGGGCATGAGATAAGTAAGAGCATAACATAAATATACATTTTAGGAGTTTTAGACATGTTTTAGGCTTATTTAGGGCTAGGGTCAGTTTAGGCTAGTTTTAGGCCGTTTTTTGGATGTTCCAGACCAGTTTGGCCATCACTTAGTTTATTTTTCCAGAAATTAATTACGGAACTCATCGAAACTTGGTCTAAATTGGCTTGAACATCTTCGGAACTTGCCAGAAGCTCACCAGGCCTCTGTCTGGCCACAATGCGCTTTCTTTGCACCTCACCACGGCTGAGGGCTTAGACGCGCTTGAAAGGCCTTAGACAACATAATTATATACACTAACTATATACCTTGTTTAACAACACTAAAGCTTCAAATAGGTGTTACAGAAAAAATATAAATGGGATGGAAAGCTTGATGGACGCTTCTCCTTTGGCAAAAACATGGCCCTATAGTTGCAATGGTGTTTATAGTTAGTATACGTGAAGGTCCATATATGATCTTTAAACAATGATGATTTTTGTTTGTGAATGCAATAATAAGTGGAGAATCCAAGTTATAGTACAAAAAAGCAATACACAGTCAATAAACATAAGGATATACTCAATAAACTTTCATATTTGATTTAGCTGAGTTATGTTACAATTAACAAAATGAACACTCAAAGCTCTAAAACCTCTCACAAAAAACCTGCTATTCTATCACACTTGCTGTATATATACTAACACAGCAGGTCCTCAAAACGACATGGGATCATGTCCAAGTGACACCCATATTCAAAAGACAATCATTGTTGTTTACACTTCTTGATGTCGTTTGGAACTGATTGGCCAAGTCAAACGACTGGAGGTGTCGTTTGACTTTGGTCAACAAAAACAACATCAAGCAAAATACAATCTTAAACTTAAAACAAAGACCGAATGATATAAATGAAGACTAATTACAAATTCCAGACAAAAAGTGCATCACCAATACGTTTCACCAAACGTCTTGTAGTCTAGTAGTATCAAGTTGTGTAGAAAAGGTGTCCCTTCCCTAGTGGTCGAAGGTTCTAGTCCCATTATGAATAAGGATGTAGAGTTAGGAGTAAGATTAGCGGGTGTGTGAGTTAGCCTTTCTAAAAAGAAAAAAGAAGTTCATGTGCATTTCGCAAATAACATTTATGGCAAGATGCGTCTAGCAGGCAGTCTCCTTTTTTCTGAAATTTTGAATTAAGAATCTTTTTATATAGTATGATTCAATGCTGTCAGTATTTACTAAGTTGGTCCTCTAAGGAGAAAAATAATGAACAGGTTGAATTCCCTAAATGAGAAGGCACAAATTAATCTATGGGATGAAACCGAGCAACTACTTATTTCAGTAGCCCTACACTGAACAACACCATAGAAACTAAACTTGTTTGTGTGTGTGTGAATGTGGGAAATCAAGTGATCTCAATGGGTGAATAGTTTCAATACCCTATAAGTTTTCATGCATCGAAGGTAAGAGAAGCGTTTACATAATGTGGGAGATGATTTCCATGGGTGAATGATAATCATTAACAAACTTATCGATTTCCAAATGTATGTACTATTCCATTCTTGCATGCTCCAAAGGAAAATGTGCACCTTGCTATGGAGGCCTAAAGTGGTCATATATATACAGGCTTAGGTTCAAATGCGAACCTCCCCCTAAACCAAATGAACCAATCCTAGCCACTCATCTTGTTTGACCTAAACCAAACACAGCAGGTCCTCAAAACGACATGGGATCATGTCCAAGTGACACCCATATTCAAAAGACAATCAATGTTGTTTACACTTCTTGATGTCGTTTGGAACTGATTGGCCAAGTCAAACGACTGGAGGATGTCGTTTGACTTTGGTCAACAAAAACAACATCAAGCAAAATACAATATTAAACTTAAAACAAAGACCGAATGATATAAATTAAGACTAATTACAAATTCCAGACAAAAAGTGCATCACCAATACGTTTCACCAAACGTCTTGTAGTCTAGTAGTATCAAGTTGTGTAGAAAAGGTGTCCCTTCCCTAGTGGTCGAAGGTTCTAGTCCCATTATGAATAAGGATGTAAAGTTAGGAGTTAGATTAGTGGGTGTGTGAGTTAGCCTTTCTAAAAAGAAAAAAGAAGTTCATGTGCATTTCGCAAATAACATTTATGGCAAGATGCGTCTAGCAGGAAGTCTCCTTTTTTTCTGAAAATTTGAATTAAGAATCTTTTTATATAGCATGATTCAATGCTGTCAGTATTTACTTAGTTGGTCCTCTAGGGAGAAAAATAATGAACAGGTTGAATTCCCTAAGTGAGAAGGCACAAATTAATCTATGGGATGAAACCGAGCAACTACTTATTTCAGTAGCCCTACACTGAACAACACCATAGAAAGTAAACTTGTTTGTGTGTGTGTGAATGTGGGAAATCAAGTGATCTCAATGGGTGAATAGTTTCAATACCCTATAAGTTTTCATACATCGAAGGTAAGAGAAGCGTTTACATAATGTGGGAGATGATTTCCATGGGTGAATGATAATCATTAACAAACTTATCCATTTCCAAATGTATGTACTATTCCATTCTTGCATGCTCCAAAGGAAAATGTGCACCTTGCTATGGAGGCCTAAAGTGGTCATATATATACAGGCTTAGGTTCAAATGCGAACCTCCCCCTAAACCAAATGAACCAATCCTAGCCACTCATCTTGTTTGACCTAAACCAAACACAGCAGGTCCTCAAAACGACATGGGATCATGTCCAAGTGACACCCATATTCAAAAGACAATCAATGTTGTTTACACTTCTTGATGTCGTTTGGAACTGATTGGCCAAGTCAAACGACTGGAGGATGTCGTTTGACTTTGGTCAACAAAAACAACATCAAGCAAAATACAATCTTAAACTTAAAACAAAGATCGAATGATATAAATTAAGACTAATTACAAATTCCAGACAAAAAGTGAATCACCAATACGTTTCACCAAACGTCTTGTAGTCTAGTAGTATCAAGTTGTGTAGAAAAGGTGTCCCTTCCCTAGTGGTCGAAGGTTCTAGTCCCATTATGAATAAGGATGTAGAGTTAGGAGTTAGATTAGTGGGTGTGTGAGTTAGCCTTTCTAAAAAGAAAAAAGAAGTTCATGTGCATTTCGCAAATAACATTTATGGCAAGATGCGTCTAGCAGGAAGTCTCCTTTTTTTCTGAAATTTTGAATTAAGAATCTTTTTATATAGCATGATTCAATGCTGTCAGTATTTACTTAGTTGGTCCTCTAGGGAGAAAAATAATGAACAGGTTGAATTCCCTAAATGAGAAGGCACAAATTAATCTATGGGATGAAACCGAGCAACTACTTATTTCAGTAGCCCTACACTGAACAACACCATAGAAAGTAAACTTGTTTGTGTGTGTGTGAATGTGGGAAATCAAGTGATCTCAATGGGTGAATAGTTTCAATACCCTATAAGTTTTCATACATCGAAGGTAAGAGAAGCGTTTACATAATGTGGGAGATGATTTCCATGGGTGAATGACAATCATTAACAAACTTATCGATTTCCAAATGTATGTACTGTTCCATTCTTGCATGCTCCAAAGGAAAATGTGCACCTTGCTATGGAGGCCTAAAGTGGTCATATATATACTGGCTTAGGTTCAAATGTGAACCTCCCTCTAAACCAAATGAACCAATCCTAGCCACTCATCTTGTTTGACCTAAACCAAACACAGCAGGTCCTCAAAACGACATGGGATCATGTCCAAGTGACACCCATATTCAAAAGACAATCAATGTTGTTTACACTTCTTGATGTCGTTTGGAACTGATTTGCCAATTCAAACGACTGGAGGATGTCGTTTGACCTTGGTCAACAAAAACAACATCAAGCAAAATACAATCTTAAACTTAAAACAAAGACCGAATGATATAAATTAAGACTAATTACAAATTCCAGACAAAAAGTGCATCACCAATACGTTTCACCAAACGTCTTGTAGTCTAGTAGTATCAAGTTGTGTAGAAAAGGTGTCCATTCCCTAGTGGTCGAAGGTTCTAGTCCCATTATGAATAAGGATGTAGAGTTAGGAGTAAGATTAGTGGGTGTGTGAGTTAGCCTTTCTAAAAAGAAAAAAGAAGTTCATGTGCATTTCGCAAATAACATTTATGGCAAGATGCGTCTAGCAGGAAGTCTCCTTTTTTTCTGAAATTTTGAATTAAGAATTTTTTTATATAGCATGATTCAATGCTGTCAGTATTTACTTAGTTGGTCCTCTAGGGAGAAAAATAATGAACAGGTTGAATTCCCTAAATGAGAAGGCACAAATTAATCTATGGGATGAAACCGAGCAACTACTTATTTCAGCAGCCCTATACTGAACAACACCATAGAAAGTAACTTGTTTGTGTGTGTGTGGAATGTGGGAAATCAAGTGATCTCAATGGGTGAATAGTTTCCATACCCATAGGTTCCATACATGAGAGAAGTTTACATAATTGAGAAAGAATCCATACATAAGTAAATGAACACAAATTGAATGATTCCATGAAATGAGATGCATCATAAAATTATGGATTACCAAATGATGACTTCATTTCTGCTCAATTGCCCTATTATGAGCTAAACCATTAAATATAATTTGTTTCAAATGTGAACTTAAACAAATACCAATCTAGACTCATCTTGTTTGACCATATTTTTATCATATATTTGTTATATTCGAAAGGTAAAAGCAATTTACACTAATTTGAAATGTTTTTAAATGCAAATCATCTCAATCATAAAAACATAATTTCATTATCTTCCTTTTGCACTAAGAATAAAGTCATTTTGACCAATAATGTCAAATACATCCTATGGAAAAGTGAACCAGCATAAGAGAAATGATAAAGTACATCATTTGTTTGACTTTTTCTATTCATTTTTAAGTAAAGTAGATTGAAGCAATTTCTTTTTTTTAATTTGTTCAATCGTGCTATATCTGCTAGTGTAACACGATTTAATGCTTTGTTTCCAGTTATATGTATTTTATAATATTTTCAATCTCTAATGCTTAGATGCGGCTTATTGTTATACATATATTTCATATTTGTTTTTCAATTCTTAATAGTTCTATAGCTTCAATATGGATTATAAAAAAGTGAAGATGATGAATGATCTCATCAAAATATGAGGCTAGGGTTTCGAAATTGAAGAAGATGATATATGTACATTGAAGAAAAAGGTGTTATGTTTTTCTTAATGTAAATATATGTATAATGAGAAGATGATGGTTTTGATCACCATATTCATATATGTACAATGCTGAACAACTATCTAAGAAACTTATTATACACATATGTAAAATACTAACAACCTTCTTATACATATATGTACAATGATAGAAAGGAGCAACATTTGATAATGTACATATACGTACATATGTTTTTAAATTGTGTATTACGTACAAATACATATACGTAGATTCAATTATGTAGCAATTTTAAATTATGAGTGTTACACATAGAAAAATATTTGATAAAGGCTGCTTTTTAAGTTAACAAATTAATTAAGTGGTAAAAGAAAATAAAGAGAGAATATAACTAACTATTTAATTAGAGAGAGAGCGGGTAACAAATTACTTTGATGTCCTTAATTTAAGAAATCCCTCCAACTTAGATTGTGTGTATTTATAATGTTGCATTCATATCAATGGTTAATTTGGTTCACAAATACTCATAGGTTCACTTAGGAAACTTCTAAAACTCATCCAACAAAATAAAGAATCTTAAAGAAATTGTCACATCATCACTCATTTTTACATATAATTATTAATTACTAATCATTTCCTTTTAGTTTTCTATATAAAAAATATTTAAATTTAAAAGTGTAATTTAAAAGTGTTAATTTTTATAATATTATAAGTTCATATATTTATAAATCAATTTTTTTAAATAAACTGTTTGTTGTGTAAATGTATATATAAAGAGAGAAGGATTAGATTTTGTTATTTTTTTATCTATTACCCAACCCAAACCACCCACCTACCATTCATCTATATTTGGGTACCAATGCTATACCAATGTCAGCGACAACCAACACCGGAAAAACTCGTAAATACGAAAAAATAATCACGAATGAAAAGCATACATAAAATCTTTGAATCATGAACGCTCTTTGTGGAGAAATTGAACGAGCGAAAAGCAAACGTAAAAAGAGTTGATTAAATTGCAAAATATAAAAAACTTTGGGTTAAAAGTAGAAAAAAGGGTCTAAATTACAAACTTCAAGCTATTTATTAATTTTAGATAAAGATAAGGATAAAAATAGCTGATATCTATATATAATTATTAATATTAATATTAAAAGAAATTTATTAAGTAAATATGAATAAAATTTATGAGTTTGAAGGAGAGGATGTGACTTTTGTGATTTGTTTAGAGTTCTGTAACCCAGTTAAAGTTTTTTTTTCTTTCCAAAAACATGATTTAAGTATGTGTGTGCATTTACGACATAAATACATCTAATTCTAATAAATGACTCTAAAGAATACCAAATAACATTCTTTCCTTTAATTTAATAATAATAATTAAATATAATTTATTATAATTAATATAACAATTAGTTCTAAAAGTACTTCTATTGGGTATCTAATATTATAATTAATAATCGTAATGCATTTTTTTTAAAGATGTGTATGAGTTATATTAATTTATTAATAATATTATTAATATATTATATTAATATCTAGTATTATTATCATTATTATACTGTATTGTGTGTATGATATATATATATATATATATAATATATATATATTATAACTTATAATAATCAGTTCAAAATCTTATTACTATGATTTAAGCATGCATTTACGACATAAACACATCTAATTCCAATAAAGGATTTGAAAGAATGTCATAAGACATTCTCTTCTTTCATTTAATAATAATGATAATAATAGTTAAATATAATTAATATAATAATTAGTTCTATAATAATTCTAATGGGTTTTTGATATTGGGTAAATTTTTTGTACAAATAGTCTTATCGTACAAAACGTACAACAGGCATGAAAAAGTAAAAAAAAACGCGATGACATTTTCGTAACTGTAATTGCCCTATAAGATTTATTATAGAGTAATTATGATACTCTACAAAATTACTACAAGATTAAAATTACTCTACAAGATCATTTGTAGACTTTTTATGAAGCTCTATAAAATCATCCTACAATATCATTTGTAGAGTAATTATGATATCCTACAAAATTATCCTACGAGATAAAAATTACCCTAAAAGATCTTTTTACAAAGTTACCCTACAAGATCAAAATTATCCTACAAAATCATTTGTATGGTAATTCTGATAATTACTCTAAGAGTAAATAACTACAAGAATGCCACCGCGTTTTTTACCTTTTCATGCCTTTCCTATATTTTTATACGATAAGGATATTTGTATTTGATCTTTTACCTTCTAATATCATCATTAATAATCGTAATGCATTGTTTTATGGAACATGTGTTATGAATTATATTCATAACGTATTATATTAATATCAGTATTATTATCATTATTATATATATATATATATATATATATATATATATATAAATATATATATATGTGTGTGTGTGTCACACCCTGACCCGCAGCGGATATGGTAGTCAGGGCATGATTGGGTTTTCATCAAAGCTCATGACATTCACTATTTATAAAAGTTTCATATTTATTATTTCAAATTTAAATGAAATATTCCAATCAACACATAATCAATACAAAAACAAAATGTTCTAAACAAAGCTTTCAAGTAACGTTTTATTTTCTTTTAAGGCCTATGTCCTATGTGTTCTTTGCTTCAAACCTGTTCACCTGTATCATGTGTAAAAATAGAGATTTGGGTCAACATAAGTTGGTGAGTGAATCCCATTTAACCACTAAAAGTGATATGTTTATTATTTTAATAAAATGTGCATTACCCAAATATGAGAAACGTATATGTAATCTAAATCACAACCCACACAATCAACTAGTAATGTACATGTGAGCACGATAAGCGATGTGCTGCGAGATCAAGGCTCAATCAAACGAAGCCGATCTAATATATTTGGCAACACGACGCTCCACCCGTAAGTAACAGGGAACAAATGGGCCTAATGTGAGAGCTTGACTGTAATGAGAAATGTAAACACAAATAACAATAAACAACAATATCACATAGCACGTTAGATCACATAATGGTAATAGCACGAGGTTTGAATTAGTGAGATAAACAAAAGGGACACATGATATATCCCAAAAACATGAATAAAAAGGGAAGTTGTAAGAATTCACTCACAGTGGGTGCAATTACGATTCGACGAAGATTACGCACGATTGAGATGTCAAGCGACGATAATGGCTAACCTAAACATTCGCATAAAAATTTAGATGAAAATATATTTCTTTTGGTTGAAGTTAGTATTTTTAATTAACTTGTTATTTGCACCTTTTTTTATTAGATAATTTTATTGTATTTATTACTATTTTTATTTACTTAAAATGATATTATTTGATTATATAATATTATAGTTTTTGTGGAAAATAATTAAAAGTTTAACTAAAAAATATGTTTCCTTTCGAATCGAACCGACCAGACATCAGGCAGTGTGTGGGGATCGAACTCGTGACCTCGCGCTTAGGTGCACGCAACTCGACCAAGAGAGCTACGTGTCTAACCCGAAATATATCTTATTTAATTAAATTTATACACTTATTGAACCAAACTATATTCTGATTTATTAAAAAGGTTTGGTAGGTTATAGGAATCGTGTGATGGAACCAGCTCGAAACCGCGTTTGTTGTTTCGTGTGCACACAGCCGACCAATTGAGTTGTGTGTTTAACCTGTTGGATATAAGATTTTTATATCTTTTATACACTTGTTACAGGTTTTAGACATAAGCTTGTATAAAAAGGTTTTATTATTTCAAAGGATCGGATCACAAAACAGGTTCGTACCCGGGACCTTGACCTTATATGCACACAGTCCATCCACTGGACTGTGTGTCTAACCCGGTGTATATACCAAATTTAATTTCATTTAAACACAGACTCGCTTTGTCTTCTTCATTTTAAAAACACATAATTGTGGAACCCGATTTTGATTGTTCTGGTTTACAATTTAAACCTTTAAACATTTACTGACGAGATTAAATAAATGAATGAGAAGGATTAAGTGTAATGGTATACCGAACAGAGGTGTTTCCGATCTCCGGCGAGGATTCCGACGACTGTATATAATTCCGACGAAGAGTCTTTGATGCAGAAGAGATGTAGCAAGGTTTTCGAGAGTGTGCATTCTAAATGAGTTCATAGATGAGAGTAGAAGCTTCGATTGAGGTTTCGGTTTCGGTCAAAATCAATAATGGCGAGGTGAGTTGCATATCCGATTTGAATGCGATGGTTGAGTCTAAATGCACAATCTGAAAACGGTTTCATCCGTTAATTGCTGAGAAGAACGAAATTTTGATGATTGACGGATTTTAAGCGCGGTTGTTACAGGTCTTCTTTTGAATCTGGATCAAAGGAACAAAAATATAAATGGTTATTTGGTTTGGAATATATCAGATATGGGCAAGTGATGTAGTGGTGTGTTGTGCGTTTTGGTTTGGGTTGAGACCCAGGTTCGACCCGCCGTCCTTCCTTTATTGTTTTTAATTTATTAAGCATTATTTTTTATATAATTTATTTATTTTTTTATTATTATTATTATTATTTTGTTATCTTTATTATTATTTATATCATTAATATTACGAAATCTATTAACGACTAACATAAATTTGAAACAAAAGATCATAACGTATACTTGATTACAAAACGAGGCGGGTTTTAGGACCCGTTTTACGACAGATGTTATAGTATCCTCTACTTTTAGAAATTTCGTCCCGAAATTTAAGTAGTAGTAGGTTTGTCTTGGAAGAGATGGGGGTATTTTTTGCGCCTTGAGTCTTCACGTTCCCAAGTAAACTCGGGTCCTCGTTTCGACTCCCGACGTACCCTGACTATAGGAATTCGACTTCGTCTTAAACGTTTCTCACTGAAGTCCATAATTTCTACAAGTCGCTCTACAAAATGCATTGACTCGTCAGTTTGAATATCTTCTAGCGGTATATGGAGGTTTTCGTCGGCAAGACACTTTTTCAAGTTAGAAACATGGAACGTTGGATGGATCTTGCTGAGTTCTTCAGGTAAGTCAAGCTTGTAGGCTACAGGACCAACTCTCTCGAGTATTTTAAAAGGTCCAAGATAGCAAGATGCTAGCTTGCCTTTTTGTCCAAACTGAACAACTCCCTTCCATGGTGACACTTTCAAAAGTACTTGATCGCCAACACGAAACTCGAGCGACTTTCGTCGTTTGTCAGCGTAACTCTTTTGACTACTCTGAGCTGCTAGAATATTGTTGCGGATTTGGAGAATCTTATCGATTGTTTCTTGAATTAATTCTGGTCCGGTGATCTGTGCTTCACCGATTTTGTGCCAACATACAGGTGATCGGCACTTACGACCGTATAATGCTTCAAAGGAGCCATACTGATGCTCGAGTGATAACTATTATTGTATGAGAATTCAACCAATGGTAGATGAGTGTCCTAATTGCCCTTGAAGTCAATGACGCATGATCACAACATGTCTTCAAGAGTCTGTATGGTGCGCTCAGATTGACTATCAAGCGGTGCTGAGATCTAAGCGTGTACCTAACGCTGATTGTACGGCTTGCCATGTTCATGAAGTAAAACGTCCATCTCTATCCGAGATGATACTCAAAGGCACACCGTGTCGACTTACAATTTCATCGATGTAAATACGAGCTAACTTCTCGTTTTTGTAATCTTCGCAAACCGGGATGAAGTGACTGATTTGGTAAGACGATCGACGATATCCCAAATCATATCATGCCCACTGGAGGTGCGAGGTAACCCGGTAATAAAATCCATGGTTATGTTTTCCCACTTCCAAACGGGTATTTCGAGTTGAACGAGTAAGCCTGAGGGCCTTTGATGTTCGGCTTTAACTTTCAAACATGTGAGGCACTTGGAAACAAAAATGGCTATATCCTTATTCATGATAGGCCACCAGTAAGATATCGTAGATCTTGATACATCTTATCAGCACCCGGATGTATAGAGTATCGTGTTTTGTGGCCTCATTCATGAGAAAAGTATGAAGATTGTCACGATCAGGTACCCAAATACGATTTAGATAGTAAAGGATACCATCGAACTTGGATTCTAACTTGGTTTCAACTCCACAAGATAATTCATCTCGCACATCATTTTCCGTGACAGAAGTATGTTGAGCTTCACAAATGCGGTTTTGAAGGTTAGTTACGATTTGAGAACACAAAAGGCGAATGGAGTTAGTATACTCTTTTCGACTAAGAGCATCTCTTATGACATTGGCATTACCAGGATGATAACGAATTTCGCAATCATAGTCATTCAAGAGTTCGATCCATCGTCGTTGCCTCATGTTTAACTCTTTTTTATTGAAGATATGTTGCAGGCTCTTGTGGTCAGTGTAAATCTCACACATTGTACCATAGAGATAATGTCTCCATATCTTTAGAGCGAACACGAATGCTCCGAGTTCCAGGACGTGAGTGGTGTAATTCTTCTCGTGGACTTTGAGTTGCCTCGAGTCGTAGGCTATCACCTTTCCTCTTTGCATTAAGACACACCCTAGTCCCTGCCCTGATGCGTCATAATAGGTACATCACAAAGTTTTTGTTTCAAGGTTTGAAAAGCCTCTTCCTGCTTGGGCCCCCCAAACGAAGGGCTTGCCCTTATGAGTCAAGGTTGTGAGCGGTTAGGCAATACGAGAGAAATTGGTGATGAAACGTCGATAATAACCAGCTAAACCGAGGAATGATCTAACTTCGGTAGGAGTGCGTGGAGCTTGCTGTTCTTGCACCGATTTAATCTTTGCAGGGTCGAAATGAATTCCTTTGTCGTTGACGACGTGACCAAGAAATTGAACTTTTTTTAACCAGAATTCACATTTCGAAAACTTAGCATAAAGCTCTAGTTTTCAAAAGTGTTAGAATGAGTCGAAGGTGTCGTTCATGATCTGATTTGGTCTTGGAATAAATAAGAATATCATCAATAAAAACAATAACGAAACGATTGAGGTAGGGGTTGCACACCCTATTCATTAGATCCATGAAAATGACGGGAGCATTGGTAAACCCAAAAGGCATGACCATGAATTTGTAGTGACCGTAGCGAGTTCGAAAGGCAGTCTTTGGAATGTCTTCTTCACGTACTCTAAGTTGATGATAACCAGAACGAAGACGATTTTTGAGAAATAGGTGGCACCCTGAAGTTGATCTAGAAGGTCATCAATGCGAGGTAAAGGATAACGGTTCTTGATGGTCAGCTTGTTGACTCTCGATAATCGATACACATTCGAAAAGTTCCATCCTTCTTCTTGACGAAAAGAACCGGCGCACCCCAAGGTGATGAGCTAGGACATATAAATCCTTTGTCAGTCAGCTCCTGCAGTTGACTAGCTAACTCTTGCATTTCAGATGGGGCTAACCGATATGGAGATTTTGCAACTGGAGTGGCACAAGGTATAAGATCAATTCGAAATTCGGCGTCCCGCACAGGAGGAAGTCCTGAAACGTCGTCGGAAAAAACTTGAGGAAAATCTCTAACAACCGGAATATCTTCAATTTTCTTCTCCTTGCCTTCTTTCTTGACGATATGGGCTAGGAATGCTACGTAATCCTTTCTAATATATCTTCGAGCTTGAAGACACGACATCAGCTTGAGTCCTTGGGATGGGTTTCACCAAAAATACGAAGAGTTTGACCGTCGGCAAGAGGAATTCGAATACATTTTTCATAACAAACGACTTTAGCGTGATGCTGACTAAGCCGGTCCATACCAATGATGATGTCGAAACTACTCAATTTCATAGGAATAAGATCGATTGGTGTAACACCTCGTAAAAATCGTGTCCAATATTATAGTGACACGTGTTGTATTTTAAACTTAGTCTATTAAAGACTAATAAGGACTAAAGGTGTCAAAATGCTCAAACTGAGCCTCTGAGTGACTGTCCGATGTCAACATGCATAAATAACAGCATCTGAGTGACTAATATATCAACATGCTTAAAACTTGGCTTCTGAGTGACTGATAGGTCAACATCCCCAGCCTCTGAGTGATATCGAAGTCAACATGCTTATAGTGAGCCTCTGAGTGATCCTTTACGAAGTCCTAACTCTCATACGTGCCATTTGTTGGACGAGAGGGTTCAATTATGTAAATATGTGAAAGTTGGATAATGGAGGGATTAAAAGTGTCAACATGTTAATTTATACCTCTGAGTGACCTTTTAACGAACCAAGAGCTCGACAATGTCCGGGCATAATCCCGGGTATGCCAAATATTGGCTACGGAGGGCTAAATATGCCAAAAGGGTGTTTTAGAAGGTCTTTGGAGGTTTTAATAAGTTGAGGGGCTAAATGTGGCAAATTTTAAAATCTGACAAGAGGCGCTCGCGGGGCGCGAGAGGCCTGTGTCTGCAGAAAATTTCCTTGGCCACCACACATAAGTGCCAAAAAACCATTTTCTCAAAACCATGGCTTCCAAACAGCTATGCCACGTTTTGGAACACTTGTAAGCTCCCTCATACACCCCTTAACACCTGGCATCACCTCCTTCAAGCTCTCGAACTATAAATAGGTGCAAAGGTTCAACCTTTGAACTTGCACCTTTCTCATTTTTAACTCTATCTCCCTCCTCTAGAAGTTCCTAACTGAATGGAGCATCCAACTTAGTTCTATTGCATTCTAGGAACCTATTGTAAGTGTTCCTTCCTTGTGCATTTGCGTTTATAGGCTTGTATAGCCAAAAGTCAAGCGTTTTACGGAAAACGCTTTGACTTTCGGTTAAGACCATTATGGTCCAGCCATTGTTCGTAACGAACATGGCTAAGTTATTGTAATAAGGTAGGTGTTAGTCCCTATAAAGGGCACCCCCTGAAGATCACGTTTGCTAGACCAATTGACGGGTCATAGTTAAGTTATTAAAAAGTTAAATAGGCCATTTTTCGGAAAAATCATAAATGGATCTTATATATGTTATGAAACATGTTTTGACACTTAAACAATTTGGTAATAATTATTAGAACATGTAAGAACATGTTCGGCTCATCAATTTCAGTTCTAGGGTCGGTTCACAATCGAAAGTCGCGAAGTTTGACTTCTGCTTTGACTTTCGATTCTGACCCGATTTATATTAGTTAGCTACTGATCTAAAGTTGCATTATGATCATAATATAATGTAGCATAACCCTCTGAGGTTATATTACATGATCATAATCGGAATCTAAGTTTATGCGCAAGTTCCGTAATTATGTCATTTTTGACTAAATAGCCCTTTTTGCATAAAACAAGGTTTAATGATAATGAAGTTGAAAATAAATTTCCTACTAATGTAATATTATAAGTAGGATTATTTGGGATGTTAAACCAGATTATAAACTGAGTTTACAAGCAGGTCCTTGAATTATGTCGCTAAATGACGATTTAGCACTTGTGGCTCATAAAACGGTTTTAATCAAATCTTTTCAAGGTAAATCTTTTACATACTGATATGGTATATCAAATAGCATATCTAAGACATTTTAGTCTGAACTTCACATCACTTTTCATTAAACGTTGAATAAAACGTCATTTTACGACATAAGCGCCGTTTCGGCGCATAGTATGGTTTTAAACCATATTAATTGACCTAGACCTATTACCTACTGATTTTGAAACTTATTTAAATACTTTTCCAGTAGGTAAATGTTATAAACTCGGAATTCCAAATAATTTATAAACTATGTGTAAAATGACCAAAATGCTCCTTCGATGCATAGTTTGGTCATAAAAGATAAATTACACATAAAGTTAATATCCTACTGATATTAAATCTTAAAAAAGTTATTTTTCCAGAATATTTATAATTATAACATTAAATTATATTCAAGTTCTTTTTATACGGTATGAAATTACCGAAACGCCTTATGAGGCATAATTTCATTTTAAAGCCATAACGGGCATAAAAGTGATATCCTACTGAATTTACAACTTATTTAAAATATAATGGCATATAGAACTTGTCCATGACTTATCAGGTTACCCGATATCGCAGATATCCGTACGGTTAAGAATATGTAACTAGTTTACAGAAATTAACCGAAATGGGTCTAACCTTGTCATTTAAGTCTCAAAATCCAGAATGTTTATAGTTTATCCATATTACACAAGTCAAGGTACTTGTTGGATTTAAACTAAAATCTATCCAATGAACGTTTAATCAAGCGTTATACGTCTTGATCCTGTACACTACACGGTCTAAGTCTATGACTTAAATAAGACCATTAGTATTTAATTGGTTAGTTTATGCCATAATCCAGACTAGAGACTTGCCGGTAAATGCTATCTGCACTTAGTACTTTTTTTGTACGGCTGAGTTATTAAAATTAAAAGAAGACTAGCTCAGGTAAATACTCTCGACTTATTTCCCCTATACGGGCTTGGGTTACGGTAAATTATTTCCGCTTGGTCGGAAATGGGATCAATCAAATGCCGGGTGTGGCTAGTAAATCCGCATATTCTGTTTTAATCAGTTTTATTTGATAACTTAAACATCGGGGGTTAACTATCGTGTCCAGGATATCCATGGCTCATTACAATAGAAATGGCCATGACCTTAGCGCGGGTGTAGGCATACACCCGATACGCTAAAAAATGCATCCCCAAAAGGTTGGGAAGAATTGACTCCTTCGTGAGTCCAAAGTTATGTGTACGTTAATCATGTCTCGGTCTCCGTACCGGGCCCTGAATGTATGGACAAACATGTAAGTCTGTTAACAAGGTTAGACGGTCAACTTTCCCAAGTTATAAAAAGATTTTGTGCTGATACGCACTTAAAACATTTTTGAAATGATTTCCAAATGAGTCAGTTGGGTGTATTTAACAGCGAAAGCTGACGTATTTTCAAAAGACTGAGCTTGCAGGTACAATACGAAAATAGGCTGGAAGTGCTCGGTAGTGATAGAGGATTTTGCAAATCCTAGATCTGCGCAAAGTCTGTTTTATATTCTTTCCATGTACAATTTACGATCTGTCTATGGATCTTCTATTACGAGCCTGTATATTATTCTGTATTTCGAACATTTGGTTTGTAATAGTAATTCAAGACTTCCGATGTGCCGTGTTTAATTGACAATGATGTTATCAACTGATGTCACGATACTCCCACCCAGGCCCACCGGTGTATGGATTTGGGTCGGAAATCCGGGGTGTGACAGGTTGGTATCAGAGCTTACGTTTGAGATAATTAAACACTATCCTACTTGCGTTTAATCTCAAACTTACACGAGCACATTCCTTAGACTTCCGAGTCTAGGCATTGACCTAGGATTACTCATTTCATTATTAAGTTATTAGTATTGTTTTTGAATTGATTTTTAACAGGAAAATGCCTCCACGTGTACGTGGAAGAGGAAAAGGACCAATGAGGGGAGGACTTTCAGGACATATTCCCCCACATCCACATCACCCAAACCCTTATGAGGACTCGTGAGATGCATGGCCATTTGCCCAACATTCGCCTACCCACACTCAAAGTTCTTACCACTCGTACCATTCGCACCACTCTCACCACTCCCATAACTCTCATCATTCTTACCATTATGAGTTTAATCCAAACCAATACTTTAATAACCTCCAGCCGATCAAAATCAATTGGACCAACCAAACCCAATGGACGAGGACTCCGACCCGGAGATGCCACCGTCGGATCGCATACGCACCCATAAAAATCTCAAGTGATTCTAACTCCTATGACGGATCGCCTTACCAAGGTCCTAATGAGTAGGACCAATATGGGAACCAATTTACCTTCGCCAATACTCCTTCCCATCACTCCCAACCACCTCCCGTGCAAGAAGATGTCCAAATGGAACTAGTGGACGAACCTCAACCACCACCTGAACGACCAAGGAAGAAGCGTGGAGCACGTATGTCGGTACGTGCAGGACAAAGGTCGGGATCCCTGCCACCTTTGCCCAATTCCAACCCCACAATTCAAGAGGACCCACAAATGGGTGTACCCTCTAATGTTTCACCTATGGTAGAACCAACACCAACACCCGCAGTTCAACCACCACAATCGGGTTATAGTAACCCAATCCCCACATATCCAGATACGTCTGGATATGATCCTTTTAACCCATCTACACCAGTAGACTATCAAGCATGGTCGCATGACCCATATATGCAAGCGGTTATGCACAACGCACTTTACCCGTCTCCTTTCCCACCTACTTATCCACCGACTGGATATCCAACTTATGGGTACCACTATCCGATTATGCCACAACCGCAACCACAACCTCCGCCACCACTCGAGGCCATTAATGAGGCCTTGGAACGAATGAAAGAAATGACACAACAAGCGGAGAAAACGGAGAAGAAGACGAATGAGGTTGAACCAACGGAAACTCTCCAAGCTGGTTAAGGGAAAGAAGGACGAATGAGGTTTCTTCTAGTATATGTTAGTCCCTACGAGGACATTGTTATTTTTAGTCCCTGCGCGGACATTTTGTTTCTGTAGTCCTTATATGGACAATTTATTTCAATGTTTCTATTATTGTAATTTCTATTTGGAATTAAATGAAGTATTTTTGGAATTATATATATATATGTATTCGTCCTCTTCAAAACGAGCGTCTCGATTTTATTCGAAATTTATGCTCTGCTATATAATTCCAAAAGATCTTAATAGATTTGATTATGCCAAGTGGCGTAGACCACACATTTGGCCAAGAAATGATAGTTGAGGATAAGGAGCCTTCTATCAGGATAGTTAAAGGAAGTTATCCTTCTATCCAGAGGTAGGGAACTAGGTTCAAGCCTCCAAGGTCGTTAAGGTCGAAGGTGACCGGGATCATTAATCAATCATTTAGGTACTCTTATGTTAACATTAAGAAATGTTCATACTCCTGGTAGTGTGACTTGATGAACCACACTAGCCATCAATGTGACAGGTCAAGGTGCCCAATTTACGTCCAATGTGACAGGCCAATGTGCCCAATTTATGTCCAATGCGACAGGCCAAGGTGCCCAATTTATGTCCAATGTGACAGACTGATATGCCATGAATTTACATCTGCTATGATGTAGGCCAATGTGCCCAATTTATGTCCAATGTGACAGGCCAAGGTGCCCAATTTATGTCTGATGTGACAGGCCGATATACCATGAATTTACATCGGTTATGATGTAGGCCAATGTGCCCAATTTATGTCCACGGTGACAGGCCAATGTGCCCAATTTATGTCCACGGTGACAGGCCAATGTGCCCAATTTATGTCCAAGGTGATTGGCTGATATGCCATAAATTTACATCTAATATGATGTAGGCTGATATGCCATAAATTTACATCTGATAAGATGTAGGCTAATATGCCATGAATTTACATATGTTATGATGTAGGCCAATGTGCCCATTTTATGTCCAACGTTGTCACACCCCGACCCGCAGCGGAATAAGAGTCGGGGCATAATTGGGTTATCACCAAAGCTAATGACATTTACTAATATGTTTCATATTTATTAAAGTCAAAGTTACATTCCAAATAATCCAAACATTTTCATACAATACAAGGAAAATAAACCAAACATAACAATCCCAAACTCTAAATCATTTTATTCTTCTAGTCCAATCCTATGTGTTTCTGGCTGCTGCTGGTTCACCTGTATCATGTGTAAAAATGGGGGTTTTTGGGTCAACATAAGTTGGCGAGTGAACCTTATTAGATAAACATTTATTAATGATTTACTTGTTAGTTTATCAATGAAAAATTGTGCATAATCATAAATGAGCAAATGTAAATAATCAAGCAGTGGCAAATAGCAATCACAACTATAACATACAATAACATATGATAGCATACATGAACATACCAACATAATACGATAAATAACATAAATGAAACTGTGCGATCAAGGCTCAATCAAACGGAGCCGATCGTATTGCATGTACTGAAAATGAAAATGTCTGTGCGATCAAGGCTCAATCAAACAGAGCCGATCGTATGTGGGCACGCCAGGTTCAACCTCATAATGAAATGGGGAACATGCTCAACGCTCATAATGTAATGGGGAGCGGCGGCCTATGAAATTGCATGTACTGAAAATAATGAATTGCATCCAACAATAACCACACAACAATTGAAACAAACTGAATACACATGTTCATGATATGATGTATGCACAATAGTTTAAATATAATATATATATATCAAGACACATGATACACCCCAAAACGTGATTAAACGGGAATTTGTAAAGATTCACTCACATTGGGTGCGTTGGATTGGAGATGGTGAGATGCGCACGAATTAGATGAGCGGAACAACGAGAAATACTAACCTAAATAATAACGGAAAAATATATTAAATGAGTGGATTTTATTAAGGATTTTAATGAAATTTTTAGATATATTTTTGTGAGTTTAAGGCTATTTTCTATCTTTAAAAATGTTATTTTTAAGTATTTTTAATTGATTTTTAAATTAAATTTAATAAATAAAAATATAAAAAAAAATTGTTTATTTTGCGTTGACCGTTGACCGTTGACTTGTTGACTTGTTGACCGGTTCGTCAGTGGAATTGTTTGCGCCAGGTGAGGCTCGAAACCGAGACCTCCCGTACGCGTGCACGCAGCTCTACCAACTGAGCTACGTGTCTAACCCGAAATAATCTTGTTTTTAATTATATTTATATACTAATTTGGTTTAACCAAAATTCTTTTAATTTCAAAAACATTTTAATTCAACGAACCGGTGCCAGTATCAGGTTTCGAACTCGTGACGTGCGATTCAGTGTTGCACACAGTCCACCGCTGGACTGTGTGTCTAACCTGGTTAATATCTCGGTTTTTATTACAACTAACGGGATTAACCCGGTTTAGTTTTAAACAAAAAGGCATTTTATTACATAAGGAGTGCGTGTATTAGGGATCGAACTCGGGACATGCGTATATGTTTTGCACACAGTCCACCGCTGGACTGTGTGTCTAACCCGTTCATATTACTGATTTTAATTAAACTTATAACTTAACTAACTTCGTCTTCTACATTCAGATTACAGTCAACTGATTCACTAATCCGTTCCTTGTTTTTACGATTAACAAACATTCTTAAGGCTAAAATGAAATGGCAGAGACGGTAATTAGAGGTGAACATACCGATGAACGGTTTATTTCAGATTTCCGGCAATGTGTCGGTCCCTGTTTTTATGCTCTTCAACTGAACAAGACAATTAACCGTTTTTATTAGCTAATCGTGAAATTGAAGTGATCAGCAAATGTTAACAGAGGGTTTGAATGCCCTTACCGATTCTCAGATGAATATAGAGATTTCAGAATTTTTCCGGCGAACTGAAATTAGCTGAATACAGTGCCTGAATTCGATTTCAATTGAAAGGTTTAAGTTAGAAATAGCCTAACAATTGTTGAACTACAACGTTATTGAAAGATTTACCGTTTTGAGGATGAATACGGTTTTCCGGCGAATCTTGCAGAAATTTTCGGCGAGTTGTTTTAAGCGCTCAGACGGACTGAAAGTGTGACGAAAGTGAAATGGAATGTTGGTATAATGTTTCTGAGTCGCGAGAGGGGTCTTGAGTTGAAGTAATTGGGACTTGATTAGTTTCGGTTATAAAAACCGATGATGATGACAATTTAACGTTCATTCAATCTGAATTGATGAGAAAACGTCGGTGCATCGGTTATAACCTGAATGTGCGAGTAAACAAACGATTTGACGATTGAGTTGCCGATTTTCGTTTCTTAATTGGCGCAACCTGTTTTAACCGAGTTTGAGTATAAAAGTTATTTGTTTCCTAGAGATGACAGAAAACAACAAGTGGCGGAGTGGGTGATGTGTGTGTGTGTGTTAAGTCATTGAAACTGTGAACCGGCTGACCCGGGTTCGAGTCCCGGCAGCAACTTTTTATTTTTATTTATTTTGTTTTCACTTTTTATCAAATATATTTTTTATAGTTTAGTTTGTTTATTAATTATGCATCATTAAAAATCAAAATAACCATAAATATACACGTGACATTTATTACTTGATATTCGATTACAAAACGGAGCGGGTTTTGGAAACCCGTTTTTGACAAATGTTACAGTATCCCCTACTTTTAGGAATTTCGTCCCGAAATTTAAGTAGTAGAAGTAGTAGGAAACAGGTGCGGGTATTTTTCACGCATTGAGTCTTCACGTTCCCAAGTAAACTCAGGTCCCCGTTTCGACTCCCAGCGTACCCTAACAATTGGAATGCGACTTCGTCGTAGACGTTTCTCTCCGAAGTCCATGATCTCTACTGGTCTTTCAATAAAATGCATAGATTCATCAATCTGAATATCTTCCAGAGGAATGTGGAGATTTTCATCAGCAAGGCACTTCTTCAAGTTCGACACGTGGAATGTGGGATGAATCCTGTTGAGTTCTTCTGGTAGATCAAGCTTGTATGCTACAGGACCTACTCTTTCGAGTATCTTGAAAGGTCCTACGTAACGTGGTGCTAGCTTGCCCTTTTGACCAAAACGAACTACTCCCTTCCACGGTATTACTTTTAGAAGTACATGATCACCAATGTTAAACTCTAAAGGCTTCCGTCGTTTATCTGCATAACTCTTTTGACGACTCTAATCCGCTAGAAGATTGTTTCGGATTTGATGGATCTTGTCTATGGTTTCTTGGATCAATTCTGGACCAGTGATTTGAGCTTCCCCAATTTCGTGCCAACATACAGGAGATCGGCACTTACGACCATATAAAGCTTCAAAAGGTGCCATGCCGATACTGGAATGATAGCTGTTGTTGTACGAAAATTCAACTAATGGTAGGTGGGCGTCCCAATTTCCCTTGAAGTCTATGACACATGCTCGAAGCATATCTTAAAGAGTTTGAATGGTGCGCTCAGATTGTCCATCAGTTTGAGGATGATAGGCGGTACTGAGATCTAATCGCGTACCCATAGCGGATTGTACTGCTTGCCATGTTTGTGAAGTGACACGACCATCACGATCAGAAATAATGCTTAACGGTACCCCATGTCGGCTTACGATTTCGCTGATATAAATACGAGCAAGCTTTTCGTTCTTGAAATCTTCGCGGATAGGAATAAAGTGAGCTGATTTTGTAAGTCGATCTATAATTACCCATATAGTGTCATACCCACCAGAAGTGCGAGGTACCCGGTAATGAAATCCATGGTTATATTTTCCCACTTCCATACAGGTATTTCCGGTTGGACCAGAAATCCTGAGGGTCTTTGGTGTTCAGCCTTCACCTTGGAACATGTAAGGCACTTGGAAACAAAAACGGCAATATCCTTCTTCATTCCAGGCCACCAATAGGTATATCGTAGGTCTTGGTACATCTTATCGGCTCCTGGGTGTATAGAATATCGCGTTTTGTGAGCTTCATTCATTAGAATTTCACGAAGATTGTTGTGGTTAGGAATCCAGATACGATCCAGGTAGTACAGAATACCGTCAGATTTAGTTTCAATTTTTAGCTCAGCTCCACAGGACATCTCCTTTCGTACATCATCTTCCGTTATTGAAACGTGTTGGGCTTCTCGAATTTGATCTTTAATGTCGGTTATAATTTGCGAACATAGAAGACGAATGGAGTTCGCATAACCCTTTCGACTAAGTGCATCAGCCACCACATTTGCTTTACCAGGGTGATATCTAATTTCACAGTCGTAGTCATTTAGAAGTTCGACCCATCTTCGTTGCCTCATGTTTAACTCCTTTTGATTGAAGATATGTTGAAGACTCTTGTGGTCAGTGTATATTTCACACTTAGTACCGTAAAGATAATGTCTCCATATCTTAAGAGCGAACACTACGTCTCCAAGTTCTAGGTCATGAGTGGTGTAGTTCTTCTCATGCGTCTTGAGTTGTCTCGAAGCATAAGCTATAACTTTTCCTCTTTGCATTAGAACGCAGCCTAATCCTTGCCCTGACGCGTCGCAATAGACCACAAAATCATCACAACCTTCAGGAAGAGTGAGGATTGGTGCATCACAAAGTTTTTGTTTAAGAGTTTGAAAGGCTTCTTCTTGCTTGGGTCCCCATATGAAAGGTTTTCCCTTATGAGTTAAAGCCGTGAGTAGTACAGCGATGCGAGAGAAATTTGAAATGAATCGACGATAATAACCAGCCAAACCAAGAAAAGATCTTACTTCAGTTGGTGTACGTGGAGCTTGCCATTCTTGTACTGCTTTGATCTTTGAGGGGTCGACATGTATTCCCTTATCATTGACTACATGTCCGAGGAATTGCACCTCTTTTAACCAAAATTCACATTTGGAGAATTTGGCGTAAAGCTTTTCCTTCTCTAGAAGTGCAAGGATGAGTCGAAGATGACGCTCATGATCAGATTTAGATTTTGAATAAATAAGAATATCGTCGATGAAGACTATAACAAATCGATCAAGATAAGGTTTGCAGACTCTGTTCATTAGGTCCATGAAGACAGCTGGAGCGTTGGTTAAACCAAATGGCATGACCATGAATTCATAATGGCCATATCGAGTTCGAAAAGCAGTCTTAGGGACGTCTTCTTCATGCACTCTAAGTTGATGATAGCCAGATCGAAGGTCGATTTTTGAAAAGCAGTTGGCACCTTGTAGTTGGTCAAGAAGATCATCAATGCGAGGTAATGGATAGCGATTCTTGATTGTTAATTTGTTGAGCTCTCTGTAGTCGATGCACATACGAAACGATCCATCTTTCTTCTTTACAAAAAGGACAGGTGCACCCCAAGGCGATGAGCTAGGACGTATGAATCCCTTGTCAGTCAACTCTTGTAATTGACTGGCTAGCTCTTGCATTTCAGAGGGGGCTAACCTATAAGGAGACTTTGCAACTGGTGTAGCACCAGGTATAAGATCAATACGGAATTCGACTTCTCTAACTGGAGGAAGTCCTGAAATGTCGTCAGGAAATACTTGCGGGAAGTCTTTTACTACAGGAATGTCTTCAAGTTTCTTCTCCATGGTTCCCTTTTTGATGATATGAGCTAAAAACGCGACATAATTCTTGCGAAGGTATTTTTGAGCTTGAAGACAAGACATTAAGCTGAGCCCTTTCGATGAGGTTTCTCCAATGATTCGAAGAGTCTGACCGTTTGAAAGAGGAATACGTATAAATTTTTCGCGACATACAACTTCTGCCTGATGTTGACTGAGCCAGTCCATACCAATTATGATATCAAAACTTCCCAGCTTCATAGGAATAAGGTCGACTGAGAAATCGTGGTCGTTTAAGGTGAGTGTACAGTTGCGTATAATAGAACTTAATGAAACTGGTTTCCCGTCGGCAACTTCTACCATTATGGATTCCGTGAGCTTATCCCGATTTTGGTTTAAGATAAGTTCAAATTCTAAAGACACAAAACTTCTATCCGCACCAGTATCAAATAACATAGATGCATATCTACCATTTATAAGGAACGTACCGTTAACCACATTGCCGTCGGCCCTAGCCTGATTAGCGTTGATATTGAAAGCTCTTCTCTTGCAGGTGGAGGAGCTTGGTTCGCTTGATTCACTGGGTTGGCTTGAGCCTGAGCATGAACAATGTTTACCAACCTTGGACAAGTGTTTCTGAAATGGATTGGGTCTCCGCAATTGTCGCAAGCCCGCATAGGTTGGCCCATAGGATAATTGGGTTGGTAATATGTTTGGGCTAGGTGTTGGGTGGGTGGTAATAGTAGGGGTTGTTGGGCTTGACCCATTATTTGTTGGTGGGTTTGGGTTGAAGGCTGGTGGCGGTTTGTTCGCTGAGGCATGCGGCAGGTTTAAACAGTATGTCCTGCGCGACCGTAGCCGGTGCAATATTGGCAAGGATGATCAGGAGAATGGTGATATTGGCAACGGTTACATTTTGGTAACGGGCCAGTGTAAGGTCTTCTGTATAGTGCGGGTGAAGGAGTGACTTGAGTAATGGGTGCAGCATGGATAGGGGAGTTGGCTTGAGTAACAGCGAAATTTCTGGTGTTGCGCTTCCTCTTGTTAGCAAACTTAGAAGAAGAGATAGGATGGTTTGAAGTTTGACCCTCAACAGGGGCTTTCTTTCTCTCTTCTTTGAACTTCCTGTTGCGAATTCGGTTCTCGGTCAGTTCAGTTGCTAGCTCCATAGCAGCTTCAAGTGTTACCGGTGAAGTGCTGAGGACTGAATCTTGAATTTTCGAGGGAAGTCCTCGAATATAATGCTCAATCAGACGATAAGTTGGGGTGAACAAATTTGGAACCATCTGGTTCAACTCCAAGAACCTCTTGTTATAGGTGGTGTGATCACCCTCCTTTTGCTTTAGAGAATGAAATTCGTCCTCCAGCTTTTTAATTTCACTCCTAGGACAGAAACGCCTAGTCATGATTTCCCTTAACTCCTCCCAAGTTAAGGCCATTGCATCTTCAGTTCCCCTCTTCCCTTTCTCAGTATTCAACCAAGTGAGAGCTACCCCAAATAGTCTCCCGGTAGCGTATCGAACCTTGCGATCCTCAGGACAATCGCAGTTTAGAAAGATGTTTTCCATCTCCTCGAACCAATGTAGGAGAGCAGTGACACCCTCAGTCCCTTCAAATTTAGGAGGATCACAAGACTTGAAATGTTTGTATGAACACTTGCTGGTAGGAGGGTTGTCGATGTTCTGGTCATGTTGTTGGGGAGGGTTAGTAGGATTTGTAGCGAGGGCTTGTTGTACTTGGACCACAATGTCAGGCAGTATCGTGGCCATTTTCGCGATTTGGGTGGCCAAGCGTTCCTGAGACCTTCCTGATCTTTTACCCCTTCGTTGTTGTCTGGACGACATCTATAGGAACATACATGAGAAGATTGTGACTTTATGGTGTCTTTTTAGGTGTCATGTGTCTTTAAGAAAATGAAAATAACATAAATATCAATAATGCAACTACATCCATAGGATGTCTTGGGTTTGTTCATGTTGGGCCTCAAATGTCCCCCATACCTTCACCTATATAGTCATGTGGGCCCCCATGGCTATTGGCTTGGTAGGATTCACATTAGTATTGGCAATTTAACACTCGCATCACCCGAATGCAAACCACAAAATATGTTCATGAGATGTTTGGTCGGAACGTGTCCAGGTGTAGACACAATGACAACTCAAAGTGGGGTTAGCTCACACGACGTTTGGTATAGCATGCTTTGGCCTAATAGGTACTTCGTACTCTCATCGTTAGTCCCCAGGTAGGCAAACTGGTCCTTTATTTTGGATTTATACGAATGCCAGCCTAGACAGGACGTTCCGACTACCGGTACTGGTACCCTTCCAGTTACTACATGCCCGTCATGAGAACTCACTTTGATGAGATTTGAAAACACAAAAATCATTGTAAAAGCAATCATGATGTGGTGTGTGCTTTCATGGATGTGATATGTTATGAGTATATGATTCATGATAGGCATTATATGATAATACATACTTATGAACATGCTTGCATAATATTGAATGTAACATTTAACATAAAACATATAAACATCATGAAATTTTGGCATGTAACACACAAAAATCTTATAAGTTTCTAATCAAATATAGTATAGGCTCTAAGGGTCTAATAACCTATCCTATATCCCTATAGTCATGGCTCTGATACCAATCTGTCACACCCCGACCCGCAGCGGAATAAGAGTCGGGGCATAATTGGGTTATCACCAAAGCTCATGACATTTACTAATATGTTTCATATTTATTAAAGTCAAAGTTACATTCCAAATAATCCAAACATGTTCATACAATACAAGGAAAATAAACCAAACATAACAATCCCAAACTCTAAATCATTTTATTCTTCTAGTCCAATCCTATGTGTTTCTGGCTGCTGCTGGTTCACCTGTATCATGTGTAAAAATGGGGGTTTTTGGGTCAATATAAGTTGGCGAGTGAACCTTATTAGATAAACATTTATTAATGATTTACTTGTTAGTTTATCAATGAAAAATTGTGCATAATCATAAATGAGCAAATGTAAATAATCAAGCAGTGGCAAATAGCAATCACAACTATAACATACAATAACATATGATAGCATACATGAACATACCAACATCATACTAACATAAATGAAACTGTGCGATCAAGGCTCAATCAAACGGAGCCGATCGTATTGCATGTACTGAAAATGAAAATGTCTGTGCGATCAAGGCTCAATCAAACGGAGCCGATCGTATGTGGGCACGCCAGGTTCAACCTCATAATGAAATGGGGAACATGCTCAACGCTCATAATGTAATGGGGAGCGGCGGCCTATGAAATTGCATGTACTGAAAATAATGAATTGCATCCAACAATAACCACACAACAATTGAAACAAACTGAATACACATGTTCATGATATGATGTATGCACAATAGTTTAAATATAATATATATATATCAAGACACATGATACACCCCAAAACGTGATTAAACGGAGAATTTGTAAAGATTCACTCACATTGGGTGCGTTGGATTGGAGATGGTGAGATGCGCACGAATTAGATGAGCGGAACAACGAGAAATACTAACCTAAATAATAACGGAAAAATATATTAAATGAGTGGATTTTATTAAGGATTTTAATGAAATTTTTAGATATATTTTGTGAGTTTAAGGCTATTTTCTATCTTTAAAAATGTTATTTTTAAGTATTTTTAATTGATTTTTAAATTAAATTTAATAAATAAAAATATAAAAAAAAATTGTTTATTTTGCGTTGACCGTTGACCGTTGACTTGTTGACTTGTTGACCGGTTCGTCAGTGGAATTGTTTGCGCCAGGTGAGGCTCGAACCCGAGACCTCCCGTACGCGTGCACGCAGCTCTACCAACTGAGCTACGTGTCTAACCCGAAATAATCTTGTTTTTAATTATATTTATATACTAATTTGGTTTAACCAAAATTCTTTTAATTTCAAAAACATTTTAATTCAACGAACCGGTGCCAGTATCAGGTTTCGAACTCGTGACGTGCGATTCAGTGTTGCACACAGTCCACCGCTGGACTGTGTGTCTAACCTGGTTAATATCTCGGTTTTTATTACAACTAACGGGATTAACCCGGTTTAGTTTTAAACAAAAAGGCATTTTATTACATAAGGAGTGCGTGTATCAGGGATCAAACTCGGGACATGCGTATATGTTTTGCACACAGTCCACCCCTGGACTGTGTGTCTAACCCGTTCATATTACTGATTTTAATTAAACTTATAACTTAACTAACTTCGTCTTTTATATTCAGATTACAGTCAACTGATTCACTAATCCGTTCCTTGTTTTTACGATTAACAAACATTCTTAAGGCTAAAATGAAATGGCAGAGACGGTAATTAGAGGTGAACATACCGATGAACGGTTTATTTCAGATTTCCGGCAATGTGTCGGTCCCTGTTTTTATGCTCTTCAACTGAACAAGACAATTAACCGTTTTTATTAGCTAATCGTGAAATTGAAGTGATCAGCAAATGGTAACAGAGGGTTTGAATGCCCTTACCGATTCTCAGATGAATATAGAGATTTCAGAATTTTTCCGGCGAACTGAAATTAGCTGAATACAGTGCCTGAATTCGATTTAAATTGAAAGGTTTAAGTTAGAAATAGCCTAACAATTGTTGAACTACAACGTTATTGAAAGATTTACCGTTTTGAGGATGAATACGGTTTTCCGGCGAATCTTGCAGAAATTTTCGGTGAGTTGTTTTAAGCGCTCAGACGGACTGAAAGTGTGACGAAAGTGAAATGGAATGTTGGTATAATGTTTTGAGTCGCGAGAGGGGTCTTGAGTTGAAGTAATTGGGACTTGATTAGTTTCGGTTATAAAAACCGATGATGATGACAATTTAACGTTCATTCAATCTGAATTGATGAGAAAACGTCGGTGCATCGGTTATAACCTGAATGTGCGAGTAAACAAACGATTTGACGATTGAGTTGCCGATTTTCGTTTCTCAATTGGCGCAACCTGTTTTAACCGAGTTTGAGTATAAAAGTTATTTATTTCCTAGAGATGACAGAAAACAACAAGTGGCGGAGTGGTGATGTGTGTGTGTGTGTTAAGTCATTGAAACTGTGAACCGGCTGACCCGGGTTCGAGTCCCGGCAGCAACTTTTTATTTTTATTTATTTTGTTTTCACTTTTTATCAAATATATTTTTTATAGTTTAGTTTGTTTATTAATTATGCATCATTAAAAATCAAAATAACCATAAATATACACGTGACATTTATTACTTGATATTCGATTACAAAACGGAGCGGGTTTTGGAAACCCGTTTTTGACAAATGTTACAAATGTGACAGGCCAATGTGCCCAATTTATGTCTAACGTGACAGGCCAATGTGACCAATTTATGTCTAAGGTGACAGGCTGATATGCCATATGTATTATGTCCTAGGTGAGAGGCTAATATGCCATATGTATTATGTCCTAAGTGACAGGCTGATATGCCGTCCAATATGACCGGCCAATGTGCCCAATTATTATGTCCATTAGTGACAAGCATATGAGCTATATGATTATCAATTATGACAATGACAGTTGTGACCTTACGATCCATTGTCCAATAATATATGGACTACGTCCAGATTGTAATTTTCCTATGATGATCCTATTAAGACCTAGGCCAAATATAGATATGTTAAGCCTAAGAGTTGTGATGTTATTCACACTAGTTTAGGCAATGGATTGTTATATCCAATATTTAAAGCCGGTATGGTTGATATACCATGGCTAAGGGAAATTTTATTGGTATATAGAACCAAAGCTCAAAAGATGGCTTACTCGGATGAGGCACAAAGTAGCCACCGAGATGTTGACTCTAACAAAGCTGAAGACAGAGATAATGATAATGATAATTTTCAAGCTTGCATTGATGCGGCTGTTAAAAACGCCATGGGAAAGGCCATAGAAAATCTTAAAGAGTCGAGTGCTACTCGCTCTAGACCATTATCGACTACCCCATCCTCAGCTCGTAAAAAGAGCTCGGTTCACTCTTCGAATGCGAAGAGTGAACCAAAGAAAATAGATTTCGCTGATAGGTCCCGTTCTTTTAAAGACGAAAGTACCTATAAGTATTTTGTCTCCTGCAAGCCCCGAGACTTTAATAGGGAGAAAGGAGTTGTGGAAGCCTTAAAGTGGCTGGATGAGATAGAGACGATCGTAGATATTAGCGATTGTGCTGATAAGGATGTGGTCAAATACGTATCACAGTCCTTTAAGGGCGAGCCCTAATATGGTGGAAATATATGATCCAATCCACGGGTAAAGTCCACCTATACAACTTAGGATGGCCTAAGTTTGTCGAATTAGTCAACGAAACTTACTGCCCACCCTATGAGGTGGAGAAACTAGAGACAGACTTTTTGTCTCTTTCATTGAAGAATCTAGATTGTCAGAAGTATGTTTCTGACTTTAACTCCCTATCTAGGTTAGTTTCCTATTTGATCACCCCCAAATCTAAACGCATTGCGCATTTTATAAATGGGTTGGCGCCCGAGATAAAGGGCATGGTAAAGGCTGCTTAGCCTAGTACTTATAGGTCCGCTGTAGACTTATCTGTTTCCCTCACCCTTGATTTGGTAAGACAAAGGTCAGTTAGGACTGAAACTGACGGAAAGAGAAAACGGGAGGACAATAACTCCCAAAGGTTCAAAAAGAAAAGAAATTTCGGGTTCAAGAAGAACTAGCATGCGTCTAATGACAAACCTTTGTGCAAAAACTGTAAATACAGACATTGGGGACATTGTAGTATAAATCCACAGACTAAACCCTGTGGTATCTGCAAGAGAAAAGGGCATAAGAACCTAGATTGCAAGGATCTTAAGGATGCAGTTTGATACAACTGTAATGAAAAAGGCAATATTACGTTCAATTGCCCCAAGAACCCCAAAGGTAATGACGCAAAGCCTGGAGAGGCTAAGAAAGGGAATGCTCGTGCCTTACAGATGACTGCAAGAGAGGCTGTTAATGACAACAATGTCATAACAGGTACACTCCTCATTAACGATACTTATGCTAGAGTTCTTTTTGATTCGAGTGCAGATAAATCTTTTATTGACCATAAGTTTAGTAAACTATTAAACTTGCCCATAAGAACTCTAGATAAAATTTATGAATGCTGATGGAAGTTTAGAATCGGTATCTTCCATTCTTGATGGATGTTCTATATCCATTAAAAATCATTTTATCCCTATCTCTTTATTGCCAATGAAATTGGCAGGGTTCGATGTAGTTTTAGGCATGGATTGGTTATCCCATAATCAAGCCCGCATTGCCTGCGATTAGAAACTCATTGAGATTAAAACCCCATCGAGTGAATTGATCACCATCCCTCGAGATTCACACTATGGATTGCCATACAAGGTGTCGTTATTTAAGGCATCCAAGTGTTTATGGAGAGGTTGTGTCATTTACATGGCACAAGTCACTATTAACGAGCCTAAGCCAAACATTGAAGACCTACCAATTATTTCGGAGTATTCCGACATCTTTCCCGAAGAGCTACCAGGCCTACCTCCAGAAAGGCAAGTGGAGTTTAGGATTGATATTATACAAGGGTGAGCACCCTAGCTAGAGCTCCATATAGACTAGCACCGACGGAAATGAAGGAGTTGAGAACACAATTAGATGAACTCTTAGAGAAAGGCTTTTTTCAGCCAAGTTCCTCGCCTTGGGGAGCTCCTATTCTCTTCGTAAAGAAGAAAGACGGTTCAATACGGATGTGCATAGACTACCAAGAGCTAAACAAGATAACAATCAAGAATCGTTATCCTCTGCCTAGGATCGATGATTTGTTCGACTAACTTCAAGGGGCTAGTTACTTCTCGAAGATTGATTTAAGATCTTGATATCATCAGCTGAAGGTTAGAAGTGAAGATGTTCCTAAAACCACCTTCAGGACCCGATATGGTCATTTTGAATTCTTGGTGATGCCTTTTGGACTCACAAATGCACCCGCAGCATTCATGGATCTTATGAATAGAGTCTGCAAACAGTATTGGATAAGTTTGTCATTGTCTTCATAGACGACATACTTATCTATTCTCGTAATCAAGTTGATCACGAGAAACACCTTCGGTGCATTCTAGAATTGCTAAGGCAGGAGAAGCTTTATGCAAAATTTTCTAAATGTGAATTTTGGCTTAGAGAAGTCCAGTTTCTTGGACATATTGTAAGTGAGCGTGGTATCCAAGTGGATCCCGCCAAAATAGAAGCCATAATGAATTGGGAAGTACCCAAAACCCCATCAGAGATTCGTAGTTTTCTAGGATTGGCTGGTTACTATAGGAGGTTCATTGGAACTTCTCGAGGATAGCCACACCTTTAACTACCTTTACCCGTAAGAATGTTAAGTATAATTGGGGTCCAAAGCAACAATAATCCTTTGAGATTATTAAACACAAGTTGAGCAATGCTCCCGTAATATCACTACCAGAGGGTGTTGAAGACTTTGTTGTTAAATGTGATGCTTTGCTCACCGGCATGGGCTGTGTGCTAATGCAAAAAGGCAATGTGATTGCCTATGCATCACGACAGTTAAAGGTGCACGAAAGAAATTACACCACCCAAGATTTGGAACTGGGTGCGTTGTATTTGCACTAAAACTATGGAGACATTATTTATATGGCACAAAGTATATTAAATACAAAGACCATAAAAGTCTCCAGCATCTGTTCAATCAGAAGGAATTGAACATGCGACAATGTCGATGGATGGAAACGCTTAATGATTATGATTGTGAGATCCGCTACCATCCAGGCAAGGCAAATGTAGTTGCTGATGCCTTAAGTCGCAAGGAACGGGTTTAAACCTATAAGGATTAATGCCAAGAGCATTTGTAGGTCCCCTAGTCCTTATGGATCTTGAAAGAATCGTCTATGTAATCTAGAGTGCGGAATCCCCTAGATCAGATTTCACAGAAAATAATAAAAACACGAACACGAATACAAAGAATTCCTTCAAACTGTCTTCTATTGATTATCAAACACAATTGTTTTACAATCAATTCAAGACTCTTCTCTCAATCTCTCTGAAGCAATTCTTTTAGCACTGAACAACTAACTAAGAAACCTAAACCCTAATCACAACCTCCCTTTATATAGAGATTAGTTATGCTCATGGGCTAGGGTTTCCTACATGGACTGTTAATGGGTTTAAGGCCCAATTCGCCTACCATGAGTTACAATGTTTCTAGTTCAGCCCAATTACTTCTAATTCACTAATACAAAACTAAACCCGCTAACCGTTTATCATTTTACTAATTACAAGATATCCAAAGACCAAAACTAAGTTGTTGTCACAAATATGCACCAACAAACTCCCCCTTGACAATAGCTTTGTAAAAATAACTTAGTCTTCAGTCTTCTTGCAATCTTCAACATCTTTGAAAAATCTTTGAAAAACGTTGGTCTTTGGATAGCTTCACTTTAATAGCTTCTGTCAACAACAGACTCCCCCTAAGCTGATGTATCCAATCACCAAATCTTCTAAATCGTTAGCGTTAGAGTAAACTCCAGTTTAGTCCTTGCATAGCAATCTTCAAACTCTTCAACTTTCCTTGTCTGCAATGTAGAAAGGAGGTTCTACCATGCATCCAAGCAAACTCCTCTTCACCAAACTTCTCAGCAACACACTGCTATAAAACAAACATCTCGAGAAACCATAAGAATTTTTCAACACAAGTTAAAAAAATTATTATTATTCAAGAGATAGTAAAACTGTATCCCGGATTAAGCACTTCTCAACTCAAATCACACACTTCAAAAATTTGTAAACACCATGAACTTGCAGAATCTTAAAATTTTGAATTCATCTTCTAACATTGTCTCCACCTATCAGTAACAACTCCTCCATGAACAACCAATACCCCGTACATTAAAAATTTACAAGAAAATGAATATTTTTGGATTTTTATATTTTCTGAAAGCAAATAAAGTACGAAATAATAAACACTCTATTTTTGTGAGTATCACCGGTAAGAAGATCATATCAGCAACATCAAACTGTTTTCACACTATCTGATTATTTTATATGCAATACTCATGAATAGTAGTTCAAGATGATTACCAGTATTATTTATCCATTTAAACAAAATACATGAACATTTCAAGTACCATTACCTCGTGATCTGTTTAGTTAATTTATACGGATATACTAGTGTGTCCCACTTCAGGACATACCCCCGCGATCAAGGTATGCACAAAAATTCATCGTAGTATGTGAATATACCGAAATTCATCCTTTTTGATTTAAAACGTTAGATAATTGGTGATCAGGTCAGTACTTCCGTACAGCAAAGAGACCAATATCCAATGAGGGTTAGGACAAATACCAAATTTTGGTACAAGTAATGCAATTTTGCATATTTGAATGACTCTCTAGGAGATCTTCTTTAATATTTGGGATTTGGCATTTTAGCTCTTTTAAGATATCCTGGTTGTGCCTAGGTCAGGATATATCTGGATGCAGCAGAAGGACAACCTTGATACCCGGATGAAATAACGATATAAAGACCTAAAACCTAAATTTTGGCAATCTATCAACGCAAGATTTAAGGTTATAAAACCATATACCACTGATATGTTACCCACTCATACACAGTTTAGTATATCTGTATCACAAAGGTAAGTTGATTATTTCATGCTTTTTGCCTACTGGTACTTCATATGATGAAGTTGCTATCATACTTAAGCAATTCTTTTAATTTCAGTGTGACAGTTTAACTTGCTGATATACTATCATTTCTTCTTTTTCACACAGTGAAAACTCATTTTTGATTTTCTATTTTTTTATGTTTTTGATTTTATATTTTTTTTGTTTTTGATTTTTGAAAAGCAGAAAAATATTTACAAACAATTTTTTTTATTTTTTGTGGAAAAATGGTTATTCAGGATTCCTCATCCCGTTTAGTTCGACTAAATGTTCAAAGCGAGCCCTGTCGAATGCTTTTGTGTAAAGATCTGCCAGGTTATCTAGTGTGTCGACTCGATACAGTTCAATTAATTTCTTTTCAGCACAATCCCATATAAAATCATGACGAATGTCAATATGTTTTGTGCGACTGTGTTTCACGGGATTGTTGGTAATTGATATAGTGGCATTATTGTCTATCATAATAGGAGTACGAGTGAAATTCAAACCGTAATCGCGCATCTGCTGTTGGATCCAGAGAACATGAGAGCAACAGCTACCTGCAACAATATATTCAGCTTCACACGTCGAGGTAGACACGCAAGACGGCTTTTTGCATTGCCATGAGACAAGCCTCCCTCCTAAGAACTGACAACCACCTGTGGTAGACTTCCTTGAAGATTTGCATCCTCCAAAGTCCGAATCAGTAAAAGCAACAAACTTCAAATCACTAGCAGCTGGATACCATAACCCAAGTTTAGGTTTCCCCTTTAAGTAACGAAGAATCCGCTTCACCGCTTTCATGTGGGACTCCTTTGGATTCGCTTGATATCTGGCACATAGACATGCTGCGAACATGATGTCAGGTCATGAAGCAGTCAAGTACATCAGAGAACCAATCATCGCCCTGTATTGAGTTAGCTCAACATCCTCCACACTCTCATGATTTGGACCAAGATTGTGATTCTCACAGATAGGTGTATTGAAATTAGCGCAATCCTCTATCTTGAAACGAGACAAAATGTCATACACATACTTCGTCTGATGTATGAACATCCCATCCTTCTTTTGTTCAACTTGTAAACCCCAAAAGTAGGATAATTAACCCATCGCACTCATCTCAAACTTGCTCTTCATCACATCTTCGAAATCATGACACATGTTCTCATCAGATGACCCAAAGATGATGTCATCTACGTATACCCGTACCAGCAGAAAGTCTTCCTTCTTCCTTTTAATGAAAAGTGTACTGTCAATCTGTCCTCTTTCGAAACCATGTTTTAGCAAATGTGCTGACAGTGTCTCATACCACGCTCTAGGTGCCTGATGCAACCCATACAATGCCTTATCAAGTCAATAGACTCGATCTGGATAGTCCGGATCAGTAAACCGTCTGGCTGTGAGACGTACACCACTTCTTGGACTTTCCTGTAAAGAAATGCACTCTTCACATCAAGTTGGTAAACTTTGAAGCCCTTGAATGAAGCAAAAGATAGGAACAAACGAATTGCTTCAAACCTTGCTACTGGTGCAAACACTTCATTATAATCTATCCCCTCTTGCTGATTGAACCCTTTACCACCAACCGAGCCTTATTTCTTATCACGATCCCTTGGTCATCTTTCTTGCACTTAAACACCCACTTAGTGCCTATTTCTTTTTCTCCTTCAGGTAGATCAACTAGCTCCCAAACTTTCAGCTTCTTGAACTGAGCTAGTTCCTCTTGCATAGCTTCAACCCAACAGTTGTCTTTTAGAGCCATATGAACATTCTTCGTCTCCTCTTGGGCAATAAAGCAGCTATACAAACATTCATTAATCAACCCAGTCTTCTGAATCGAAGTAAACAAACTGGAACCTTCGAGCACACCTCTTCTTGTCTGAACACCTGCAGCAGGATCACCAATGATGTTTTCAACTGGATGATCTTTGTGTACTCGTGTGGTAGCAATGGTGTCAACAACCAGATTATCTCCCAGATTAGATCCAACCTCCCCGTGAATATTAGCAGTAGCAAACGGATTAGTGAAGTCCTCCCCCTAAATAGGTTCAAACTCACTATCACTGGAGTCCTCTGGAACTGCACTGGAAGAAGTTTCTGGAGCATCTGTCATCGATACACTCGATCTAGGCATGAAGTCACACTCTCCATCTTCACTGATCACAGTATGGATCACTTGAGACTGATCTGCATTGGAAACATCAGGAATATTAAATGATTGAAAAACACTTTCATAATCATATAATATAGCAGGACCACTGTTGATTGTTGAGGTGAATAACTAGTGATTTCCATGTCAAACACCACCTCAATTTTACCAGTTTTTAGATTAAAAACCCTTTTATTCGGTGTTCCAGGCATATAGCCTAGAAAGTAACCCTCATCGGCTACCTCACCGAATTTTTGCTTATCTTTGTTTCGCACAACGGTGCAGGGAAATCCAAATGGTTCAAAGCCTTTTAAGTTTGGTTTTCAGTTAAACAATAATTCGTGACATATTTTCTTAAACCATTTAACCGTCAAAACTTTGTTCAGGACATAGCAAGCTGTGTTCATAGCTTCTCCCCAGAAAAGAACTGGAAGCTTTGAATCAGATAGCATAGTCCTTGCGGCTTCAATCACGTCCTGTTTTTCCGCTCAACGACTCCATTCTGTTGAGGTGTATAAGGAGCAGAATATTGATGTTCAATTCCCTTGCGAAGACAATGGAGATCCAGAACTTGTTTCTTGAACTCCGTGCCATTATCACTCCTTATCCTCTTGATCCGCACATCATGGATATTTTCCAATTTTGTAAAAAGATCAATTAGCATCTCCATTGTCTCATCTTTTGTACCTAAAAGGAAAACCCATGAATAACGTGAGTAATCATCTGTGACAACTAAACAATAGTACTTTCCACCTATGCTCCTTACGTTCACTGGACCGAATAGATCCATATCAAGTAATTCATAAGGGGCATCTATGGAATTTACTGTTTTAGACTTATGAGGTTTCTTATGTTGTTTTCCCTTTTGACATGGAAGACATTTATCTTCCACGTGAAACCTCTGCACTGGCACCCCTTCCACTAAACCATTTTTAATAATATAGTTCATTTTTCGGTAGTGGATGTGGGCCATGCGTCTGTGCCACAACAAAGACTCCACCTCAGATGCTTTTGATGTAAACACGCGACCACAGTCGATGAATCTTTGGCACCCATGTCCATGACATAAGTGTCATTTCTCCTTGGCGCTCTCATCACTATCCAGTCATCCGGTATCACCAAACCAGGTTTCAACACCAAAGCTTCAGACTTTGTAAAGTGGACCGAGTGACCCTTGTCGCAGACTTGAGACATGCTCATCAGATTGTGCTTCAGCTGCTCAACATAGTTCACTTTGTCCAGTGTGATCTTCCCGTTAGTCACTTTTCCTCGACCCGTAATGTGCCCTCCTTTAGCACCTGCAATTCTCATATCCACCATCTATATTCTCAAACTCTGTCAACAGCCTCGCATCCCATGTCATGTGCCTGGAGCAGCCACTATCAACATACCACAAGTTGATAATCCTCCTTAGCAGCTCCTGCACCACATAACAAAATTAGTTAGATTGGGGAACCCAAGCCTTAATGGTCTTGGGTCTTCCAGATTCATCAACCACGGGAACATCCATCCAATATCCATCACTCCTAACAGTTCTCTTGGATCTTAAACCTGTTGATGGAAATGGTTTTTGATTTCCACTAGGTCTGTGGTCCTGAGATTTCCTAACCAAGTTTGGACTTTGCGACCTTTGAAAATTATGAATTTTGTTCCATGAATTTTGATGATGATAATTTCTAAAGCCATCGTTATAAAAATTTCAACTACCAACATTCTGGTATCGATTTTGATATTGACCTTGACTTATGAAAATTTTCTTTTGACCATTAAAGTTATTCATTCTTGGTGAACTACTTCTAGGTCTATCATATCTGCCTGATGTAGATGCAGGCTGAAATCTTTGTTGATTTCTTTGAAAACGAGGAACTTGGTGAGTTCCTTTTTCAGCGTTATCTACATCAACAGCAACACTCTGTTGCTTGGTAGCAGATATTATTGGTGAGTTAACCTTCTTCTCACCATCACCACTTTTTGCTGGTGATTTTTCTCTCTGCCTCTCACTTACCTGTGCTTCACTCTTTTTGTTAGGACAGCAGCTAGCTACATGTCCCTTTTCATGACATTTGAAGCACGATTTTCTAGCCGAAGACTTCTTTACAGAAGCCTGTTGCTTAGATTCATCAGGCGGTGATGATGATGATGATGACGATGCCTTAGAAGAATCTTGTTTAGCTTGCTTAACTTCTGATTTTTCTTTATTTTTATTTTTAGCAAACTGCACATTAGATTCTTTAGTAATAACAGGGACCTCTTCACTCATGTCACTCCCTTAACAAAATCAACCTTTTTTACAAAAATTTTCTTTTGATCTTTAGGGTGTGTATTCTTTGTTTTCAAAACAGTGTCTCTGCTATTATCCTTCTTGGCATTTTCAGTCACATCAACATCCTCTAATGTGGAACTACCAGGTGTAGTTGACACAAAGTCTGTAAGCTCTTCTTCATCTGGAAAGAAAGAATAGTCGTGACCAAGAGGTGGTGGAACTTCATTTAAACCTTTGAAGCCAACACAAGTCTTGTCATTACTCTTCTTAAGGCAATTCATCATGTGTTTCATGACAAAAGATGAATCTCTGAATTGATTTAATTTCTTTTCAAGCTCACAAATTTGAAGTTGTGCTTCAGACAACTCTTTGCACTTTTCAGAAACCTCTTTTGTTTTCTCACTCATTGTATCATGAGCTAAGTCAATAACTTGAAGTTTTTCGTTAGCTTACAGGTTAGAATATTAATTTCTTCTTCATAACCTTTAATTTTCTTCAAGTATAATGACTCATTTCATTTTACGAAAAAGTTTGATTCTTTTAAGTTCGAGAGCTCATTAGCCAGACTTTGGTTTTGTTGTCTTAGTGCGTCAACCTCACTTTGCAGTTCACAACATTTCAAACAAACAGAACTACCAGAGTTAGAACACACCTCGCCTGTTGATTTGCTTAGATCAGCCATGAAAGCATCAAAATCAGCAGCCATCTTTTTCTCTGCAGTAGTCTGTTCTCCATCAGCTTCCTCAGCTACTTTCTCTTGCTCTCCCTCAGCATCAGCTTTCACTTCTTCATCAGCAACAGGAGCTATCTCAGTCATAAATGCCTGTGAGGCATTTTTATCATTCTCCAAATGAACACTCCAATCATAAGAACCCTCTCTAGCAGTAGAAATCAGGGCCTTTGATCCAGTGTTGTTTGCCACATTCCTGTTGCTTGAACCATGACTAGGAGAATATTGAAAAGATGAACTAGAATGCGAATCAGCTTTTGCTCTTTGACACTCTCTAGCAAAATGTCCATAGTTGTGACAGTTGTAACACTTCACTTTTGACTTGTCAAAGCCCACACTTTTGCCAACGAACTTCCTGCCCATTCTATTCATGAACCTCTTCACCCTTCTAGAAATCATGGCCATCTGCCATTGCAAATCCATCTCCTCTAAGTCATTGGGGTTGATCTGATCATAATCTTCATCAAACGTAGCAGGATCAGATATTTTTCCCTGAATATAATTCTCGTAGGAAGCAGCAAAAGAAGCAAGCGATGCCAGATGTTCTTCAACACTTTTGACACTTAGAGGCATAGACTTAGAACTGCTGTTACTTGATTGTTGTCTCTTAGCTCCTGACGTGCCTCCTGAAGCAGCAACAAAACATACTTCGACCTTAGAATTTGTCACGATCTGATCATTCTCACATGAGAGAAACGCCGTTGCAGTGTCACTAAGAGCATTGTTGGAAGATGAAGGTGTAAGACCTTTATATATCCCCGGATCTTGAACCTGATCATAACCTATTTCCTTCTTCTTCATATTGAGCTCATAAGCTATCAACTTTCCAACAACCTCTTCCAAGTCTTTCTTTTCGTAATCAGCTTCACCCTTTATCATCAACATGTAAATATCCCACTTGGCAGGTAAAGCCACATATGTGTATCCCTCTATGTCATAATTATCGATTTCTGACATCAAATGATAATATCTCGTGATAATATCTTCTAGGGATTCATTTCTCATTCCTTTGAACACAGCAAACTGTTTCTTCAGCAGATCAACCATATTCTTCTTCACATCTGTATTGCCCTCATATCTCTTTTCTAGGGCATCCCACATCTCCTTAGATGTTGTATAACGCTTGAATGTATGTTTGATGCCATCAGGTAACGACATCTTGATAGCAACTAAGGCTTTCTTCTCAGACTCATACATCCTTTTCTCAGCTTCGGACATGTTTACATAAGAAGTAACACGTTGTCTGCCCTCAAAATCATGCGTTGGGTTAGCATACCCATCTTGAATACAGATCCACATCCGTGTGTCCTGATATTCAATAAAGGATTGAAACCTATCCTTCCAAGTAAGATAGTTCTCTACCTTTAGCATCTTTGGAGGTTTGTTTGTGGTACTAGCCTAGTGCTCCATCCTCAACAGCTCATTTAGGTTTGACATATTCAACATTTTTACTGAACCGGCTCGTTAAAAACGTTAAAACTTGTCCGAAATGAGTGGTTACCAAATTATACTATTAGACTCGTCTCATCGATACGATTCTAACGATATATATTGTCCGATTATGATTTTTAAAATTTTCGTGCCTTTCTTTGTCCTAAAAATCAACCGAGTCTAACTGTCCAAACGATTAAATCTGGATCAATTGTCTATGGATCAATTTCTATGTCCGAAAACGATTATATCTTGTTACGTCAGCTGATTAAGTTTCCACCTTTTTGTTGATAATCCGGAACAATACCAAATCCGAAATGGTAACTCTGATTGACAATCCGAAATGCAATTCTTGAACAGTAATCCGATTTGACAATCCGAAATGATGATCCAGAATAGTGATCCGAGATGAAATCCGGAATGCACTGTTCGGATCCTAAATGGAAATCCGGAATAGACTACTCTGATCCGAGATGGAATCCGGAATAGTTCTCAATCCGAGATGGAATCCGGAATAGTTCCCAATCCGAGATGAAATCCGGAATATAATTCTGATTCGAAATTACAATCCGAAATGGAATCCGAAATGGCTTTTCTGATCCGAATTGCACTGTTTTCCAGATCCGAAATGCAAATTCTGGTCCGAAATTCAAGTTTTCAATCCGAATTCCTATGCTTTTCAATCCGGAACGCAAGTCTTCAATCCGAAATGCCTGCTGACAATCCGAAATCCCTGCAGAAAATCCGAAATACCTGCAAAAACCTAAAACAGCCGTCAAAACCCTAATTCAGCCATCACAAACTTCAAGAACAACCTCCAAAAACGCCCAAAAATCCAATTTTTCTGCTGTTACGATTATGAACCGAGCAATAATAAAGAGCCGAATGCTCTGATACCAATTGTAGGTCCCCTAGTCCTTATGGATCTTGACAGAATCATCTATCTAATCTAGATTGCGGAATCCCCTAGATCAGATTTCACAGAAAACAATAAGAACACGAACACGAACACAAAGAATTCCTTCAAACTGTCTTCTATTGATTATCAAACACAATTGTTCTACAATCAATTCAAGACTCTTCTCTCAATCTCTCTGAAGCAATTCTTTCAGCACTGAACAACTAACTAAGCAACCTAAACCCTAATCACAACCTCCCTTTATATAGAGATTAGTTATGCTCATGGGCTAGGGTTTCCTACATGGACTGCTAATGGTTTTAAGGCCCAATTAGCGTACCATGAGTTACAATGTTTCTAGTTCAGCCCAATTGCTTCTAATTCACTAATACAAAACTAAACCCGCTAACCGTTTATCATTTTACTGATTACAATATATCCAAAGACCAAAACTAAGCTGTTGTCACAAATATGCACCAACAACATTGAGCTCAGAAATAGCTTACATAAGAAGCTATTAGATGCGCAAAGGCAAGCTCTGTTAGAGGCTAATGCTCCTAAGGAAGGATTAGGCGAAACTGTTGATCAGTTAACGTCTGGAAAAGATGGAATCCTTAGATTTAATGATAGAATTTGGGTTCCAATCTTTGGAGGGCTTAGGGATCTAATCCTCCAATAAGCACACAATACGAGATACTCAGTTCACCCTGGAGGTGACAAGATGTATCAAGATCTGAAAAAGAATTATGGTGGATGGGTTTGAAGAAATCCATAGCCATTTATGTAGCCAAATGTCTGACGTGTTCGCAAGTTAAAGCCGAACATCAGAACCATCAGGATTTCTACAACAACTAGAAATTCCCACATGGAAATGGGAAATGGTAACTATGGACTTGATTACCAAGTTACATAAGACCAAACGTGGTAATGACACGATTCGGGTCATAGTAGATAGGCTGACTAAGTCAGCTCATTTCTTGCCAATCAAAGAAACGTATAACTCTAAAAGATTGGCTAAATTGTATGTGGACAAGATTGTGTCCCTACACGGTGTGCCGGTATCTATTGTATCTGACAGAGATACTAGATACACATCTCACTTTTGGAAGAGTTTCCAACAATCGTTAGGCACAAGATTGAACTTTAGTACGGCTTACCACCCGCATATGGATGGACAAAGTGAGCGTACTATTCAAACATTGGAAGACATGCTTCGGGCATCTATGATTGATTTAGGTGGAAGTTGGGATGACCACTTACCCCTAATAGAATTCTCCTACAATAATAGTTATCATACGAGCATCAAGGTTGCTCCTTTTGAGGCCTTGTATGGAAGAAAATGTAGAAGGCCTGTGTGTTGTGAGAAGTTGGGGAAGCCCAACTATGAGGACCGGAGATTGTCCTGGAGACCACGGAAAAGATTGTGCAAATCCGTGATCGTCTCAAAGCTGCCAGGGATAGGCAGAAGAGCTATGCTGACAAGAGGCGTAAACCTCTTAAGTTCCAAATTGGGGACGAAGTCATGATTAAAAGTGTCACCCTGGAAAGGGGTGATGCGCTTTGGGAAGAAGGGCAAGTTAAGCCCAAGATACATCAGACCATTCAAGATAGTCGAATGTGTCGGCACTATAGCTTATAAGCTCAGATTGCCAAAGGAGCTAAGTGGAATCCATGATGTGTTCCACATTAGTAACCTTAAGAAATGTCTAGCCGATGAGTCGCTAGCAATGTCGCACAAGGATGTGCAAATTGATGAAAACCTGAGGTTCGTTGAGAAACCAATTTCGATCGATGATCGACATGTTAAGAAGCTCCAAAGGAAAATGATACCTATAGTAAAAGTTAAATGGGATTCCTTTAGAGGTCCCGAGTATACATGGGAGGTTGAGTCCACTATGCGATAAAAGTACCCCCATCTTTTTGAATAAAATCTCGAGGACGGGATTTCTTTTAAGGGGGTGAGGATGTAACACCTCGTAAAAATCGTGTCCAAAAGTATAGTGACACGTGCTGTATTTTAAACTTAGTCTATTAACGACTAATAAGGACTAAAGGTGTCAACATGCTCAAACTGAGCCTCTGAGTGACTGTCCGATGTCAACATGCATAAATAACAGCCTCTGAGTGACTGATATGTCAACATGCCCAGCCTCGAAGTGATATCGGAGTCAACATGCTTATAGTGAGCCTCTGAGTGATCCTTTACGAAGTCCTAACTCTCATACGTGCCATTTGTTAGACGAGAGGGTTCAATTATGTATATATGTGAAAGTTTGATAATGGAGGGATTAAGAGTGTCAACATGTTAATTTATACCTCTGAGTGACCTTTTAACGAACCAAGAGCTCGACAATGTCCGGGCATAATCCCGGGTATGCCAAATATTGGCTACGGAGGGCTAAATATGCCAAAAGGGTGTTTTAGAAGGTCTTTGGAGGTTTTAATAAGTTGAGGGGCTAAATGTGGCAAATTTTGAAATCTGACAAGAGGCGCTCGCAGGGCGCGAGAGGCCTGTGTCTGCAGAAAGTTTCCTTGGCCACCACACATAAGTGCCAAAAACCATTTCTCAAACCATGGCTTCCAAACAGCTATGCCACATTTTAGGACACTTGTAAGCTCCCTCTTACACCCCTTAACACCTGGCATCACCTGCTTCAAGCTCTCGAACTATAAATAGGTGCAAAGGTTCAACCTTTGAACTTGTACCTTTCTCATTTTCAACTCTATCTCCCTCCTCTAGAAGTTTCTAACTGAATGGAGCATCGAACTTAGTTCTATTGCATTCTAGGAACCTTTTGTAAGTGTTCCTTCCTTGTGCATTTTCGTTTATAGGCTTTTATAGCCAAAAGTCAAGTGTTTTATGGAAAACGCTTTAACTTTCGGTTAAGACCATTATATTCCAGCCATTGTTCGTAACGAACATGGCTAAGTGATCGTAATAAGGTATTTGTTAGTCCCTATAAAGGGCACCTCCTGAAGATCACGTTTGCTAGATCAATTGAAGGGTCAAAGTTAAGTTATTAAAAAGTTAAACATGACATTTTTCGGAAAAATCATAAATTGATCTTATATATGCTAATAACCTGTTTTGACACTTAAACAATTTGGTAATAATTATTAGAACATGTTCGCAACCCAAAGTCGCGAAGTTTGACTTCTGCTTTGACTTTCGATTCTGACCTGATTTAGATTAGCTAGCTACTGTTCTAAAGTTGCATTATGATCATAATATAATGTAGCATAACTCTCTGAGGTTATATTACATGATCATAATCAGAATCTGAGTTTATGCGCAAGTTCCGTAATTATGTAATTTTTGACTAAAATGCCCTTTTTGCATAAAACAAGGTTTAATGATAATGAAATTGAAAATAAGTTTCCTACTAATATAATATTATAAGTAGGATTATTTGGGATGTTAAACCAGATTATAAACTGAGTTTACAAGCAGGTCCTTGAATTATGTGGATAAATGACGATTTAGCCCTTGTGGCTCATAAAACGGTTTATTCAAATCTTTTCAAGGTAAATCTTTTACCTACTCATATGTTATATCAAATAACATATCTAAGACATTTTAAAATGACCTTAACATCATTTTTCATTAAACGTCTCATAAATCGTCATTTTACGACATAAGCGCCGTTTCGGCGCATAGTATGGTTTTAAGCCATATTAGTTGACCAAGACTTGTTACCTACTGATTTTGAAACTTATTTTAAATATTTTTCCAGTAGGTACATGTATAAACTTAGAATCCCAAATAATTTATAAACTATGTGTAAAATGACCAAAATGCCCCTTCGGTGCATAGTTTGGTCATAAAAGATAAATTACACATAAAGTTAATATCCCATTGATATTAAATTATAAATAAGTTATTTTTCTAGAATACTTATAATTATAACATTAAATTATATTCAAGTTCCTATTATACGGTATGAAATTACCGAAACGCCCTTATGAGGCATAGTTTCATTTTAAAACTATAACGGGCATAAAAGTGATATCCTACTGATATTACAAATTATTTAAAATATAATGGCATATAAAACTTGTCCATGACTTATCCGGTTACTCGATATCGTTGATATGTGTATGGTTAAGAATATGTAACTAGTTTACGGAAATTAACCGAAACGGGTCTAACCTTGTCATTTAAGTATGAAAATCTAGAATGTTTATAGTTTATCCATATTATACAAGTCAAGGTACTTGTTGGATTAAACTACAATCTATCCAATCAACGTTTAATCAAGCGTTATACGTCTTGATCCTGTACACTACACGGTCTAAGTCTCTGACTTAAATAAGACCGTTAGCATTAAATTGGTTAGTTTATGCCATAATCCAGACTAGAGACTTGCCGGTAAATGCTATATGCACTTAGTACTTTTGTGTACGGCTGAGTTATTAAAATTAAAAGAAAAATAGCTTAGGTAAATACTCTCGACTTATTTCCCCTATACGGGCTTGGGTTACGGTAAATTATTACGGCTTAGTCGGAAAATGGGATCAATCAAATGCCGGGTGCGGCTAGTAAATCCACATATTCTATTTTAATCAGTTTTGTTTGATAACTTAAACATCAGGGGTTAACTACCATGTCCTAGATATCCTCGGCTCATTACAATAGAAATGACCACGACTTTAGCGCGGGTGTAGGCACACACCCGATAGATGCTCAAAAATGCATTCACAAAGGTTGGGAAGAATTGACTCCTTCGTGAGTCCAAAGTGGTGTGTACGTTAATCATATCTTGGTCTCCGTATCTGGCCCTGTATGTATGGACAAACATGTAAATCTGTTAACAGGGTTGGACGATCAACTTTCCCAAGTTATAAAAAGATTTTGTGCTGATACGCACTTAAAACATTTTTGAAATGATTTCAAAATGAGTCAGTTGGGTGTATTTACCAGTGAAAGCTGACGTATTTTCAAAAGACTGAGCTTGCAGGTACAATACGAAAATAGGCTGGAAGTGCTCGGTAGTGATAGAGGATCTTGCAAATCCTAGATCTGCCCAAAGTCTGTTTTATATTCTTTCCATGTACAATTTACGATCTGCCTATGGATCTTCTATTACGAGCCTGTATATTATTTTGTATTTCGAACATTTGGTTTGTAATAGTAATGCAAGACTTCCGATGTACCGTGTTTAATTGACAATGATGTTATCAACTGACGTCACGATACTCCCACCTGGGCCCACCGGTGTATGGATTGGGTCGGAAATCCGGGGTGTGACAATTGGAAAATCATGATCATTGAGAGTAAGGATGCAATCGGGAATGATAGAGTCTAACGTAATCGGTTCACCGTCTGCTACTTCCACTGTAAATATTTCGGCTAGACAAACGCGAGGTAAACCAAGCATAGATTTGAACTCTAAGGAGACAAAACTCTTATCCTCGCCAATATCAAAAGAATAGATGCATAACTACCGTTAATAAGAAACGTATCGTTGACTTCGTTTTTTATCCTCCATCGCTTGATAGGCATTAATGGTAAAAGCTCTACCTCTTACTGGTGGATTGGCTTGGTTGGCTTGGTTCACAGGATTAGCTTGAGCTTGCGCATTGATGATGTTCGCTAAACACTGACAGGTGTTGCGGAAATGGGTTGGATCACCGCAATTGAAATAAGCTCTGACGGGTGCATCATAGGGTAGCTAGGTTGGTAAAAGAGTTGGGCCATTGGTTGAGCAGTTGGTAGTAGTAGAGGTTGTTGGTAGGGAGCTTGGCCCACCACTTGGTTGTTTGGTTGGGCATGAGGTTGGTTACGGGTTTGTCTTTGAAGGGAGCGGCAGGTTTGGATTGTATGACCTGCACGGCCACAACCTGTGTAGTGGAGACATGGGTTCTCAAGAGGGTGGTGGTATTAGCAAAGTTCTTCCCATTTTGCTTTCTCTTGCCAGCGAATCGAGAAGAGGATCCAGTTTGAGTTGGGTTTGGGGTTTCGGTTGGTGCTTTATCTTTCTTCCTCTCATCCTTGAAATCCCCATTCCTGATGTGGTTTTCGGTGAGCTCAGTAGCTAGCTCCATTCCTGCTTCCAGAGTTGCAGGCGTAGTACTCATCACAGAGTCCTGAATCTTCGAAGGAAGACCCCGAATGTAGTGTTCGATCAAACGGTAGAGAGGAGTGAACAAATTTAGAACCATTTGATTCAATTCGAGAAACCTCTTGTTGAAGGTTATATGGTCTCCCTCTTTATGTTTCAAGAAATAGAACTCATCCTCAAGAAGCGTCTTGTCATAAGCTCTCGAAGTTGTTCCCAAGTTAGGGCTACCGCGGCTTCGGCTCCTCGTCTGCCCTTTTTAGCATTCCACCACGTGAGTGCTACCCCATATAGACAACCATTAGCATAACGAACCTTACGGTCATTGGGACAATCACAATTGAGGAAAGTACTCTCTATCTCCTCAAACCACTGAAGGAGAGTAGTGACCCCTTCAATCCCTTCGTACTTTGGAGGGTCGCATGAGTTGAAGTGCTTGTAGGTGCACTTGGTGGTGTTTGTGGGAGGGTTGGCAGCATTTTGACCCTCTTGGTTGATTGGGTTGGCAGGGTTAGCGGCTAGAGCTTGTTGGACTTGAATTACAATATCGGGAATCACGACGGCCATTTGTTGGGCTATTTAAGCAGCCATACGCTCGCCGGATCTTCCTGATTTCCTACCTCCACGAGAGTGCCTAGAAGACATCTACAGGAAATACGTAACGAGATTATGATTTTGGCATTTAGGTGTCATGTGTCGTATTTAGAAATTAACATCCACAAAACAAATGAGAAAAATAAATTCACTACATCCATAGGATGTCTTGGGCCTTGCTCATGTTTGGGCCCCTATATGTCCCACATACTAGGCCTAGGTAGTCATGTGGGCCCCCATGACTACTAGGCTTTGTAGGGTTCACATTGGTTTTGGCCTGTTAACACCTGCACCACCCGAATGAAAATCGTAAAACATGATTGCAAAATATAAGGTCGGAAGGTGTGCTGGTGTAGACACATTGACAACTCAAAGTGGGGTTAGTTCACACGACGTTTGGCGTGGCATGCTTTGGCCTAATAGGTCCTTCGTACTCTCATCGTTAGTCCCCAGGTAGGCAAACTGGTCCATTATATTGGATTTATGCGAATGCCACTCCTAGACAGGACGTTTCAACTACCGGTACTTGTACCCTTCCAGTTACTATATGCCCGTCGTAGAACTCACGGTACTTGTACCCTTCCAGTTACTACATGCCCGTCGTAGATCTCACTTTGATGAGATTGAAAAATGAAAACATCACAAAAATTTTGAGAATAGAAGCATGAAAATGTTTAAATGTGTGAGAATTGAGACGTGTGTGATGCGTATATATGTAAGCACGTTATGTTGACAATATGTATATCACATTAAATATCATACGAAATCATACTGTAGTGGGAGTGCTTGCATGTATTTGTGTGTGAGAGATATGTAAAAGAAATAAATATCATTAGTTTGCATGTAAACAACTTAACACGTAAGCAATTAATTTCTAATTGACTATAGTATAGGCTCTAAGGGTCTAATAACCTATCCTATATCCATATAGTCAAGGGCTCTGATATCTATCTGTCACACCCTGACCCACATCGAATATGGTAGTCGGGGCATGATTGGGTTTTCATTAAAGCTCATGACATTTACAATTATAAAAGTTTCATATCTATTATTTCAAATTTAAATGAAATATTCCAATCAACACATAATCCATACAAACATAAAATGTTCTAAACAAAGCTTTCAAGTAAAGTTTTATTTTCTTCTAAGGCCCATGTCCTATGTGTTCCTTGCTTCAAACTGTTCACCTGTATATGTGTAAAAATAGAGATTTGGGTCAACATAAGTTAGCGAGTGAATCCCATTTAATCATCAAAAGTGATATGTTTATTATTTTAAAAATTGTGCATTACCCAAATATGAGAAACATATATGCAATCTAAATCATAACCCACACAATCAACTAGTAATGTAAATGTGAGCACGATAAGCGATGTGCTGCGAGATCAAGGCTCAAACAAACGAAGCCGATCTAATATATTAGGCAATGCGACGTTCCATCCGTAAGTAACGGGGAACAAATGGGCCTAATGTGAGAGCTTGACTGTAATGAGAAACGTAAACACAAATAACAATAAACAACAATATCACATAGCACGTTAGATCACATAATGGTAATAGCACGAGGTTTGAATTAGTGAGATAAACAAAAGCGACACATGATACACACCAAAAACATGAATAAAAAGGGAAGTTGTAAGAATTCACTCACAGTGGGTGCGATTACGATTCGACGAAGATTACGCACGATTGAGATGTCAAGCGACGATAATGGCTAACCTAAACATTCGCATAAAAATTTAGATGAAAATATATTTCTTTTGGTTGAAGTTAGTATTGTTAATTAACTTGTTATTTGCACCTTTTTCTATTAGATAATTTTATTGTATTTATTACTATTTTTATTTACTTAAAATGATATTATTTGATTATATAATATTATAGTTTTTTATGGAAAATAATTAAAATTTTAACTAAAAAAATATGTTTCCTTTCGAATCTAACAGGCCGGACATTAGGCAGCGTGTGGGGATCGAACTCGTGACCTCGTGCTTACGTGCACGCAGCTCGACCAACTGAGCTACGTGTATAACCCGAAATATATCTGATTTTAATTAACTTTATACACTTATTGAACCAAACTATATTCTGATTTATTAAAAAGGTTTGGTAGGTTATAGGAATCGTGTGATGGAATCAGCTCGAACTCGCGTCTGTTGTTTCGTGTGCACACAACCCCGACCAATTGGGCTGTGTGTCTAACCCATTGGATATAAGATTTTTATATCTTTTATACACTTGTTACAGGTTTCAGAAATAAGCTTGTATAAAAAGGTTTTATTATTTCAAAGGATCGGATCACAAAACAGGTTCGAACCCGGAACCTTGACCTTATAGGCACACAATCCATCCACTGGACTGCGTGTCTAACCCGGTGTATATACAAATTTTAATTTCATTTAAACACAGACTCGCTCCATCTTCTTCATTTTAAAAACACAGAAATGTGGAACCCGATTTTGATTGTTCTGGTTAACAATTTAAATCTTTAAACATCTACTGGTGAGATTAAATAAATGAATGAGAAAGATTAAGTGTAATGGTATACCGAAAAGAGGTGTTTCCGATCTCCAGCGAGGATTCCGGCGACTGTATATAATTCCGGCGAAGAGTCTTTGAAGAGCAGAAGAGATGTAGCAAGTTTTCGAGAGTGTGCATTCTAATTGAGTTCTAAATTCCTATTTATAGATGAGAGCAGAAGCTTGGATTGAGGTTTCGGTTTCGGTCATAATCAATAATGGCGAGGTGATTTGCATAACCGATTTGAATGCGATGATTGTGTCTAAATGCATGATTTGAAAACGGTTTCATGCATTAATTGCAGAGAAGAACATAATTTTGATGATTGACGGATTTTAAGCGCGGCTGTTACAGGTCTTCTTTTGAATCCGGATCAAAGGAACGAAAATATAAATGGTTATTTGGTTTAGAATATATCAGATATGGGCAAGTGGTGTAGTGGTGTGTTGTGCGTTTGGTTTGGGTTGAGACCCGAGTTCGATCCTCGCGGTCCACCCTTTTATTGTTTTTAATTTATTAAGCATTATATTTTATATATTTTATTTATCATTATTATTTTATTATCTTTATTATTATTTATATTATTAATATTACGAAATCTATTAACGACTAACATAAATTTGAAACAAAAGATCATAACGTATACTTGATTACAAATGAGGCGGGTTTTAGGATCCGTTTTACGACAGATGTTACAAGGTGAAGTATAGGAAGAAAACCCACTTGAGTTTAAAAAAAAAACTCAAGAAAACCCTATTTAACATTTTTATTTTTTCTATAAAAATAGGGAATGTAACATAAATTAATTTGAACATTTAAAAAAAATTAAAAAGCGCCGATTAGTTTTTTTAAATGTTCAAAATTTGTAAGTTACATTTTTTGGACATATATGTTATGTACTATGAAATTTTAACACTTTAAAAAAAAAACTACTCGGCACGTTTTGTTTTTTACAAAAAAGTGTTCAAATATATGTATGTTACATTTCTTATTTGTTTGAAAAAACTAAAAATGTGACAAGGTTTTTGAAAATGTTTTTTTTTGAGTTTTTTCAACTCAAGTGGGTTTTTGTTTCATACTTCCCTTATATATATATATATATAATGTCACGTGGTAATACCTCCTCTCATCGAAAAGATTTATTTATTATTTAAGAAATTATCCAATTATTATTTTTTATTTTTAACCAACCGTATCATATATTATATATACTCATAAACCCTTTTAGTTGGTAACTTATAATTTATTTATTTATGTTGTACATTGTTCATCTTACAACATTCATAAATCATTATGTATTTACTACTATATTAATTTTCATATGAATGTTTTATTTTTAGAATAAGTCAAACACATTTTTTAAACTTAAAATCACAATTCGTACATATTTCAAAAATTTATTACTATGTAGTAATAAACAAAAGATTTTTAGCCAAGTTTATAAAGTCTTAACTTGACATAATAGAAAAAGATTATAATTGTGGTAAATATTAAAATAATTATAATGTTTAAATGTTAAATATTAGACATAATAGATATTTATCATAACAAAAGATAATTATATAAGCAATTTGAATGACTCATTATATCTTTTGTTTTACTTGAGATGTATTATAATTGTAATTGAATTCAATGATGTATTGAATGTAATAAACTATTTTAAATACTCTACATGATAAACATTTAAATTTTAAATTAAATTCAACAAATTTAATATTTAAATGATGTAAGATATTAGGTTCTCATATCTCCAATTTTGATCATTCATGGGTTCAAGAGCCAGAGAACATCTCCAACTTTACATTTAGGACTCTAATTTCTGGGTCTATTATCAAAACGCATATCAGGATTTCAAAATTCAAAAAAGAGTTAATCTCAAGCTATCCATGTTCCTCTAAATGGCAACTATAAACATCACTGCTAACAACAATTTATTTTTACCAAAGCATAACAATTTGCCTTTTCTATTAACATATCATAAAATACCATACCACAAGTATTATACTTCAATATTTCAAAAAAAAAAAAAACTGAATAGTTTATAACAGAGTCATACTTGCTACAAACAAAGCCGTACAAAATGTAAATGATCGCCTACTTTCATTGCTTCTCAACAAAGAAAAAGAATACATAAGCTATGAAAATTGGTGTATATATAAAAATAATTCACTTATGTAAATTTGTGTAAACATTGTAAAGTTACATGATTTCTATCTTTAACTTTGCGTAATACACTGGTTTATAATCTAGTGTGTTAATAAATTAGACATAGACTCCCAATCATCCGAGGATTTTGTATCTAACTTAGATGAGAACGAGTAATAACAGGGAAATGAGTGGAATGTTATGTATTTCAAGCATGGATCTTAAAATTATTTCTTTAAGAAAGATTTATTGCCTTGGGCACAAAGAGGGTACTATGAATACTATTGCATGAATAGTAAGTATTGAAAGTTAGTTACACAGATGAAAGAAGTATAGAATGTAGTTCGATGGTTTTTGAAAGAACTAATAATGTAATATGGATCTTTACTTGATGAATTTTACTATAAGGATTGGGTGAAATTATGATGATCCACAAAGGTAAGTGATGAAAGAAATGAAAGTGGTATAACCTAAGTGCATATGATACACGATGGAGTGATATACTCCCTCATTGGTGAATACCCTGGGTCGGGTAAACTAGTGGTGAATTGAAGCGAGACAAGGAAGTTTCAACACTATGTTGTGTTGTAGGTATTAACAATTTTACTCCGTGAGTTTAACCATGATTGTCTTGTATGAGTATGACCTTGAAATACTTGGGTACCATGGATAGGGACGTGCTGGAAGCAAAGTTGATACATATGAATACGGAATCTAAACTAAACCCTCAACCTCATAGTGGGTTGTGTATAGTATATGTATGATATTGCAAGAAATGGTGAAGTGATAAACACGAATAACAATGCAATGAATGGAAGCCTATCAAATAAGGAGGACCAACATAACGAGAATGATGATTATCTACTATTCAAGAAGGTATACACCAATATTTAATCATGCACATCCAGATACTTTGACTTTGGATGGTCAACAAAGAGAAAACAAGATATTTTGACTTAGACGACGTAATTTCATGCTACCATTTGTCTATTATGATTGCTTGTATATACGTGATCATCTCTTTAGTCTTGCTTATGGTTGAATATTGAAAAGTGTGAAAAATTCTTTTGCGTGAATGGAGGATCTAATTATTTTTCTTTATGTGGAGTTACAAGGTTCAAGGACGAAACCCTCTATTAGGAGGGTGGATTTGTAACATCTCATTCACGAACCTTTAAAGTTCATATGTGCGTTATGATGATCTTGGACGAAAATGGGTGATTTGTCGTATGATTTCTATAGAAACTTCAGGTAGTATCTTTATATGTGAATAAAAATCTTTTGTTTAATTGTTTGGTTCAATCATGAGTGAAACATAAGATTAGGGTTCTTAAGTATGTTAGGTCTTTTGAAAATCTAATGATTAAGAATGTTGCACATAAGGTGTTTGATAAAATGTTTTAAAGAACAAATCTATCACAATGAGAATTTATATTGAAGTGGCTTAAACTATATTCTAAAAAAAGTTATATGATTGATTATTATTGTTTTGATTTATTAAAATTAGCTTCCAATGTGCCTAACATAATTAGAAGATGTGAGTTAGACTTATGTTCATTGAAAGTGGAATGAAGCTTTGAAGTTGATAAATTAAGTTAACAAAGCTGAAGGTTAAGTTTTTGTCTAGAATTTTGACTAAGTTTGAAATATCCTATAGAAGAATCATCTATTGGCCGATTAAGGTGATTGGTATTGGGTTGAAAACCTTTTTAAGTCTTGTTTCTCCATAATTTTTGAACAAAGGAAAATACGGCCGTTAAGGGGTCAAATCAGCTGGTGAACATAGCTACATACAAAAGGGCTGCAGAAAAATAAAGTTTTATAAAATGTTTGTATATCTTTGGGTTAAGCTTGAAATATCGGTTTCTAATGGTTTATTGTACCAATTAAAGTGTGTTGGATGTCTTGAAATTATTCAAATATGATATGATACAAGTTTTGTATGAAAGGGTTCGATATGTATGTATGTTGATGTTTGATCGTGTAGAATAATGAATGTATGTTTGTGTAATTTATGAGTGCACACTAACGTTATGCTTTATGTATTCTAAAGATTTTGCGTTGATGTTCCATAAGCAAGGCATTTACTTAAAGCTTGAAAATCAATAGAAGAAGCTTGAAGATAACTAACAAGATCCTTACGGCAAAGGTAAGTTAATCTTACCTCTATTTATAGAAGTTAAATGAATTTTTAGTATATTTTGATTTTTATAGCATATCAAAGTGGAAACGAGTCATTTCGCCCTTTCAGATTCTATTTTGGTTTTGATAACTTTAAAGAAAGTGAGCACGTGTCATTTTAACCCGTTACAAGTGTATCTGGACTTACCATGTCCTAGTAAGTATTTGTGCTATAATTTATGATTATGTAGTGTTAAGGTCTATTGCATGTAAATTAAAGTATCATCATCGTTGAGCTTTAGTAAAGGTACATAGTAAAATCATGAGATTTAATAGTAATGAGGATTTGGTTGTTAAACAATGATGTAGATTGATTAATCCGTGAAGTATGTGGGAATAAATTGATTTTGATCTAAAAAAGGTTTAGTCCATTTACTCAATACTCTTTATGTTGACGTAGTAACTAATTATTTTGTAAATACCCTAACTTCTAGGGTAAAGTTGATACTTGAGGTAAGTACTAAGCAGCATAAGATATTATCCCGTTATAGGTGTAGTTGTAAAATATAATTTTATTATTAATTGGGAATTATTATGAAGGAAAAGAATTTGATGAGTAGCAATATATTTTAATGGAGTATATTTTAACAATATACATTGAAAAATATGACCGGTTCGCTTCAATGCAATAGCGTTACCTTATCTTGTGGCTTAGTAGAATTTGAAGGCCCATTGTTGTAAATATCAATCATGAATTACGCATTTAGCCAATATTTTTTATATAAAGGGTATTTTATGCTCATTTGTATCAAATTTCTCTAGAGTTAGACAGAGAAATAAGAGAGAGAAAGAAGTAGAGAGATAAGGGTAGCCATTGGTGTTTTATGGCGGCCAAAGGTGTTCGGAGGTGACCAGAGCTACATGTTTTGACTTGGGACCATTTATCGATGCTACTAACGCAATGGTAAGCACCGATTTCTCTAAATCCATGTTTAAAGTTGTTAAAAGAGTCGCACAATAATCTGTCCAAAATGTTTTTCAATGATACGGCACTACAAATAAAAAGCCATATAGTGGCACACACTTTTAATGACATTAAGCTTTTGTGCCACTAATTCTACCTTTTAGTGACACTTTACGTATACCATATTTACTTGATACATACTTTTAATGACATTAAACTTTTGTGTCACTAAAATAATAGCACTTTATGTATGGTATATCTACTTGGTACATACGTTTGTGACATATATAGCTTGTATGCCACTAATTTACCTTTTTCCAATAGCAGTTCACTAAAAATTTCAAACGCTTATTCTGAAAATTTCCCCTTTTCCCAACCCAAACCAATCGGTTTTCTCTACCTTTTATCTCTCTCCCGATTCCGATCTCTTCTTAAATCTTTGAATCACCCGCACCACCATAGAACCCTTACACGACGACATCACCTAGTTAGAAGGCCCCTTAATCCTCGTTCAACAGCGCTTCATCCTCGTTGAGCAACCTAATCATTCTCGTTCAAAAGCCCTATGGTTTTTAGGTTTAAGAAGGTTTATTGTTCCATGTTGGCCAACAATTATGCACAGGTAAAAGCAACTTCGTGATTATACATTTTTTATTATTGTTCTTATTTGGTGCCCTAATTCTTATAATTTCATTTTCTTTGTAATCAGTAATCTGTAACTTAACTTAAGATAGTTTCTCATTTGAATTGATACAATGGTCAATGATTGGTACCGATAGCTATTTTTGTTGATTAAACTAACCCTCCTGTGTCAATTTTAAATGTATACCCACATCTTGCGGTTTTAGGATCACAAGAATTTTTTTGCATTACATAAATCAAGTGTGTAAGATGCGACTCAAAGCCAGTGAGGAGTCTTTTTTTACTATTTTCAGAAACTCAAACCAAATATGTATGACGTAAATGAAAAGAAAAGGAACGTAAAACATAGATGAAAACAAAGAGAAAAATATCAATTAATGAATAGCTTTATGAGGTGTGAAGTGAATTTGATTACCTTGTAAGTTTTTTAATGCATAGTTGTGGTGTGCTAAATATCACGAATGTGGTGGGTGATATGATGAGTGAGTGATATAAGTTGGTGTTTTTAAAATAAATGTGAAATAAAGTGTCAGGAGCTGACTAAATTTAATCTAATGTGAAACGCGATATTATAAGTGGAAAAGTTGTGGAGTGCGAAAACTGCCAAGATCCCAACAGCGGATGAATTGAGCAAGAGCGGTGACTCGCTTTGCCCGCAGTGTGACTATTTGCGGGAAACGAAAATCACATTCTTGTTCCATGTCTTAGGGCGAAAACACCTTACTGGTCCATTGATGTGTGGCTCAAAGTACGGCCGCTTTGTTTCCTCATCTAAACTATAATCCAGTTCCTCTATCGCAGTCTTGTTCTTTCAAGCTTTTATTCCGACGTAATTCTACTTCAGGTATCATTATGGGGTTACAGGATTTATACAACAGAGGAGGTGTAATTGGAACCCATCTCTTTCATATGCAAGTTCACTTGAGCCATTGTAAGTCTTGATTGTTGATAATTAACTTGATATTCATAAAAAAACTAAGAAAATCAATGGTATTTAGCCCTAATTATTCTGTTGAATATCCTCCCTTTTTGTCTGAATCTCAATTGAAATATGCAGTAAATTGGCTATCTACATAGCTGCTGCTCGTGAATTAAGATCAATTTACTCAATAGTACCTTTGGTTTTATCCGATTTAAAGGTTGCATATCTTATGGAGTCACCGGTGGGAGTTTATGTTGCTCCACCTTGTGACTGGAAACGGTTTAATTATTTTGAACCATGAAAGACATTATCATGTATCGTTCTATTCATATGTTTATGATGATTTATAGTTGTAAGCGTCATTTGTTTATTTATTTATTTATTATATTGTTATTGTAGATGCATGATGATGAGCATAAAACTGATGACATACCAGCAATCAGAGTTTAAATTTATGGTTTTTTTTATTGTTGCTTTGTTACAGCGCGCTGCGCACCTGCGGATGTGTAGATACTCTTATCAGCAACCATTGCGATTTTCTAGGCATGATTATTCACTTTGTGAAGAGGTGCCTATGCATATATGGTAAGTAAATTTAAATGGTAAATGTGAATGCTAATTCCATACCTAATAAAAGTTGTATGTGTTTCTGTTCTAAGTTGTGTCTCTTGTAGTAGGTACACCATTAAAATCTGTATAATTATTAACGTGTTGTGATGGCTTAGGAGAATGAGCATGATGGAACATATGTATATTCTTTAAAGAAGGGGTTCGCAAAAGGCAACGTCGTTACCTACATCTCCTCATGAATATCAGAATCCAAAAGCTTCCAGTGATATCATTTCAGATGAAACAGTCTCAACAGGAACAAAATTCTTGATTCACCCATGATCGAACAGAAAAATATGGATGTCAAAAATATATGTGAGTTTCACCCTTTATTTTTTATTTATTTTATATATATTGTATATACTCTTGTGGTCCTTACTGATACATTTTTCTTTAATTTTCATGAATTATTCATTAAGGTTTATTGTCATTGGATGGCGTGAGTTGATGAATCCATATATGGTGTTTTGATTTTTTTATCAAATTTTTAGTTACTGGATATCAAATTTTAATCAAATGTTTCATTCAATGATTACTCTGTTTAATTGAGTCTGTTATCATGTTTCGTTCCATGATCACTGTTATTGTTGTAATTAGTAAAGATACTTCAGTTACGTAATTTTTTTTTGTATATATTACAATATAATATAATTCGTATTCTACACATTATTGTAAATTTTTGTACGCATTATCATATTAATTTTTTCTATTATCAACATCGTGTAATACATGGTCTATAACCTAGATATATTATAAATATAAACAATGCTCAAATAGTAGAATATTTCTTTTTCAAATTAACAACACCCCATACTTCCTGCAGACAAGAGGGATTGCTTATGAAATGTTACAGTGTGTACATGGATGAACATTAATAACCAAAGATGACGTTTAGGAACTTTAGTGATCAAGTATGAACAAAAACCCATTGGTAGCTCACCAAGAAAAGGTAAGTGTTTAATGTTTTCATACCCTACACAAGTTGTACAATACTTATTTAGTTATTTTTCATGTATAAAATGGTAGTTATTTTTACTATTATTGAGCAATATACGAAGGCTTTGTTTGGTAGACCTATCAACTGAAGGAACATATGATTTCCTCTAAAGATGAAGTTATTAAAATCAAATCTGATGGGTTGAGAAGGCTTATGCTGGAGGCTGTTACGATTGGTTCATTTTGTGGGATGTTGAGAGCTACGCGCGTTCCAGGTAATAGCTAAAATAAATATTTCATCGAGGACTCCTATTAGTCAACAAACATGCATAAATTTTATTTTGTATATGTCGACAGGATCAGGTTGAGATGATGATAGCGGAGTCTTCATGAGAGACATTATGGAGTGGACACATATGTTGTATGTGCTTGTGGGTTGCACGCCTAGGATCCAACACTGCATATGATAACAAGGCGTTTCGTATTACAAAGAAGATGAAGATGTCTTTGTTTTATTAGTGACACTTGTGATTTTGTGATTTATTTTATATTATAAATAAATAACATGTTTAAGTAATCAAATTAATTTGATGAACATTTGTAGTGCCAAAGATGTTTGTTTTTACTGACACAATTTGTTTCACAAGTCTTGTATTAAGGCAAAACAAAACAAAATTGCCACTAAAAGTAGTATGTGTACGTAATTATGAATAGTTTTGCGACACAAAATGTGTGTGCCACAAAAATCCATTTTTATATTGTGGCATAAAAAGAGTGACACTTAAAGTCCAAAAATTTGGGCCCTAAAAGGCTTTAGTGTCACTTATTTTGTGTGCCACACATTCTTACAAGGGGTTTTAGTGGCACTTTTTGGGGTTTTAATGGCAATTTTTTGTATGCCACTAAATGGCAATTTTTTTGTAGTGCGGTTACAACAATATGACTGATCCAGGAAACCTTACCATTAAAAGATCTTAACTTTTACACATGATGTTCATAACACATAGATGAGCTTTTAAGCTTGAGTTTAAACCCATTTGCAAAGCTGTTCGTATTTCCGTTTTATTAAAAACACAACCTAGTATAATCAATTTTCCCTAAGATTGGACCGTTAGATTGAGCTGCATTTCGTCTGTAGTAATCTGACATAGGGAAATTTAATCCCTCCGAAGGAAATTTCGATGAGGCCGGGAACGATAGTGTTAACATTGAGTAGTTTGAACAATTTGTTTGTACGAAAATCAGGAAGTTGATTCTGCTGCATAGACGATTTAGTGGCATTGCATGTGCAATCCATGATCGGAGAAACGCTTGTGATGCAAAAACGAACAAAAAACACAAATGGATCTCCTTGCATGTCGTTTACGAAGAAATTCATGTACGCGAACCCATACGCTAGAAGGTATGCTAAAGCTTGTGAGTCCATGATCTATGACATGTGAGGGATGCTTTAGTTAAATGGGATACACAAACCCGCTTGGTCTTATATAGTTTAATTAATATAACCGAAGGAAATATTTACTTTGAATTAAATGGGATAGTTTGAATGCATGAGTCCATGATCTATGACATGTGAGGGATGCTTGAGTGTAGATAATCACTAATTGAATGAAAACAGAATGTGTATGTAAATGAGTCATGGGCAAGATTTTGGAGTAAAATACTTGGTAAGAGTTATGGTAATATAATGTGTTTTTGTATACGATGTTATTTATATGCATGCAAGTATGGAACAAAGAGGGTATAAAGGAAGGTTCTTCAAACGGGGATGTATCAAGAGCCATACGTAGATGTTATATGATATGCCAATCTAACTCGGTCAATGGAATAGAAGGGAAAGTAATTATTAAAATGTGTTGTGATCCATATTGTATAAATTAAATTGAAAAATCATATGTTAAATTATTACTCCCTTGCATGGCTAATTTACGCTTTTGTGGATGTCTTCAGGTAAAGCAGGTCTTGAAAATCAAGTATCAAAATACACACACTGAGTCATGGATGTTAATTTAGTGGATACCAAACGAAAGTAGGATGGTAAAGGCATGAATTTAAAATGTTGAATATGTATTCGATTTTAATTGTATTAGTAACTCCTTAAACATGGTTTATTAATTTCACCGTAAACTTGGTGATTGCATTTGTATTATAAAAGGTTTTAATTGGGACCCTTTTCCACTATTAGTTTATTTAACGTAGTCGTTACGATATATTTTTCTCAAAATTTTCATAAATGGTTCAGGGTGTTTCAAAATCGAACAAGGAACAAGACAACCACTGTCTCTCTCCACGCCTTTTCCGGCGGGCCATTTCCCAATGATCTTTAGTCTGTAACGATTTCCAGTGGTTAAGATGCAATGGCGTAGGTGGGATTTGGGGTTTGATATGAAGGCGAGATAGGGGTTGGTTAGTAGGTTGTTCATAAACGTCTTCGAAATATGCATTTCTAGGTTATACCCACTCCAATCATTCAACGTATAATTTACTTTTCATCGGTATGCCTAACAAAACGGGTGGGCTGGGTAACTGCTTGCAATAAATTTGTATTTATTTATTAAAAAAAAGACATGGCGAAAACAAGATACAACACTCACCCTAGTTCATAGAGCATTTCGCTATATTTTTGCAAGTGGTTTTTACCAAAAGAAGACATTACATTTTCATTTGTGGAGATGAAAATGGAGAGCAATGTGAAGTCGAAATTATTGCTAACCAGTATAAGATTAGTGCATGGCGGAAAAACTTTATGGTTGGACATAACTTGAAGGAATCAGATGTTTTGCTTTTCCATTTAAGTTGAAAGTACAAAATTTAAGGTGACATACTTATAGTAGGTTTTTTAATTGTGACCATTAGCAGAAAAAAAGGATGAGTTGCAATAAATTTGTATTTATTTATTAAAAAAAAGACATGGCGAAAACAGAATACAACACTCACCCTAGTTCATAGAGCATTTCGCTATATTTTTGCAAGTGGTTTTTACCAAAAGAAGACATTACATTTTCATTTGTGGAGATGAAAATGGAGAGCAATGTGAAGTCGAAATTATTGCTAACCAGTATAAGATTAGTGCATGGCGGAAAAACTTTATGGTTGGACATAACTTGAAGGAATCAGATGTTTTGCTCTTCCATTTAAGTTGAAAGTACAAAATTTAAGGTGACATACTTATAGTAAGTTTTTTAATTGTGACCATTAGCAGAAAAAAAGGATGAGTTGCAATAAATTTGTATTTATTTATTAAAAAAAAGACATGGCGAAAACAAGATACAACACTCACCCTAGTTCATAGAGCATTTCGCTATATTTTTGCAAGTGGTTTTTACCAAAAGAAGACATTACATTTTCATTTGTGGAGATGAAAATGGAGAGCAATGTGAAGTCGAAATTATTGCTAACCAGTATAAGATTAGTGCATGGCGGAAAAACTTTATGGTTGGACATAACTTGAAGGAATCAGATGTTTTGCTCTTCCATTTAAGTTGAAAGTACAAAATTTAAGGTGACATACTTATAGTAAGTTTTTTAATTGTGACCATTAGCAGAAAAAAAGGATGAGGGTATTGACACATCCCTACTTTGTACGTGCACATCCCCCAGAGGCAGCGTATAGGGCTATGAAGGGTGTATAAGTATGAAGGCATTAAATGCATAAGAGAAAGTGAATCTATACGCCCCTCATTGCCCTATGAGCCGCGTAAAGAAGGTGGTAGTTGAAACATTAAACCCTATACGCCTCTCATTACTCTATGAGTGACGTACTGGTATGATTTGCAAGGAATTTAAGGTATAAATACCGACATGCTATAGTTCAGCCTGAAAAAGCTAAAAAAGTTACCTATACACGCTTATTGACCTATATGCGACTTATTGTCCGAGAAAATGTTATTAATCCAAGCATACGGGAACTATTTTATTCAAATGTTGAAAACTCAGAAAATAATGATGAAAATGATGAAAATTCACAAATAAAAACGCCCAATCAAACTGTGAAGCATAAAGATGTCGTCTTGGGACATTGGTTATGTTTTTGGTGAAGATTCGAACCAATCATACGCCTCCGAAAGCATTTGGTTATCTGGCGTTGATCGAGGTGAGGAGGAGGTTGTGTCCACCGTATATAGGTACGAAATGACAAATTATTATTCCAAACAAACTTAGAGAATATTTTCCCCAAATGCTTCTAGCGATCTTAAAGCTTTTCCACTAAATTATAACTAGATTAAACTGCGTAATAGTAATGGTGTTGGTAATTTTAATATTATCTACGGATTTTTGTGATATTGGATTAACTTGTCCATCAAGTGAATCTTAATAAATATTTAACAGGTTAGCAGATTCCAGAGTGCATGATCGCTTTAATGTTAATGAGATTTGGTGGTGTATATATCGGTTTTGATGTTATAATTAACTTATTGATTAACTGTTATAGATATATACATATCATATATATTTAATAACAATTATTAGGCATTTATTAATTAATTGGTTTTATTCTTTTGGATGGGCTTGCCCCAAGTTTAAAAGAATAATAAAAGTCGTTAGTTGGATTTTATTGAAATTAGACCCGTCATGTGATGGTAAAGCGCATAGCTTGAAACCTGATGGGTTTTTCAAAACCCAAATATAAAACCGATAATGAATACTACATACAAAAATATATACAAAGTTGGTCGATGTATGAACAGATGGTACGGTTATCAAGTTTCTCCTACAATCACAAATTCATTCTTTTCTACACATCTTATCCGATTAACCATTGATAATACCACCAAATAGGTTAATCTAAAAGTGAACACATGATTTGTGTAGAAATTCAGGTTTTTTCTTCAATATAGTTTTTTTGCAATTGTTTCGAAATTGGTTAGGGCATCCCCTAAATACAACAATTGGCAGTAACAACAATAACACGAGTATAAAACTGAAGCGAATTCTTACCATATAATACTCAGAGACGGACTGTCCTTTTGCGTATGAGTTTGAGAACCCGCAAATCTAGTCGGCTTCGAAAAACGTTTACTCTGTCAAAAACACAACCAGATCCAGTGTTAACTAGCTGATTTCAAGCAAATACATTGACAAATCGATGAATAACATGTACCAACATATGATTAGAGATACCGATGAAGGATTGCAGGTAACATGCGGCTGAGACTTCCAAGTATTCGTCAATTGAGACGGAATAAAGTTGTCTTCAGCATAACTAGGGTTGAAGTTGTTTCTGGTGAGATTAGGATCAGAAGATACCATGCCAAAGTTGAATTCTCTGGTGACTGGAGCTTGCATTTTAGAGGCTTTGATGGTAGAGAGATTGAAGGGAAAACAGACAATGTTGGTGTATTTGCTTTTATAGCCTTGATTGTCGTATATCATATTAAGCAATACATATTATATTGTATCATATTACATAAGATTACATCACATCATATTAGAGAATTCACATTGGGTTCTCTTGTTTCATCTTTATGAGTTAACTAAAGAACACCTTTAGTTAATGTCATATAAGATTGCATCATATTATATTAGAGCATTCACATTGGGTTCTCAATCTTCATCATATTATATCTAAAACTCATTAAAATATAGATAATTAATGTGAGGAGTGAATATGAATGCTAAATGTGAGGAATGAAAAATAAGTCTCTAAATTTATTCCCTGTTTTAGTTACTTAAATAATAAATGGGTTTAGCCTAAACCATGCTCGAGCATGAAAAAGTACTCACCAGTGGAGGTGGAAGTCGAGCATTAGAAAGAAAGTTTGATATGAGACTCGAACTTGAGTTGGAGCTTTCGTAAGTTACCGAGCTCGGCAAAATGTGATTGTATTAGATTGTTGTATAATTAGGGTTGCAATGGTGTGGTTTACATAGACTGCATATTACAGATTAAGTCCTTATAATAACACAATACGTTACTCGATTTAATACTCCCTCGCAAGCTAAGCGTTTGAAATGTAAAAACTAATAAGACCAAACTAAAATTAAACCAGTTCAGTGGAGCCGAGCCCGAGAACGAAGTCTCAAGTATGCAACATTTATTGGCCTTAACAGTTCACCATTCTTTGTTGACCAATTAGATCCAATTTTAGGGCCACCGTTGGTTGATAAAAAATTACATGCTTTGCATTCTAGTCTGCACAGTTTCATCTCCCCATTTGAATAGCTTTGTTCCCTATATGAGTCTCCTTTCTTCTTCATCACATAGAATGTCACCTTTCAAGCGGTTGTTTAATGCCGACCTCTCATCACTTCTCCCTTTCTTCCCTTTCATCCCATAACGAAATCCATTGTTGGCCGGTGTTGTGGTGGTGGCTACAAAAAAAGAGCCGTGTTGTATATGATGGTTAGGGTTCAAACTGTAGGTTGTTTCTGCGGATCCTAGCGTGTGCAGGTTAACGGAAACAAATCTAGTATTCAATAAGAATCCTTGAACCCCGGTTGATTCATTCACTATTCAATAGGAACCTTATATATAACCAGTTCATTCGAAACCCAAATCCATATCTCGTCTTAATCTCAAACCCCAAATCCCACCCCCGCCATTGCATCTTAACCGCTGGAAATCGTCACTAAGCAGACTAAAGATCATTGGTAAACCAGCAGCTAGAAAACGAGTTCAGAGAGAGACGGTGGTTTTCTTCCTTGTTCCATTTAGTAACACCCTAAACCATTTATGAAAATTTAGAGAAAAATATATCAAACGACTACGTTCAATAAACTAGTAGCGGAAAAGGGTCCTAATTAGAACCTTTTACATTACAAACCCAATCACCATTTTACCGTTGGCGAAATTAATAACCCATCTTTATGGTGTTACTAATACAATTAAAATCGAAAACATATTCTACATTTTTATTCATGCCTTTACCATCCTACTTTCACTTGGTATCCACTATATCAATCCGGTCTATACAATTCGCATCCATGACTTGGTGTGTATGTTGACACTTGATTTTCAAGACATGCTTTACCCCAAGACATCCACAAAAGCGTGCATTAGCCATGCAAGGGAGTATTAAATTTGACACATGATTTTTTAATTTACTTTATACCATATGGATTACAAAACATTTTAATAATTACTTTCCCTTTTATTACATTGATCAAGTTAGATCGACATATCATATAACATCTACATGCGGCTCTTGATACGTCCCCATTTGAAGAACCTTCCTTTATAGCCTCTTTGTTCCATACTTGAATGCATATTAATAACATCATATACAAAAACACATTATATTACCATAACTTTGTCCAAGTGTTTTACCCCAAAATCTTACCCATGACCCATTTACAATATTATCTACACTCAAGCATCCCTCACATGTCATAGATCATGGACTCATGCATTCAAAGTATCCCATTTAGTTTAAAGTAAAAATTTCCTTTAGTTATAGAAAGTAAACTAAATAGGACCAAGAGGGTTCACGTATCCCATTTAACTCAAGCATCCCTCACATGTCATAGATCATGGACTCACAAGCTTTAGCATACCTTCTCGTGTATGGGTTCGCATACGTGAATTTCTTGGTAAACGACATGCAAGGAGATCCATTTTTGGATCACAAGTGTTTCTCAGGTCACCAATTGCACATGCAATGCCATTAAATCATCCATGCAACACAATCAACTTGATTTTCATACAAACAAATTGTTATAAACTGTTTAATGTTAAAACTATGGTTCCCAACTTCTGATTGGAATTTCCTTCAAAGAGATAAAAATTTCCATATTTCAGAATGCTAAAGTCAAAATTCAGCTCAATATTACGGTCAGATCTTTGATCTTCTTCGGAAAATCGATTATACTAGGCTGTGTTTTGAATAAAACAGGAATACGAATAGCTTTGCAAATGGGTTTAAAACTCAAGCTTAAAAGCTCCATTTTAAACTTCCATCGTTCAAAAATGATCATCTATGTGCTATGAAATCATGTATAAAAATCAAGATGTTTTAACAGTAAGATTTCCTGATTTGGTCATATCTTTGTAACCATATGGTATCATTGAAAAACATTTTGGACAAATTATTTTTCAACCCTTTTAACAACTTTAAACATGGAATTGGAGAAATCAAACATTACCATTGCGTTTGTAGCGTCGATAAATGGTCCCAAGTCAAACCTGTAACTCCGGCCACTTCCGGACACCATCGGCCGCCACAAAACACCAACGACCACCCTTATCTCTCTACTTCTTTCTCTCTCTTATTTCTCTCTAACCCTAGAGAAATCTAATACAAATGAGCATAAAAATGCTCTTTTATATATAGAACTATTGGCTAAATGCATAATACACCCCTCATGATTAATATTTACAACAATGGTCCTTCAAGTTTTGTGAAGCCATAAGATGAGGTAACACTATTGCATTTAACCGAACCAGTCACATTTCTCAACTTATACTACTAAAATATACTCCATTAAAATATATTGCTACTCATCAAATTCTTTTACTTCATAATAACTCTCAACGAATAACAAAATTGTATTTTACAACTACACCTAAAACGAGACGTCAAGCTAAGTTTATGTATCAGCCATAAATAGGCCCTACACTTTATTTAATAAAACACTTCACTCTAAACAATTAAAAAAATGATTATTATTTTTGAAAATTAGATGTTACAAATCCACCCTCCTAATCTCCGAAACCATGTAACTCTGCATAAAGAAAAAGAATTAGATCCTCCATTCACACAAATATGATATGATTGTCAAGCACTTGTAGTGAGGTTTTAGAAAAAATGCATATAAATACTTGCATTGAATCATATTACAAACCAAAACCTAACATATCATGCATGTTAGGTTACATTCTTTTCTAAGTCATTCAGAATCCACTAAACATGCCACAACTCATATTGATTTGTTCTTTAAAGTTGGGTATTAACCAAGTAAGAGAATATACTTTTAAGATACAATACATAGCAAGTTTTTAATGTTCCAAAATTGGCATTTTTGATAAGGAATTAAACTTTTTTTCTTTTTCCACGCTTTTCAATATTCAACCATAAGCAAGACTAAAGAAATGATCACATATATACAAGCCATCATAATAGACAATTGGTAGCATGAACTCACATCATCTAAAGTTGAACATATATTATTAATACATGACATCATTAATAATTTTTTATCTAGAATAATACTTTTCTTATGGAATCTAGTTATATTCCTAATTTTTTATGATAGCAATAAATATTGTTATTAAAAATATACTCAGTGTATTAATTATAAGTTTATTAAATAATGTATTAATGTATCTTGAACTACTGTAAATTACAATGGTGTCCTTCTCAAATAAAGTTAAATTACTTTGCCCATCTAATATATCTTGTTATATAAAGTATAGATATAGATGTATTTTACATGTATATATATATATAAATATATATATATATATATATATATAATTATATATATTATATTATTAAATATATGCTAGAAGTGGCCCGCCGCGCATCACGGCAGAGATGCGCTGATTTTGAATCATATTAAAATGTAATGGAGACCAAACACTAAAAATAACATTAATAATTTAAAGAAAAAATACCTAAAACTAAACTATTACAAAAGTAAGAAAAAGGAAAACAAAAACAGTATTAGTTTCCCAAATCCTAGTCGGTTCTCAAATAAAGTTAAATTACTTTTGTGTCCATCTAATATATATTATATAATCCTTCTTAAAATAAAAGGCCTAACTTGTTTTGGACCGATACCGATTTTAGAGAAAAAAAGAAGCCATCACGGTTGTCATGGTTATAAAAAAACAATTAAACATACATTGTTATTACACGACATTATTAATAATGTTTTTTATCTAGTATTATATTTTTCTTATGGTATGTAGTTATATTCCTATGTTTTTTTACTAGAGCACTAAATATTATTGAGAAAGTGTATTTAGTGTATTAATTAGAGGTTTATTATATAGTGTTTTAATATGTCTTGAAATTTAAGGTACATTACAAAGGTGTCCTTAAATAAAGCTGAATTACTTTTGTGTCCATCTAACATATATTATATAATATATAAGAATAGTTTTATATAAATACTAGAAGCGGCCCGTCACACATCGCGATGGAGATAGATTGATTTTAAACCAAATTTAAATAGATTGGAGACGAAAATGTAAAAACAACATTAATAATTTAAACTAAAAAATACCTACACTAAACTATTACAAAAATCAAAAAAAGAAAAACAAAAATTGTTTCAAATACCTACACTGCACCAGGTCCGAGTTCGAGGTGAGTCTTACTTTGTAGTATGTTTTTGTTGTATAAGATCCTAAGAATGATGATTATATCTGTTTTGTATACAGCTTGCAAAAACAGAGGTCTCTAACTAAAAGCCCCAAAGCTCAGGCTCTTAGTTCACCTGCCATGTGTCGAGCAAAGGAAATTCAGACCTGTCTTGGAAATGAGTTTCCCAGCTGTATAAACGTGATGCTTAGCTCACAAGTCACCTCTGGTTTTTGTACGGCAACGCCTCATTCTCTTCAACTGCTTGCAATCAATCTTCGGGTTTTTTAAAAACAAGATAAACCCCTCTCCCCTTGTTTCATAGGATCTTCCAGCTCATTTCTGCAAGTCTTTTCTATCCAAAGAAGACGTTACATTTGTACTTGAAGATGAAAGTGGAGAGCAATTGGAGGTCAAATATATTGCATGGAGCCATATGCTTAGTGCAGGGTGGAAAAACTTTGCAGTTAAACATAAGTTAAAGAAAGGAGATGTTTTGCTCTTCCATTTGGTTGAAACAGCCAAATTTAAGGTAGCTCTAAAAGCATGATCCTAAGTCAGGGGACTATTGGTAAAACTATTCAGGACCCATCATAACATACATGTGTAGTAATCTCAAATGTTCTTACTTTTGTAGGTTTACATACTAAAGGACAATTATTCAAATGAAGCTGATGATGCTGTTAGCCTTTTGAATTTGGAAGCACATTCGGAACAAGTGACTCCAGGTAACTAATTGACTTTTGTGTTAGCTAAAATTATGTGTTACCCTTTTATATATAGATATATGATTCAATTTAATGAGGGAAAACAGCTACTTCGTCTCATAAAACAAAGAAAAACAAGCATCAAGAGTCTCTCCAAAATAAGGTTAAAAGGCCCAGAAAGTCCGCCAAGCTATCAATATCCCAGCCCCTAGTGGCCTCCATATTGAACTTCTAGGAAACAGCAGCCAAGAGGTTCAAGAATGTTATGGACCATCCAAATCCCATTTTTCTTTCGAAGAAGTCAAATCTTTTGAAGACTTCCATCTTCTGGTCAATGGAGACAGCAATGACCATGAGCTAACCGATGTTGAAAGAATGGATTACTCCAAACTATGTTTGTATAAGAAAGAATTTCTTCATCCAGAAAACGTGTATGACAGGTTAGTGGTGGTTATGATTCGTCTAACCGTAGAGATAGCTGATGAGATTAAGAAGTGCAAGCTCACCAAAGCTAAGGAAGAGTTTGATAAATTGGATAAGTACCTGAAAGCTTTGGAGGGTTTCGGCATGAAAGTTGGGTTTTTACGCAATAAGTTAATCACACTTGAAACGCTTGTGCTTGATTCAGAAGGGGTGCTGGACATAAGCAGTACATGGAGGCAACAAATGAACATAAACGCATCAAAGTTGAGTTAAAGAATGTAGCTGCCATGTGTAAGGAGTTGAAGGGAAGTGCTAAAAACTGAGAGGAGATTTCGGGTATTTTAAAGCAGAAAGTTGAGAGGCATGAACTTAGGTTCAGGAAGGTGGTGACTGCACCATGGTAGGCTCTATCAGAGGGTCATTAAGTTGTTTTCATTTTAAGGTTAAATGTAAAACTTCTGAATAACAAACCACATTTAGTTTTACAGCCTAACATATATGGGAAAAACTCCTTAGTGAGAATCGATAGAGCCTACCATGGTGCGTTCACCACATTCTAGAACCTAAGTTCATGCCTTTCAACTTTCTGCTTTATACTACCCAAAATCTCCTGATAGTTTTAGCACTTCCCTTCAACTCCTTACGCATGGCAGCTACTTTCTTTAACTTGTCTTTATGCGTTATGTTCATGTGTTGCCTCCATGTACTGCTTTATGTCCAATGTACCTTCTGAATCAAGCACAAGCGTTTCAAGTGTGATTAACTTAACGCGTAAAAACCCAACTTTCATGCCGAAGACTTTCAGGTACTTATCCCATTTATCAAACTCTTCCTTAGCTGTGGTTAGCTTGCACTTCTTAATCTCACCAGCAATCTCAACGCTTAGATGAATCATACCCACCGCTAACCTGTCATACACGTCTTCCGGATGAAAAATTCCTTCTTATTCAAGCATAGTTTGTAGTAGCCCATTCTAACATCAGCTGGGAGCTGATTGTCGATCCTGATTTCATTGACCAGAAGACGAAAGTCTTCAAAAGAGTTGACTTCTTCGAATGAAAGATGCGGTTTGGTTGGTCTAGAATATTCTAGAACCTCTAAACCGTTTCCAAGATGTCAATAAGGTGGCCACTAGGGGACAGGATAGCTGTTTTCTGACAATTTAGTTCAACTCTATAAATAAAGATAACAACGAAAACTAACTAAAACAAAACGCAAAATAGTTACCTAGATTTACTTGTTCTGAATGTGTTGCCAAATGCAAAAGGCTAACAGCACAATCAAATTCATTTGAATAAATTCCTTTTAGTATGTAAACCTATAGATGTAAGACCATTTGAGATTATTGAAGAAGTATGTTATGATCGGTCTCGCGCACCGTATTATCTTGGTTAAGATGCACTTTTTTAAAACCACTTTTAAACCAAGGTCATAGGAAAGCATGCTATAAGTTATTCACCTTAAATTTGGTAGTTTCAATTAAATGGAAGAGCAAAACATCTCCAATCTTCAAGTTATGTCCAACTGCAAAGTATTTCCACCATGCGCTAAGCCCATGCCTGCATGCAATGTATTTGACTTACCATTGCTTTCCATTTCCATCTTCAAGTGCAAATTTAAAGTCTTTTTTTGGTAAAAAACGAATTGCAGAAACGCTCTGGAAGACCGTATGAACCATGGAGGGAGGTTGTTTATCTTGTTTTGTCATGTTTAGAAAACAAAAGTGATGGCAAGCAGATGAAGAGACAGAGAGAGGGAGATTATTTTCCCAAAATGGTTCTAGCGAGAAAGCAAATCTTCATACGCATACCAAGTAAAATATATTTGTTCCAAACAAAGTTAGAGTTTTTTTTCCTCAAGTGGTTCTAGCAATCTTAAAGGTTTTCACTAAATCATAACCGGTTTTAACTACGTAGCAGTAATGACAGTCATAACAATAACATGAGTGTAAACTGAAGCAATTTCTTAAGGTATTAGTATTCAGAGAAGTAGCTTCCTTTTGTGTATAAGTTAGAGAACCTGCAAATGTAGTCGGCTTCGATTTTCGAGGTTTACTATGTCAAAAATACATACTAGCGGGAATTTACTCAAATGAAGTTCATTGTGCTGTTATCCATTGGCATTTGGCATCACATTGAAAACAAGTAACACCAGGTAATTATTTTAAGGTTTTTGTACTATTTTAGTTGTTACCTTTTATTTACATTGTTGAACTAAATCATTGGAAAACAACTTCCCTGTCCCCAAGTTGCCACCTTATCGGACATCTCGGAGACGGTAGTGAAGAGGTTGGTTCAGAGGTTCTAGAATGTTGTAGACCAACCGAACCCCATCTTTCATTCGAAGAAGTCAACTCTTTAGAAGACTTCTGTGTTCTGGCCAATGGACATGAGCGACAATAAGCTAACTGCTAGGTTAGGATGGGCTACTACAAACTATGCTTGTATAAGAAAGAATTTCTTCATCCGGAAGACGTGTATGACAGGTTAGTGGTGGTTATGATTCGTCTAACCGTACAGATAGCTGATGAGATTAAGAAGTGCAAGCTCACCACAAATAAGGAAGAGTTTGATAAATGGGATATGTACCTGAAAGCTTTCTGATGGTTTTGGCATGAAATTTAGGTTTTTACGCGATAAGTTAATCACACTTGAAACGCTTGTGCTTGATTCAGAAGGTGTGTTGGACATAAAGCAGTACATGGAGGCATCAAATGAACATAAACGCATCAAAGTTGAGTTAAAGAATGTAGCTGCCATGCGTAAGGAGCTGAAGGGAAGTGCTAAAAACTGAGAGGATATTTCGGGTATTTTAAAGCAAAAAGTGGAGAGGCATGAACTTAGGTTCAGGAAGGTGGTGAATGCACCATGGTAGGCTCTATCAGATGGTCATTAAGTTTGTTTTCATTTTATGGTAAAATGTAAAACTTATGAATAATGAACCACATTTAGTGAGCCACATTTAGTTTTACAACTTAACATATATGGGAAAAACTCCTTTGTGAGAATCTATAGAGCCTACCTTGGTGCATTCACCACATTCTAGAACCTAAGTTCATGCCTTTCAAGTTTCTGCTTTATAATACCCGAAATAACCTGGTAGTTTTAGCACTTCCCTTCAACTCCTTACGCATGGCAACTACTTTCTTTAACTCGTCTTTATGCGTTAGGTTCATGTGTTGCCACCATGTACTGCTTTATGTCCAATGTACCTTCTGAATCAAGCACAAGGGTTTCAAATGTGATTAACTTATCGCGTTAAAACCCAACTTTCATGCCAAAACCCTTGAAAGCTTTCAGGTACTTATCCCATTTATCAAACTCTTCCTTAGCCGTGGTTAGCTTGCACTTCTTAATCTCACCAGCAATCTCTACGGTTAGATGAATCTTACCCACCACGAACCTATCATAGACGTCTGCCGGAGGAAGAAATTCTTTCTTTTACAAGAAGAGTTTGTAGTAACCCATTCTAACATCATCGGTTAGGGATGTTGGATCCTTACTCCATCGACCAGACGGAAGTCTTAAAAGGAGTTGACTTCTTAGAACGAAAGATGGGATTCGGTTGGTCTAGAACATTCTAGAACCTCTGAACCAACCGTTTCCAAGATGTCCGATAAGGTGGCCACTAGGTGACAGGATAGCTGTTTTCCAACAATTTAGTTCAACGCTATAAATAAAGATGACAAGGAAAACTAACTGAAACAAAACGCAAAATAGTTACCTGGAGTTACTTGTTCTGAATGTGCTGCCAAATGCAAAAGGCTAACAACACAATCAACTTCACTTGAATAATTTCCTTTTAGTATGTAAACCTATAGAAGTAAGAACATTTGAGATTATCGAAGAAGTATGCTATGATCGGTCTCGCGCGCCTTAAGATCTTGGTTAAGATGCACTTTTTTAAAACCAAGGTCATAGGAAAGTGTGCTATAAGTTACTCACCTTAAATTTGGTAGTTTCAATTAAATGGAAGAGCAAAACATCTCCAATCTTCAAGTTATGTCCAACTGCAAAGTATTTCCAACATGCGCTAAGCCCATGCCTGCATGCAATGTATTTGACTTACCATTGCTTTCCATTTCCGTCTTCAATTGCAAATTTAAAGTCTTCTTTTGGTAAAAAAAAACGAATTGCAGAAAGATTTGGAAGACCGTATGAACCACCGAGGGAGGTTGTTTATCTTGTTTTGTCATGTTTAGAAAACAACAGTGATGGCAAGCAGTTGAAGAGACAGAGAGAGGGACATTATTTCCCAAAATGGTTCTAGCGACAAATCAAATCTTCGTACACATACCAAGTAAAATATATTTATTCCAAACAAAGTTATAGTTTATTTTCCTCAAGTGGTTCTAGCAATCTTAAAGGTTTTCACTAAATCATAACCGGATTTAACTATGTAACAGTAATGGCAGTCATAACAATAACATGAGTGTCAAACTGAAGCAATTTATTACGGTATTAGTATTCGGAGAAGTAGCTTCCTTTTGTGTATAAGTTAGAGAACCAGCAAATGTAGTCGGCTTCGATTTTCGAGGTTTACTATGTCAAAACACAAACTAGAGGGAATTTACTCAAGTGAAGTTCATTGTGCTGTTATCCTTTGGCATTTGACAGCACATTCAGAACAAGTAACTCCAGGTAGTTATTTTGAGTTTTTTTTACTATTTTAGTTGTTACCTTTTATTTACATTATTGAACTAAAACATGGGAAAACAACTTCCCTGTCCATTAGTGGCCACCTTATCGAACATCACGTTAGTGAAGAGGTTGGTTCAGAGGTTCTAGAATGTTGTAGACCAACCGAACCCCATCTTTCATTCGAAGAAGTAAACTCTTTAGAAGACTTCCGTGTTCTGGCCAATGGACATGAGCGACAATAAGCTAACTGCTGATGTTAGGATGGGCTACTACAAACCATGCTTGTATAAGAGAGACTTTCTTCATCCGGAAGACGTGTGTGACAGGTTAGTGGTGGTTATGATTTGTCTAACCGTACAGATAGCTGATGAGATTAAGAAGTGCAAGCTCACCACAGCTAAGGAAGAATTTGATAAATGGGATAAGTACCTGAAAGCTTTCTGAGGGTTTTGGCATGAAATTTGGGTTTTTACGCGATAAGTTAATCACCCTTGACACGCTTGTACTTGATTCAAAAGGTGTGTTGGACATAAAGCAGTACATGGAGGCAACAAATGAACATAAACGCATCAAAGTTGAGTTAAAGAATGTAGCTGCCATGCGTAAGGAGTTGAAGGGAAGTGCTAAAAACTGAGAGGAGATTTCGGGTATTTCAAAGCAGAATGTTGAGAGGCATGAACTTAGGTTCAGGAAGGTGGTGAATGCACCATGGTAGGCTCTATCAGACGATCATTAAGTTTGTTTTCATTTTATGGTAAAATGTAAAACTTATGAATAATGAACCACATTTAGTGAGCCACATTTAGCTTTACAGCTTAACATATATGGGAAAACTCCTTTGTGAGTATCGATAGAGCCTACCATGGTGCATTCACCACATTCTAGAACCTAAGTTCATGCCTTTCAAGTTTCTACTTTATAATACCCGAAATCTCCGGATAGTTTTAGCACTTCCCTTCAACTCCTTACGCATGGCAGCTACTTCTTTAACTCGTCTTTATGCGATAGGTTCATGTGTTGCCACCATGTACTGCTTTATGTCCAAAGTACCTTCTGAATCAAGCACAAGGGTTTCAAGTGTGATTAACTTATCGCATTAAAACCCAACTATTTTAGTGGCCACTAGGTGACAGGATAGCTGTTTTCCAACAATTTAGTTCAACGCTATAAATAAAATGACAAGGAAAACTAACTGAAACAAAACGCAAAATAGTTACCTGGAGTTACTTGTTCTGAATGTGCTGCCAAATGCAAAAGGCTAACAACACAATCAACTTCATTTGAATAAATTCCTTTTAGTATGTAAACCTATAGAAGTAAGAACATTTGAGATTATTGAAGAAGTATGTTATGATCGGTCTCGCGCGCCTTAAGATCTTTGTTAAGATGCACTTTTTTAAAACCAAGGTCATAGGAAAGTGTGCTATAAGTTACTCACCTTAAATTTGGTAGTTTCAATTAAATGGAAGAGCAAAACATCTCCAATCTTCAAGTTATGTCCAACTACAAAGTATTTCCACCATGCGCTAAGCCCATGCCTGCATGCAATGTATTTGACTTACCATTGCTTTCTATTTCCATCTTCAAGTGCAAATTTAAAGTCTTCTATTGTTAAAAAACGAATTGCAGAAACGACCTGGAAGACGGTATGAACCACGGAGGGAGGTTGTTTATCTTGTTTTGTCATGTTTTGAAAACAACAGTGATGGCAAGCAGTTGAAGAGACCGAGAGAGGGAGATTATTTTCCCAAAATGGTTCTAACGACAAATCAAATCTTAGTACACATACCAAGTAAAATATATTTATTCCAAACAAAGTTATAGTTTATTTTCCTCAAGTGGTTCTAGCAATCTTAAAGGTTTTCACTAAATCATAACCGGATTTAACTACGTAACAGTAATGGCAGTCATAACAATAACATGAGTGTCAAACTGAAGCAATTTCTTACGGTATTAGTATTCGGAGAAGTAGCTTCCTTTTGTGTATAAGTTAGAGAACCAGCAAATGTTGTCGGCTTCGATTTTCGAGGTTTACTATGTCAAAAACACAAACTAGCGGGAATTTACTCAAATGAAGTTCATTGTGCTGTTATCCATTGGCATTTGGCAGCACATTCAGAACAAGTAACACCAGGTAATTATTTTGAGGTTTTTGTACTATTTTAGTTGTTACCTTTTATTTACATTGTTGAACTAAATCATTGGAAAACAACTTCCCTGTCCCCAAGTGGCCACCTTATCGGACATCTCGGAGACGGTAGTGAAGAGGTTGGTTTAGAGGTTCTAGAATGTTGTAGACCAACCGAACCCCATCTTTCATTCGAAGAAGTCAACTCTTTAGAAGACTTCTGTGTTCTGGCCAATGGACATGAGCGACAATAAGCTAACTGCTAGGTTAGGATGGGCTACTACAAACTATGCTTGTATAAGAAAGAATTTCTTCATCCGGAAGATGTGTATGACAGGTTAGTGGTGGTTATGATTCGTCTAACCATACAGATAGCTGATGAGATTAAGAAGTGCAAGCTCACCACAAATAAGGAAGAGTTTGATAAATGGGATATGTACCTGAAAGGTTTCTGAGGGTTTTGGCATGAAATTTAGGTTTTTACGCGATAAGTTAATCACACTTGAAACGCTTGTGCTTGATTCAGAAGGTGTGTTGGACATAAAGCAGTACATGGAGGCATCAAATGAACATAAACGCATCAAAGTTGAGTTAAAGAATGTAGCTGCCATGCGTAAGGAGTTGAGGGGAAGTGCTAAAAACTGAGAGGATATTTCGGGTATTTTAAAGCAGAATGTTGAGAGGCATGCACTTAGGTTCAGGAAGGTGGTGAATGCACCATGGTAGGCTCTATCAGACGGTCATTAAGTTTGTTTTCATTTTTATGGTAAAATGTAAAACTTATGAATAATGAACCACATTTAGTGAGCCACATTTAGTTTTACAGCTTAACATATATGGGAAAAACTCCTTTTTGAGAATCGATAGAGCCTACCATGGTGCATTCACCACATTCTAGAACCTAAGTGCATGCCATTCAAGTTTCTGCTTTATAATACCCGAAATCTCCTGATAGTTTTAGCACTTCCCTTCAACTCCCTACGCATGGCAGCTACTTTCTTTAACTCGTGTTTATGGGTTAGGTTCATGTGTTGCCATCATGCACTGCTTTATGTCCAATGTACCTTCTCAATCAAGCACAAGCGTTTCAAGTGTGATTAACTTATCGCATTAAAACCCAACTTTCATGCCAAAACCCTTGAAAGCTTTCAGGTACTTATCCCATTTATCAAACTCTTCCTTAGCCGTGGTTAGCTTGCACTTCTTAATCTCACAAGCAATCTCCACGGTTAGATGAATCTTACCCACCACGAACCTATCATACACGTCTGCCGGAGGAAGAAATTCTTTCTTATACAAGAAGAGTTTGTAGTAGCCCATTCTACATCATCGGTTAGGGATGGTGGATCCTTACTCCATCGACCAGAACAAAGAAGTCTTCAAAAGAGTTGACTTCTTCGAACGAAAGATGGGGTACGGTTGGTCTAGAACATTCTAGAACCTCTGAACCAACCGTTTCCAAGATATCCGATAAGGTGGCCACTAGGTGACAGGATAGCTTTTTTCCAATATTTTAGTTCAACGTTATAAATGAAGATGACAACGAAAACTAACTAAAACAATACGCAAAATAGTTACCTGGAGTTACTTGTTCTGAATGTGCTGCTAAATGCAAAAGGCTAACAACACAATCAACTTCATTTGAATAAATTCCTTTTAGTATGTAAACCTATAGAAGTAAGAACATTTGAGATTATTGAAGGAGAATGTTATGATCGGTCTCGCGCGCCTTAAGATCTTGGTTAAGATGCACTTTTGTAAAACCAAGGTCATAGGAAAGTGTGCTATAAGTTATTCACCTTAAATTTGGTAGTTTCAATTAAATGGAAGAGCAAAACATCTCCAATCTTCAAGTTATGTCCAACTGCAAAGTATTTCCACCATGCGCTAAGCCCATGCCTGCATGCTATGTATTTGACTTACCATTGCTTTCCATTTCCATCTTCAAGTGCAAATTTAAAGTCTTTTTTTGGTAAAAAACGAATTGCAGAAACGCTCTGGAAGACCGTATGAACCATGGAGGGAGGTTGTTTATCTTGTTTTGTCATGTTTAGAAAACAACAGTGATGGCAAGAAGTATGTTATGATCGGTCTCATGCGCCTTAAGAACTTCGTGAAGATGTACTTTTTTAATACCAAGGTCATAGGAAATCATGCTATAAGTTATGCACCTTAAATTTGGTAGTTTCAATTAAATGGAAGAGCAAACATCTCCAATCTTCAAGTTACGTCCAACTGCAAAGTATTTCCACCCTGCACTAAGCCCATGCTTGCATGCAATGTATTTGACTTCCCATTGCTCTGCATTCTCAACTTCAAGTGCAAATTTAACGTCTTCTTTTGGTAAAAACGAATTGGAACCGGAAAACCATGAGGGAGGTTGTTCATCTTGTTTTGTCATGTTTAAAAACACAGTTATTGCAAGCAGTTGGAGAGAGAGAGAGAGAATATTATTTTCCTAGATGGTTCTATAGACAAATCAAATCAGCGGACACATACCAAGTAAATTTTATTTATTCCAAAAAAGTTAAGAGTTATTTTCCTTAAATGGTTCGAACAATCTTAAAGTTTTCCACTAAATCATAACATGATTTAACTACATAACAGTAATGGCAGTAACAACATTAACTTGAATGTCAAACGGAAGTAATTTCTTACAGTATTCGGAGAAGTAGTTTCCTTTTGCGTATAAGTTTGAGAACCAGCAAATCTAGTCGGTTTCAATTTTTGAGGTTTAATCTGTCAAGCACACAACCAAGTCTAGTGTTAACTAACTGATATCAAGCAAATACATTGACAAATCCATGAATAACATGTAGCGACATAAGATTAGAGATACCGATGAAGGATTTCAGGGAACAAATGGCTGAGAGTTTGAATTATTCTTCAATTGAGATGAATTAAAGTTGTCTTCTGTATAACGAGGGTTAAACCTGAGTTGATGCTTCTCAAATTTCCTGTTTACAATACCCGAAATCTCCTCACGCAAGGCTGCTACTTTCTTTAACACATCTTTAATGCGTTTATGTTCATTTGTTGCCTCCATGTACTGCTTTATGACCAATACACCTTCTGATTGAAGCACAAGTCTTGCAAGTGCGCGTAACTTATACCATAAGATACCTGGAGTTACTTGTTCTGAATGTTCTCCCAAATGCAAAAGTCTAACAGCACAATCAACTTCATTTGAACAATTTCCCTTTAGTATAAGCCTACAGAAGCAAGAACATTTGAGATTATACACATGTATCTCATGATCGTCTAAAGGCGTTTTAATTTACCAATTGCCTCGTGCTCGCGCCTAAGGCATGTGCTTTTAGAACTACAATAAGATGAACCTTTTAAAACCAAGGTTATAGAAAAGCATGCAATAAGTATTTCACCCTAAATTTGGTAGTTTCAATTAAATGGAAGAGCAAATCATCTCTAGTCTTCAAGATATGTCCAACTCCCAAGTATTTCCACCCTGCACTAAGGCTATGCTGCATTCAATATATCTGACTACCCTTTACTCTCCATTTTCATCTTCAAAAGGAAATTTAAAGTCTTCTTTTGGTAAAAACGAAAGGCAGAAATGAACCAGAAGACCATATGAACTACGGAGAGAGTGGGTTTATCTTGATTTGTCATGTTTTTTTTAAAAGGGTGATCCAAGCAGTTGAAGGGGGAGAGAGAGAGAGAGGGATTATTTTCCTCAAACGGTTCTAGTGACAAATCAAATCACCGTATACATGTACGAAATGACAAATTATTATTCCAAACAAACTTAGAGAATATTGTCCCCAAATGGTTCTAGCGATCTTAAAGCTTTTCCACTAAATTATAACTAGATTAAACTGTGTAATAGTAATGGTGTTGGTAATTTTAATATTATATACGGATTTTGGTGATATTGGATTAACTTGTCCGTCAAGTGAATCTTATTAAATATTAAACAGGTTAGCAGATTCGGGAGTGCATGATCGCTTTAATGTTAATGAGATTTGGTGGTGTATATATGGGTTTTGATGTTATAATTTACTTATTGATTAACTGTTATAGATATATACATATCTTATATATTTAATAACAATTATTAGGCATTAATTTATTAATTAATTGGTTTTATTCTTTTGGATGGGCTTGCCCCAAGTTTAAAAAAATAATCAAAGTCGTTAGTTGGATTTTATTGAAATTAGACCCGTCATGTGATGGTAAAGCGCATAGCTTGAAACCTGATGGGTTTTTCAAAACCCAAATATAAAACTGATAATGAATACTACATACAAAAATATATACAAGCTTGGTCCATGTATGAAGTTATCAAGTTTATCCTACAATCACAAATTCATTCTTTTCTACACATCTTATCCGATTAATCATTGGTAGTACCACCAAATAGGTTAATCTGAAAGTGAACACATGATTTGTGTAGAAATTCAGGTTTTTTCTTCATTACAGTTTTCTTGCAATTGTTTTGAAATTAGTTAGGGCATCCCCTAAATACAACAATTGGCAGTAACAAGAATAACACTAGTATAAAACTGAAGCAAATTCTTACCATATTAATACTAAGAGACGGACTGTCCTTTTGCGTATGAGTTTGAGAACCAGCAAATCTAGTCCGCTTCGAAAAACGTTTACTCTGTCAAAAAACCACCAGATCCAGTGTTAAATAGCTGATTTCAAGCAAATACATTGACAAATCGATGAATAACATGTACCAACATATGATTAGAGATAACCATGAAGGATTGCAGGGAACATGCGGCTGAGACTTCCAAATATTCGTCAATTGAGACCAGATAAAGTTGTCTTCAGCATAACTAGGGTTGAAGTCGTTTCTGGTGAGATTAGGATCAGAAGATACCATGCCAAAGTTGAGTTCTCTGGTGACTGGAGCTTGCATTTTAGAGGCTTTGATCGTAGAGAGATTGAAGGGAAAACAGGCAATGTTGGTTAATGCTCTTATATAGCCTTGATTGTTGTATATCATATTACGCAATACAATATAATATTGTATCATATTACATAAGATTATATCACATCATATTAGAGAATTCACATTGGGTTCTCTTGTTTCATCTTTATGAGTTAACTAAAGAACACCTTTAGTTAATGTCATATAAGATTGCATCATATTAAATTAGAGCATTCACATTGGGTTCTCATTCTTTATCATATTATATCTAAAACTCATAAATATATAGAGAATTAATGTGAGGAGTGAATATGAATGCTAAATGTGAGGAATGAAAAATAAGTCTCTAAATTTATTCCCTGTTTTAATTAATTAAATAATAAATGGGTTTAGCCTAAACCATGCTCGAGCATGAAAAAGTACTCACAAGTGGAGGTCGAGCATTAGAAATAAAGTTTGATATGGGTTTAGCCTAAACCATGCTCGAGCATGAAAAAGTACTCACAAGTTGGAGGTTTCGTAAGTTACCGAGCTCCGCAAAATGTGATTGTATTAGATTGTTGTATAATTAGGGTTGCAAATGGTGTGGTTTACATAGACTGCATATTATGGATTAAATCCCTATAATAACACAATATGTTACTAGATCTAATACTCCCTCGCAAGCTAAGCATTTGAAATGTAAAAACTAATAAGACCAAACTAAAACCAAACCAGTTCAGTGGAGCCAAGCCCTAGAACGAAGTCTCAAGTATGCAACACTTATTGGGCTTACAGTTCACCATTCTTTGTTGACCCATTAGATCCAATTTTAGGGCCACCGTTGGTTGATACAAAATTACATGCTTTGCATTCTAGTCTGCACAGTTTCATCTCCCATTTGAATAGCTTTGTTGCTATATGAGTCTCCTTTCTTCTTCATCACATGTAATGTCACCTTACAAGCGGTTGTTTAATACCGGCCTCTCATCAGTTCTCCTTTTCTTACCTTTCATCCCATAACGAAATCCAGTGTTGGCCAGTGTTGTGGTGGTGGCTACAAAAAAAAGAGTCGTGTTGTATATGATGGTTAGGGTTCAAACTGTAGGTTGCTTCTGCGAATCCTAGCGTGTGCAAGTTAACGGAAACAAATCTAGTATTCAATAAGAATCCTTGAACCCAAGTTCATTCATTCACTATTCAATAAGAACCTTATATATAACCAGAGTTCATTCGAACCCCAAATCCATATCTCGTCCTCATCTCAAACCCCAAATCCCACCCCGCCATTGTATCTTAACCGCTGGAAATAGTCACTAAGCAGACTAAAGATCATTGGCAAACGAGCAGCCAGAAAACGAGTTCAGAGAGAACAAGTTCAGAGAGACAGTTGTTGTCTTCTTCCTTGTTCCATTTAGTAACACCCTAAACCATTTATGAAAATTTAGAGAAAAATATATCAAACGACTAGGTTCAATAACCCATCACCTTTTACATTACAAACCCAATCACCATTTTACCATTGGTGAAATTAATAACTCATCTTTAGGGTGTTATTAATACAATTAAAATCGAAAACATATTCTACATTATTATTCATGCCTTTACCATCCTAGTTTCAATTGGTATCCACTATATCAATCCGGTCTATGCAATTCGCATCCATGACTTGGTGTGTATGTTGACACTTGATTTTCAAGACATGCTTTACCTGAAGACATCCACAAAAGCGTGCATGCAAGGGAGTATTAAATTTAACACCAGATTTTTTAATTTAATTTATACCATATGGATTACAAAACATTTTAATAATTACTTTCCCTTTTATTCCATTGATAAAGTTAGATCGGCATATCATATAACATCTACGTACGGCTCTTGATACGTCCCCATTTGAAGAACCTTCCTTTATAACCTCTTTGTTCCATACTTGCATGCATATTAATAACAACATATAAAAAACACATTATATTACATAACTTTGTCCAAAGTATTTTACCCGAAAATCTTACCCATGACCCATTTACAATATTATCTACACTCAAGCATCCCTCACATGTCATAGATCATGGACTCATGCATTCAATGTATCCCATTTAGTTTAAAGTAAAAATTTCCTTTAGTTATAGCAAGTAAACTAAATAGGACCAAGAGGGTTCACGTATCCCATTTAACTAAGCATCCCTCACATGTCATAGATCATGGACTCACAAGCTTTAGCATACCTTCTCGTGTATGGGTTCGCATACGTGAATTTCTTGGTAAACGACATGCAATGAGATCCATTTTTGGATAACAAGTGTTTCTAAGGTCACCAATTGCACATGCAATGCCATCAAATCATCCATGCAACACAATCAACTTGATTTTCATACCAACAAATTGTTATAAACTGTTTAATGTTAAAACTATGGTTCCCAACTTCTGATTGGAATTTCCTTCAAAGAGAATGCTAAAGTCAAAATTTCTGCTCAATATTAAGGTCAGATCTTTGATCTTCTTCGGGAAAATCGATTATACTAGGCTGTGTTTTGAATAAAACAGGAATACGAATAGCTTTGAAAATGGGTTTAAAACTCAAGCTTAAAAGCTCCATTTTGAACTTCCATCGTTCAAAAATGATCATCTTTATGCTATGAAATCATGTATAAAAATCAAGATGTTTTAACAGTAAGATTTCCTGATTTGGTCATATCTTTGTAACCATATGGTATCATTGAAAAACATTTTGGACAAATTATTTTTCAACCCTTTTAACAACTTTAAACATGGAATTGGAGAAATCAAACATTACCATTGCGTTTGTAGCGTTGATAAATGGTCCCAAGTCAAACTTGTAACTCCGGCCACTTCCGGACACCATCCGCCGCCACAAAACACCAACGACCACCCTTATCTCTCTACTTTTTTCTCTCTCTTATTTCTCTCTAACCCTAGAGAAATCTAATACAAATGAGCATAAAAATGCTCTTTTATATATAGAACTATTGGCTAAATGCATAATACACCCCTCATGATTAATATTTACAACAATGGTCCTTCAAGTTTTGTGAAGCCATAAGATGAGGTAACACTATTGCATTGAACCGAACCAGTCACATTTCTCAACTTATACTACTAAAATATACTCCATTAAAATATATTGCTACTCATCAAATTCTTTTACTTCATAATAACTCTCAACGAATAACAAAATTGTATTTTACAACTAAACCTAAAACGAGACGTTAAAATTAATTTCAAGCTAAGTTTATGTATCTGCCATAAATAGGCCCTACACTTTATTTAATAAAACAATTCACTCTAAACAATTAAAAAAATGATTATTATTTTTGAAAATTAGATGTTACAATTCCATCCTCCTAATCTCCGAAACCTTGTAACTCCGCATAAAGAAAAAGAATTAGATCCTCCATTCACACAAATATGATATGATTGTCAAACACCTGTAATAAGGTTTTAGAAAAAATGCATATAAATACTTGCATTGAACTCATATTACAAACCAAAACCTAACATATCATGCATGTTAGGTTTAAATTCTTTTCTAAGTCATTCAGAATCCACTAAAAGCTACAACTCATATTGATTTGTTCTTTAAAGTTGGGTATTAACCAAGTAAGAGATATACTACTTTAAGATACAATACATAGCAATTTTTTAATGTTCCAAAATTGGCATTTTCGATAAGGAATTAAACTTTTTTCTTTCACGCTTTTCAATATTCAACCATAAGCAAGACTAAAGAAATGATCACATATATACAAGCCATCATAATAGACAATTGGTAGCATGAACTCACATCATCTAAAGTTGAACATATATTATTAATACATGACATTATTAACACATGACATCATTAATAATTTTTTATCTAGAATAATACTTTTCTTATGGAATCTAGTTATATTCCTAATTTTTTATGATAGCAATAAATATTGTTAATAAAAATATACTCAGTGTATTAATTATAAGTTTATTAAATAATGTATTAATGTATCTTGAACTATACTGTAAATTACAAAGGTGTCCTTCTCAAATAAAGTTAAATTACTTTGTCCATCTAATATATATTGTTATATAAAGTATAGATATAGATGTATTTGACATATATATATATATATATGCTAGAAGTGGCCCGCCGCGCATCGCGGCAGAGATGCGCTGATTTTGAATCATATTAAAATGTAATGGAGACGAAACACTAAAAATAACATTGATAATTTAAAGAAAAAATACCTAAAACTAGACAATTACAAAAATAAAAAAAGGAAAACAAAAACAGAGTTTCCCAAATCCTAGTCGGTTCTCAAATAAAGTTAAATTACTTTTGTGTCCATCTAATATATATATAATCCTTCTTAAAATAAAAGGCCTAACTTGTTTTGGACGATTTTAGAGAAAAAAAGAAGCCATCACGGTTGTCATGGTTATAAAAAAACAATTAAACATACATTGTTATTACACGACATTATTAATAATGTTTTTTATCTAGTATAATATTTTTCTTATGGTATGTAGTTACATTCCTATGTTTTTTTACTAGAGCACTAAATATTATTGAGAAAGTGCATTTAGTGTATTAATTAGAGGTTTATTAAATAGTGTATTAATATGTCTTGAAATTTAAGGTACATTACAAAGGTTTCCTCAAATAAAGCTGAATTACTTTTGTGTCCATCTAACATATACTATATAATATATAAGTATAGTTTTATATAAATACTAGAAGCGGCCCGTCACGCATCGCGATGGAGATAGATGATTTTAAACCAAATTTAAATAGATTGGAGACGAAAATGTAAAAACAACATTAATAATTTAAACTAAAAAATACCTACACTAAACTATTACAAAAATCAATAAAAGAAAAACAAAAATTGTTTCAAATACCTACACTGCACCATGTCCGAGTTCGAGGTGAGTCTTACTTTGTAGTATGTTTTTGTTGTATAGGATCCTAAGAATGATGATTATATCTGTTTTGTATACAGCTTGCAAAAACAGAGGTCTCTTACTAAAAGCCCCAAAGCTCAGGCTCTTAGTTCACCTGCCATGAGTCGAGCAAAGGAAATTCAGACCAGTCTTGGAAATGAGTTTCCCAGCTGTATAAAGGTGATGCTTAGCTCACAAGTCACCTCTGGTTTTTGTACGGCAACGCCTCATTCTCTTCAACTGCTTGCAATCAATCTTCGGGTTTTTTAAAAACAAGATAAACCCCTCTCCCCTTGTTTCATAGGATCTTCCAGCTCATTTCTGCAAGTCTTTTCTATCCAAAGAAGACGTTACATTTGTACTTGAAGATGAAAGTGGAGAGCAATTGGAGGTTAAATATATTGCATGGAGGTATATGCTTAGTGCAGGGTGGAAAAACTTTGCAGTTAAACATAAGTTAAAGAAAGGAGATGTTTTGCTCTTCCATTTGGTTGAAACAGCCAAATTTAAAGTAGCTCTAAAAGCATGATCCTAAGTCAGGGGACTATTGGTAAAACTATTCAGGACCCATCATAACATACATGTGTAGTAATCTCAAATGTTCTTACTTTTGTAGGTTTACATACTAAAGGACAATTATTCAAATGAAGCTGATGATGCTGTTAGCCTTTTGAATTTGGACGCACATTCGGAACAAGTGACTCCAGGTAACTAATTGACTTTTGTGTTAGCTAAAATTATGCGTTACCCTTTTATATATAGATATATGATTCAATTTAATGATGGGAAAACAGCTACTTCGTCTCATAAAACAAAGAAAAACAAGCATCAAGAGTCTCTCCAAAATAAGGTTAAAAGGCCCAGAAAGTCCGCCACGCTATCAATATCCAAGCCCCTAGTGGCCTCCATATTGAACTTCTAGGAAACAGCAGCCAAGAGGTTCAAGAATGTTATGGACCATCCAAATCCCATTTTTCTTTCGAAGAAGTCAAATCTTTTGAAGACTTCCATCTTCTGGTCAATGGAGACAGCATTGACCATGAGCTAACCGATGATGAAAGAATGGATTACTACAAACTATGTTTGTATAAGAAAGAATTTCTTCATCCAGAAAACGTGTATGACAGGTTAGTGGTGGTTATGATTCGTCTAACCGTAGAGATAGCTGATGAGATTAAGAAGTGCAAGCTCACCAAAGCTAAGGAAGAGTTTGATAAATGCGATAAGTACCTGAAAGCTTTGGAGGGTTTCGGCACGAAAGTTGGGTTTTTACGCAATAAGTTAATCACACTTGAAACGCTTGTGCTTGATTCAGAAGGGGTGTTGGACATAAAGCAGTACATGGAGGCAACAAATGAACATAAACGCATCAAAGTTGAGTTAAAGAATGTAGCTGCCATGCATAAGGAGTTGAAGGGAAGTGCTAAAAACTGAGAGGAGATTTCGGGTATTTTAAAGCAGAAAGTTGAGAGGCATGAACTTAGGTTCAGGAAGGTGGTGACTGCACCATGGTAGGCTCTATCAGAGGGTCATTAAGTTGTTTTCATTTTAAGGTTAAATGTAAAACTTATGCATAACAAACCACATTTAGTGAGCCACATTCAGTTTTACAGCCTAACATATATGGGAAAAACTCCTTAGTGAGAATCGATAGAGCCTACCATGGTGCGTTCACCACATTCTAGAACCTAAGTTCATGCCTTTCAACTTTCTGCTTTATACTACCCAAAATCTCCTGATAGTTTTAGCACTTCCCTTCAACTCCTTACGCATGGCAGCTACTTTCTTTAACTCGTCTTTATGCGTCATGTTCATGTGTTGCGTCCATGTACTGCTTTATGTCCAATGTACCTTCTGAATCAAGCACAAGCGTTTCAAGTGTGATTAACTTAACGCGTAAAAACCCAACTTTCATGCCGAAGCCTTTCAGGTACTTATCCCATTTATCAAACTCTTCCTTAGCTGTGGTTAGCTTGCACTTCTTAATCTCACCAGCAATATCAACGCTTAGACGCGAATCATACCCACCGCTAACCTGTCATACACGTCTTCCGGATGAAAAATTCCTTCTTATTCATGCATAGTTTGTAGTAGCCCATTCTAACATCAGCTGGGAGCTGATTGTCGATCCTGATTCCAATGACCAGAAGATGAAAGTCTTCAAAAGAGTTGACTTCTTCGAATGAAAGATGGGGTTTGGTTGGTCTAGAACATTCTAGAACCTCTGAACCGTTTCCAAGATGTCCAATAAGGTGGCCACTAGGGGACAGGATAGCTGTTTTCCGACAATTTAGTTCAACTCTATAAATAAAGATAACAACGAAAACTAACTAAAACAAAACGCAAAATAGTTACATGGAGTTACTTGTTCTGAATGTGCTGCCAAATGCAAAAGGCTAACAACACAATCAACTTCACTTGAATTAATTCCTTTTAGTATGTAAACCTACAGAAGTAAGAACATTTGAGATTATTGAAGAAGTGTGCTATGATCGTCTCGCGCGCCTTAAGATCTTGGTTAAGATGCACTTTTTTAAACCAAGGTCATAGGAAAGTGTGCTATAAGTTACTCACCTTAAATTTGGTAGTTTCAATTAAATGGAAGAGCAAAACATCTCCAATCTTCAAGTTATGCCCAACTGCAAAGTATTTCCACCATGCGCTAAGCCCATGCCTGCATGCAATGTATTTGACTTACCATTGCTTTCCATTTCCATCTTCAAGTGCAAATTTAAAGTCTTTTTTTGGTAAAAAATGAATTGCAGAAACGCTCTGGAAGACCGTATGAACCATGGAGGGAGATTGTTTATCTTATTTTGTCATGTTTAGAAAACAAAAGTGATGGCAAGCAGATGAAATCGACAAATCAAATCTTCATACGCATACCAAGTAAAATATATTTGTTCCAAACAAAGTTAGAGTTTGTTTTCCTCAAGTGGTTCTAGCAATCTTAAAGGTTTTCACTAAATCATAACCGGATTTAACTACGTAGCAGTAATGGCAGTCATAACAATAACATGAGTGTCAAACTGAAGCAATTTCTTACGGTATTAGTATTCGGAGAAGTAGCTTCCTTTTGTGTATAAGTTAGAGAACCAGCAAATGTACTCGGCTTGGATTTTCGAGGTTTACTATGTCAAAAACACAAACTAGAGGGAATTTACTCAAGTGAAGTTCATTGTGCTGTTATCCTTTGGCATTTGGCAGCACATTCAGAACTAGTAACTCCAGGTAGTTATTTTGAGGGTTTTTTTTTTACTATTTTAGTTGTTACCTTTTATTTACATTATTGAACTTAAACATGGGAAAACAACTTCCCTGTCCCCTAGTGGCCACCTTATCGAACAACTCGGAGAAGGTAGTGAAGAGGTTGGTTCAGAGGTTCTAGAATGTTGTAGACCAACCGAACCCCATCTTTCATTCCAAGAAGTCAACTCTTTAGGAGACTTCCGTATTCTGACCAATGGACATGAGCGACAATAAGCTAACTACTGAGGTTAGGATGGGCTATTACAAACTATGCTTGTATAAGAAAGAATTTCTTCATCCGGAAGACGTGTATGACAGCTTAGTGGTGGTTATGATTCGTCTAACCATACAGATAGCTGATGAGATTAAGAAGTGCAAGCTCACCACAGCTAAGGAAGAGTTTGATAAATGGGATAAGTACCTGAAAGCTTTCTGATGGTTTTGACATGATAAATGGGATAAGTACCTAAACCTTCCTTTATAACCTCTTTGTTCCATACTTGCATGCATATTAATAACATCATATACAAAAACACATTATATTACCATAACTTTGTCCAAGTGTTTTACCCCAAAATCTTACCCATGACCCATTTACAATATTATCTACACTCAAGCATCCCTCACATGTCATAGATCATGGACTCATGCATTCAAAGTATCCCATTTAGTTTAAAGTAAAAATTTCCTTTAGTTATAGAAAGTAAACTAAATAGGACCAAGAGGGTTCACGTATCCCATTTAACTCAAGCATCCCTCACATGTCATAGATCATGGACTCACAAGCTTTAGCATACCTTCTCGTGTATGGGTTCGCATACGTGAATTTCTTGGTAAACGACATGCAAGGAGATCCATTTTTGGATCACAAGTGTTTCTCAGGTCACCAATTGCGCATGCAATGCCATTAAATCACCCATGCAACACAATCAACTTGATTTTCATACAAACAAATTGTTATAAACTGTTTAATGTTAAAACTATGGTTCCCAACTTTTGATTGGAATTTCCTTCAAAGAGATAAAAATTTCCATATTTCAGAATGCTAAAGTCAAAATTTCAGCTCAATATTACGTCAGATCTTTGATCTTCTTTGGGAAAATCGATTATACTAGGCTGTGTTTTGAATAAAACAGGAATACGAATAGCTTTGCAAATGGGTTTAAAACTCAAGCTTAAATGCTCCATTTTAAACTTCCATGGTTCAAAAATGATCATCTATGTGCTATGAAATCATGTATAAAAATCATGATGTTTTAACAGTAAGATATCCTGATTTGGTCATATCTTTGTAACCATATGGTATCATTGAAAAACATTTTGGACAAATTATTTTTCAACCCTTTTAACAACTTTAAACATGGAATTGGAGAAATCAAACATTACCATTGCTTTTGTAGCGTCGATAAATGGTCCCAAGTCAAACCTGTAACTCCGGCCACTTCCGGACACCATCGGCCGCCACAAAACACCAACGACCACCCTTATCTCTCTACTTCTTTCTCTCTCTTATTTCTCTCTAACCCTAGAGAAATCTAATACAAATGAGCATAAAAATGCTCTTTTATATATAGAACTATTGGCTAAATGCATAATACACTCCTCATGATTAATATTTACAACAATGGTCCTTCAAGTTTTGTGAAGCCATAAGATGAGGTAACACTATTGCATTGAACCGAACCAGTCACATTTCTCAACTTATACTACTAAAATATACTCCATTAAAATATATTGCTACTCATCAAATTCTTTTACTTAATAATAACTCTCAACCAATAACAAAATTGTATTTTACAACTACACCTAAAACGAGACGTTATTATATTTCAAGCTAAGTTTATGTATCAGCCATAAATAGGCCCTACACTTTATTTAATAAAACACTTCACTCTAAACAATTAAAAAAATGATTATTATTTTTGAAAATTAGATGTTAGAAATCCACCCTCCTAATCTCCGAAACCTTGTAACTCCGCATAAAGAAAAAGAATTAGATCCTCCATTCACACAAATATGATATGATTGTCAAACACTTGTAATGAGGTTTTAGAAAAAATGCATATAAATACTTGCATTGAACTCATATTACAAACCAAAACCTAACATATCATGCATGTTAGGTTACAATCTTTTCTAAGTCATTCAGAATCCACTAAACATGCTACAACTCATATTGATTTATTCTTTAAAGTTGGGTATTAACCAAGTAAGAGATATACTTCTTTAAGATACAATACATAGCAATTTTTTAATGTTCCAAAATTGGCATTTTCGATAAGGAATTAAACTTTTTTCTTTTTCCACGCTTTTCAATATTCAACCATAAGCAAGACTAAAGAAATGATCACATATATACAAGCCATCATAATAGACAATTGGTAGCATGAACTCACATCATCTAAAGTTGAACATATATTATTAATACATGACATTATTAACACATGACATCATTAATAATTTTTTATCTAGAATAATACTTTGCTTATGGAATCTAGTTATATTCCTAATTTTTTATATAGCAATAAATATTGTTAACAAAAATATACTCAGTGTATTAATTAGAAGTTTATTAAATAATGTATTAATGTATCTTGAACTATACTGTAAATTACAAAGATGTCTTTCTCAAATAAAGTTAAATTACTTTGTCCATCTAATATATATTGTTATATAAAGTATAGATATAGATGTATTTTACATATATATATATATATATATATATGTGCTAGAAGTGGCCAGCCGCGCATCGCGGCAGAGATGCGCTGATTTTGAATCATATTAAATTGTAATGGAGACGAAACACTAAAAATAACATTAATAATTTAAAGAAAAAATACCTAAAACTAAACTATTACAAAAATAAGAAAAAGGAAAACAAAAACAGTATTAGTTTCCCAAATCCTAGTCGGTTCTCAAATAAAGTTAAATTACTTTTGTGTCCATCTAATATATATTATATAATCCTTCTTAAAATAAAAGGCCTAACTTGTTTTGGACCAATTTTAGAGAAAAAAAGAAGCCATCACCGTTGTCATGGTTATAAAAAAAACAATTAAACATACATTGTTATTACACGACATTATTAATAATGTTTTTTATCTAGTATAATATTTTTCTTATGGTATGTAGTTATATTCCTATGTTTTTTTACTAGAGCACTAAATATTAATGAGAAAGTGCATTTAGTGTATTAATTAGAGGTTTATTAAATAGTGTATTAATATGTCTTGAAATTTAAGGTACATTACAAAGGTTTCCTCAAATAAAGCTGAATTACTTTTGTGTCCATCTAACATATATTATATAATATATAAGTATAGTTTTATATAAATACTAGAAGCGGCCCGTCACGCATCGCGATGGAGATAGATTGATTTTAAACCAAATTTAAATAGATTGGGGACGAAAATGTAAAAACAACATTAATAATTTAAACTAAAAAATACCTACACTAAACTATTACAAAAATCAAAAAAAGAAAAACAAAAATTGTTTCAAATACCTACACTGCACCAGGTTGGAGTTCCAGGTGAGTCTTACTTTGTAGTATGTTTTTGTTGTATAAGATCCTAAGAATGATGATTATATCTGTTTTGTATACAGCTTGCAAAAACAGAGGTCTCTAACTAAAAGCCCCAAAGCTCAGGCTCTTAGTTCACCTGCCATGAGTCGAGCAAAGGAAATTCAGACCTGTCTTGGAAATGAGTTTCCCAGCTGTATAAAGGTGATGCTTAGCTCACAAGTCACCTCTGGTTTTTGTACGGCAATGCCTCATTCTCTTCAACTGCTTGCAATCAATCTTCGGGTTTTTTAAAAACAAGATAAACCCCTCTCCCCTTGTTTCATAGGATCTTCCAGCTCACTTCTGCAAGTCTTTTCTATCCAAAGAAGACGTTACATTTGTACTTGAAGATGAAAGTGGAGAGCAATTGGAGGTCAAATATATTGCATGGAGGTATATGCTTAGTGCAGGGTGGAAAAACTTTGCAGTTAAATATAAGTTAAAGAAAGGAGATGTTTTGCTCTTCCATTTGGTTGAAACAGCCAAATTTAAGGTAGCTCTAAAAGCATGATCCTAAGTCAGGGGACTATTGGTAAAACTATTCAGGACCCATCATAACATACATGTGTAGTAATCTCAAATGTTCTTACTTTTGTAGGTTTACATACTAAAGGACAATTATTCAAATGAAGCTGATGATGCTGTTAGCCTTTTGAATTTGGAAGCACATTCGGAACAAGTGACTCCAGGTAACTAATTGACTTTTGTGTTAGCTAAAATTATGCGTTACCCTTTTATATATAGATATATGATTCAATTTAATGATGGGAAAACAGCTACTTCGTCTCATAAAACAAAGAAAAACAAGCATCAAGAGTCTCTCCAAAATAAGGTTAAAAGGCCCAGAAAGTCCGCCACGCTATCAATATCCGAGCCCCTAGTGGCCTCCATATTGAACTTCTAGGAAACAGCAGCCAAGAGGTTCAAGAATGTTATGGACCATCCAAATCCCATTTTTCTTTCGAAGAAGTCAAATCTTTTGAAGACTTCCATCTTCTGGTCAATGGAGACAGCATTGACCATGAGCTAACCGATGATGAAAGAATGGATTACTACAAACTATGTTTGTATAAGAAAGAATTTCTTCATCCAGAAAACGTGTATGACAGGTTAGTGGTGGTTATGATTCGTCTAACCGTAGAGATAGCTGATGAGATTAAGAAGTGCAAGCTCACCAAAGCTAAGGAAGAGTTTGATAAATGCGATAAGTACCTGAAAGCTTTGGAGGGTTTCGGCACGAAAGTTGGGTTTTTACGCAATAAGTTAATCACACTTGAAACGCTTGTGCTTGATTCAGAAGGGGTGTTGGACATAAAGCAGTACATGGAGGCAACAAATGAACATAAACGCATCAAATTTGAGTTAAAGAATGTAGCTGCCATGCGTAAGGAGTTGAAGGGAAGTGCTAAAAACTGAGAGGAGATTTCGGGTATTTTAAAGCAGAAAGTTGAGAGGCATGAACTTAGGTTCAGGAAGGTGGTGACTGCACCATGGTAGGCTCTATCAGAGGGTCATTAAGTTGTTTTCATTTTAAGGTTAAATGTAAAACTTATGCATAACAAACCACATTTACTGAGCCACATTTAGTTTTACAGCCTAACATATATGGGAAAAACTCCTTAGTGAGAATCGATAGAGCCTACCATGGTGCGTTCACCACATTCTAGAACCTAAGTTCATGCCTTTCAACTTTCTGCTTTATACTACCCAAAATCTCCTGATAGTTTTAGCACTTCCCTTCAACTCCTTACGCATGGCAGCTACTTTCTTTAACTCGTCTTTATGCGTCATTTCATGTGTTGCCTCCATGTACTGCTTTATGTCCAATGTACCTTCTGAATCAAGCACAAGCGTTTCAAGTGTGATTAACTTAACGCGTAAAAACCCAACTTTCAGGCCGAAGGCTTTCAGGTACTTATCCCATTTATCAAACTCTTCCCTAGCTGTGGTCAGCTTGTACTTTTTAATCTCACCAGCAATATCAACGCTTAGACGCGAATCATACCCACCGCTAACCTGTTATACACGTCTTCCGGATGAAAAATTCCTTCTTATTCATGCATAGTTTGTAGTAGCCCATTCTAACATCAGCTGGGAGCTGATTGTCGATCTTGATTCCATTGACCAGAAGACGAAAGTCTTCAAAAGAGTTGACTTCTTCGAATGAAAGATGGGGTTTGGTTGGTCTAGAACATTCTAGAACCTCTGAACCGTTTCCAAGATGTCCAATAAGGTGGCCACTAGGGGATAGGATAGCTGTTTTACGACAATTTAGTTCAACTCTATAAATAAAGATAACAACGAAAACTAACTAAAACAAAACGCAAAATAGTTACCTGGAGTTACTTGTTCTGAATGTGTTGCCAAATGCAAAAGGCTAACAACACAATCAAATTCATTTGAATAAATTCCTTTTAGTATGTAAACCTATAGAAGTAAGACCATTTGAGATTATTGAAGAAGTATGTTATGATCGGTCTCGCGCGCCTTATTATCTTGGTTAAGATGCACTTTTTTAAAACCAAGGTCATAGGAAAGCATGCTATAAGTTATTCACCTTAAATTTGGTAGTTTCAATTAAATGGAAGAGCAAAACATCTCCAATCTTCAAGTTATGTCCAACTGCAAAGTATTTCCACCATGCACAAAGCCCATGCCTGCCTGCAATGTATTTTGACTTACCATTGCTTTCCATTTCCATCTTCAAGTGCAAATTTAAAGTCTTCTTTTGGTAAAAAAACAAATTGCAGAAACGAACTGGAAGACGGTATGAACCACGGAGGCAGGTTGTTTATCTTGTTTTGTCATGTTTAGAAAACAACAGTGATTGCAAGCAGTTGATGAGACAGAGAGAGGATGATAATTTTCCTAAAATGGTTCAAGCAACATATCAAATCTTCACACACATACCAAGTAAAATATATTTATTCCAAAAAAAGTTAAGAGTTTATTTTCCTCAAGTGGTTCTAGCAATCTTAAAGGTTTTCACTAAATCATAACCGGATTTAACTACGTAACAGTAATAGCAGTCATAACAATAACATGAGTGTCAAACTGAAGCAATTTCTTGCCGTATTAGTATTCGGAGAAGTAGCTTCCCTTTGTGTATAACATAGAGAACCAGCAATTGTAGTCAGCTTCGATTTTTGAGGTTTACTATGTCAAAAACACAAACTAGAGGGAATTTACTCAAATGAAATTCATTGTGCTGTTATCCTTTGGCATTTGGCAGCACATTCAGGACAAGTAACTCCAGGTAGTTATTTTGAGTTTTTTTTACTATTTTAGTTGTTACCTTTTATTTACATTGTTGAACTAAATCATGGGAAAACAACTTCCCTGTCCCTTAGTGGCCACCTTATCGGACATCGGTAGTGAAGAGGTTGCTTCAGAGGTTCTAGAGTTTTGTAGACCAACCGAACCCCATCTTTAATTCGAAGAAGTCAACTCTTTTGAAGACTTCCGTTTTCTGGCCATTCTAGAACCTCTAGAAGCTCTGAACCAACCGTTTCAAAGCTGTCCAATATGGTGGCCACTAGGGGACAGGATAGCTGTTTTCCCAAAATTTAGTTCAACGCTATAAATAAAGATGACAATGAAAACTAACTAAAACAAAACGCAAAATAGTTACCTGGAGTTACTTGTTCTGAATGTGCTGCCAAATGCAAAAGGCTAACAACACAATCAGCTTCACTTGAATAAATTCCTTTTAGTATGTAAACCAATAGAAGTAAGAACATTTGAGATTATTGAAGAAGTATGCTATGATCGGTCTCGCGCGCCTTAAGATCTTTGTTAAGATGCACTTTTTAAACCAAGGTCATAGGAAAGTGTGCTATAAGTTACTCACCTTAAATTTGGTAGTTTCAATTAAATGGAAGAGCAAAACATCTCCAATCTTCAAGTTATGTCCAACTGCAAAGTATTTCCAACATGCGCTAATCCCATGCCTGCATGCAATGTATTTGACTTACCATTGCTTTCCATTTCCATCTTCAATTGCACATTTAAAGTCTTCTTTTGGTAAAAAAAACGAATTGCAGAAAGATCTGGAAGACCGTATGAACCACGGAGGGAGGTTGTTTATCTTGTTTTGTCATGTTTAGAAAACAACAGTGATGGCAAGCAGTTGAAGAGACCGAGAGATTTGGGAGATTATTTTCCCAAAATGGTTCTAGCGACAAATCAAATCTCCGTACACATACCAAGTAAAATATATTTATTCCAAACAAAGTTAGAGTTTATTTTCCTCGAGTGGTTCTAGCAATCTTAAAGGTTTTCACTAAATCATAACCGGATTTAACAACGTAACAGCAATGGCAGTCATAACAATAACATGAGTGTCAAACTGAAGCAATTTCTTACGGTATTAGTATTCGGAAAGTAGCTTCCTTTTGTGTATAAGTTAGAGAACCAGCAAATGTAGTTGGCTTCGATTTTCGAGGTTTACTATGTCAAAAACACAAACTAGTGGGAATTTACTCAAGTGAAGTTCATTGTGCTGTTATCCTTTGGCATTTGACAGCACATTCAGAACAAGCAACTCCAGGTAGTTATTTTGAGTTTTTTTTACTATTTTAGTTGTTACCTTTTATTTACATTTTTGAACTAAAACATGGGAAAACAACTTCCCTGTCCATTAGTGGCCACCTTATCGAACATCTCGTTAGTGAAGAGGTTGGTTCAGAGGTTCTAGAATGTTGTAGACCAACCGAACCCCATCTTTCATTCGAAGAAGTGAACTCTTTAGAAGACTTCCGTGTTCTGGCCTATGGACATGAGCGACAATAAGCTAACTGCTGATGTTAGGATGGGCTACTACAAACTATGCTTGTATAAGAAAGGAGGTTAGTGGTGGTTATGATTTGTCTGACGGTACAGATAGCTGATGAGATTAAGAGGTGCAAGCTCACCACAGCTAAGGAAGAATTTGATAAATGGGATAAGTACCTGAAAGCTTTCTGAGGGTTTTGGCATTAAATTTGGGTTTTTAAGCGATAAGTTAATCACACTTGAAACGCTTGTGCTTGATTCAAAAGGTGTGTTGGACATAAAGCAGTACATGGAGGCAACAAATGAACATAAACGCATCAAAGTTGAGTTAAAGAATGTAGCTGCCATGCGTAAGGAGTTAAAGGGAAGTGCTAAAAACTGAGAGGAGATTTCGGGTATTTTAAAGCAGAATGTTGAGAGGCATGAACTTAGGTTCAGGAAGGTGGTGAATGCACCATCGTAGGCTCTATCAGACGGTCATTAAGTTTGTTTTCATTTTATGGTAAAATGTAAAACTTATGAATAATGAACCACATTTAGCTTTACAGCTTAACATATATGGGAAAACTCATTTGTGAGTATCGATAGAGCCTACCATGGTGCATTCACCACATTCTAGAACCTAAGTTCATGCCTTTCAAGTTTCTAATTTATAATACCCGAAATCTCCGGATAGTTTTAGCACTTCCCTTCAACTCCTTACGCACGGCAGCTACTTCTTTAACTCGTCTTTATGCGTTAGGTTCATGTGTTGCCACCATGTACTGCTTTATGTCGAAAGTACCTTCTGAATCAAGCACAAGGGTTTCAAGTGTGATTAACTTATGGCGTTAAAACCCAACTTTCATGCCAAAACCCTTGAAAGCTTTCAGATACTTATCCCATTTATCAAACTCTTCCTTAGCCATGGTTAGCTTGCACTTCTTAGTCTCACCAGCAATCTCTACGGTTAGATGAATCCTACCCACCACGAACCAATCATACACGTCTGCCGGAGGAAGAAATTCTTTCTTTTACAAGAAGAGTTTGTAGTAGCCCATTCTAACATCATCGGTTAGGTATGGTGGATCTTTACTCCATCGACCAGACGGAAGTCTTCCATCGTTCAAAAATGATCATCTATGTGCTATGAAATCATGTATAAAAATCATGATGTTTTAATAGTAAGATTTCCTGATTTGGTCATATCTTTGTAACCATATGGTATCATTGAAAAACATTTTGGACAAATTATTTTTCAACCCTTTTAACAACTTTAAACATGGAATTGAAGAAATCAAACATTACCATTGCGTTTGTAGCGTCGATAAATGGTCCCAAGTCAAACCTGTAACTCCGGCCACTTCCGGACACCATCGGCCGCCACAAAACACCAACGACCACCGTTATCTCTCTACTTCTTTCTCTCTCTTATTTCTCTCTAACCCTAGAGAAATCTAATACAAATGAGCATAAAAATGCTCTTTTATATATAGAACTATTGGCTAAATGCATAATACACCCCTCATGATTAATATTTACAACAATGGTCCTTCAAGTTTTGTGAAGCCATAAGATGAGGTAACACTATTGCATTGAACCGAACCAGTCACATTTCTCAACATATACTACTAAAATATACTCCATTAAAATATATTGCTACTCATCAAATTCTTTTACTTCATAATAACTCTCAACCAATAACAAAATTGTATTTTACAACTACACCTAAAACGAGACGTTATTATATTTCAAGCTAAGTTTATGTATCAGCCATAAATAGTCCCTACACTTTATTTAATAAAACACTTCACTCTAAATAATTAAAAAATGATTATTATTTTTGAAAATTAGATGTTACAAATCCACTCTCCTAATCTCCGAAACCTTGTAACTCCGCATAAAGAAAAAGAATTAGATCCTCCATTCACACAAATATGATATGATTGTCAAACACTTGTAATGAGGTTTTAGAAAAAATGCATATAAATACTTGCATTGAACTCATATTACAAACCAAAACCTAACATATCATGCATGTTAGGTTACATTCTTTTCTAAGTCATTCAGAATCCACTAAACATGCTACAACTCATATTGATTTGTTCTTTAAAGTTGGGTATTAACCAAGTAAGAGATATACTACTTTAAGATACAATACATAGCAATTTTTTAATGTTCCAAAATTGGCATTTTCGATAAGGAAACTTTTTCTTTTTCCACGCTTTTCAATATTCAACCATAAGCAAGACTAAAGAAATGATCACATATATACAAGCCATCATAATAGACAATTGGTAGCATGAACTCACATCATCTAAAGTTGAACATATATTATTAATACATGACATCTTTATCAAGAATAATACTTTTCTTATGGAATCTAGTTATATTCCTAATTTTTTATGATAGCAATAAATATTGTTAATAAAAATATACTCAGTGTATTAATTATAAGTTTATTAAATAATGTATTAATGTATCTTGAACTATACTGTAAATTACAAAGGTGTCCTTCTCAAATAAAGTTAAATTACTTTGTCCATCTAATATATATTGTTATATAAAGTATAGATATAGATGTATTTTACATATATATATATATAAATATATATGCTAGAAGTGGCCCGCCGCGCATCGCGGCAGAGATGCGCTGATTTTGAATCATATTACAATGTAATGGAGACGTAACACTAAAAATAACATTAATAATTTAAAGAAAAAATACCTAAAACTAAACTATTACAAAAATAAGAAAAACAAAAACAAAAACAGTATTAGTTTCCCAAATCCTAGTCGGTTCTCAAATAAAGTTAAATTACTTTTGTGTCCATCTAATATATATTATATAATCCTTCTTAAAATAAAAGGTTTGGACCGATACCGATTTTAGAGAAAAAAAGAAGCCATCACGGTTGTCATGGTTATAAAAAACAATTAAACATACATTGTTATTACACGACATTATTAATAATGTTTTTTATCAAGTATAATATTTTTCTTATGGCATGTAGTTATATTCCTATGTTTTTTACTAGAGCACTAAATATTATTGAGAAAGTGCATTTAGTGTATTAATTAGAGGTTTAATTAGAGGTTTATTAAATAGTGTATTAATATGTCTTGAAATTTAAGGTACATTACAAAGGTGTCCTCAAGTAAAGCTGAATTACTTTTGTGTCCATCTAACATATATTATATAATATATAAGTATAGTTTTATATAAATATTAGAAGAGGCCCGTCACGCATCGCCATGGAGATAGATTGATTTTAAACCAAATTTAAATAGATTGGAGACGAAAATGTAAAAAAACATTAATAATTTAAACTAAAAAAATACCTACACTAAACTATTACAAAAATCAAAAAAAGAAAAACAAAAATTGTTTCAAATACCTACACTGCACCAGGTCCGAGTTCGAGGTGAGTCTTACTTTGTAGTATGTTTTTGTTGTATAAGATCCTAAGAATGATGATTATATCTGTTTTGTATACAGCTTGCAAAAACAGAAGTCCCTAACTAAAAGCCCCAAAGCTCAGGCTCTTAGTTCACCTGCCATGAGTCGAGCAAAGGAAATTCAGACCTGTCTTGGAAATGAGTTTCCCAGCTGTATAAAGGTGATGCTTAGCTCACAAGTCACCTCTGGTTTTTGTACGGCAACGCCTCATTCTCTTCAACTGCTTGCAATCAATCTTCGGGTTTTTAAAAACAAGATAAACCCCTCTCCCCTTGTTTCATAGGATCTTCCAGCTCATTTCTGCAAGTCTTTTCTATCCAAAGAAGACGTTACATTTGTACTTGAAGATGAAAGTGGAGAGCAATTGGAGGTCAAATATATTGCATGGAGGTATATGCTTAGTGCAGGGTGGAAAAACTTTGCAGTTAAACATAGGTTAAAAAAAGGAGATGTTTTGCTCTTGCATTTGGTTGAAACAGCCAAATTTAAGGTAGCTCTAAAAGCATGATCCTAAGTCAGGGGACTATTGGTAAAACTATTCAGGACCCATCATAACATACATGTGTAGTAATCTCAAATGTTCTTACTTTTGTAGGTATACATACTAAAGGACAATTATTCAAATGAAGCTGATGATGTTGTTAGCCTTTTGAATTTGGAAGCACATTCAGAACAAGTGACTCCAAGTAACTAATTGACTTTTGTGTTAGCTAAAATTATGTGTTACCCTTTTATATATAGATATATGATTCAATTTAATGATGGGAAAACAGCTACTTCGTCTCATAAAACAAAGAAAAACAAGCATCAAGAGTCTCTCCAAAATAAGGTTAAAAGGCCCAGAAAGTCCGCCACGCTATCAATATCCGATCCCCTAGTGGCCTCCATATTGAACTTCTAGGAAACAGCAGCCAAGAGGTTCAAGAATGTTATGGACCATCCAAATCCCATTTTTCTTTGGAAGAAGTCAAATCTTTTGAAGACTTCCATCTTCTGGTCAATGGAGACATCATTGACCATGAGCTAACCGATGATGAAAGAATGGATTACTACAAACTATGTTTGTATAAGAAAGAATTTCTTCATCCAGAAAACGTGTATGACAGGTTAGTGGTGGTTATGATTCGTCTAACCGTAGAAAATAGCTGATGAGATTAAGAAGTGCAAGCTCACCAAAGCTAAGGAAGAGTTTGATAAATGGGATAAGTACCTGAAAGCTTTGGAGGGTTTCGGCACGAAAGTTGGGTTTTTACGCAATAAGTTAATCACACTTGAAATGCTTGTGCTTGATTCAGAAGGGGTGTTGGACATAAAGCAGTACATGGAGGCAACAAATGAACATAAACGCATCAAAGTTGAGTTAAAGAATGTAGCTTCCATGCGTACGGAGTTGAAGGGAAGTGCTAAAAACTGAGAGGAGATTTCGGGTATTTTAAAGCAGAAAGTTGAGAGGCATGAACTTAGGTTCAGGAAGGTGGTGACTGCACCATGGTAGGCTCTATCAGAGGGTCATTAAGTTGTTTTCATTTTAAGGTTAAATGTAAAACTTATGAATAACAAACCACATTTAGTGAGCCACATTTAGTTTTACAGCCTAACATATATGGGAAAAACTCCTTAGTGAGAATCGATAGAGCCTACCATGGTGCGTTCACCACATTCTAGAACCTATATTCATTCCTTTCAACTTTCTGCTTTATACTACCCAAAATCTCCTGATAGTTTTAGCACTTCCCTTCAACTCCTTACGCATGGCAGCTACTTTCTTTAACTCGTCTTTATGCGTTATGTTCATGTGTTGCCTCCATGTACTGCTTTATGTCCAATGTACCTTCTGAATCATGCACAAGCGTTTCAAGTGTGATTAACTTAATGCGTAAAAACCCAACTTTCATGCCGAAGGCTTTCAGGTACTTATCCCATTTATCAAACTCTTCCTTAGCTGTGGTTAGCTTGCACTTCTTAATCTCACCAGCAATCTCAACGCTTAGACGAATCATACCCACCGCTAACCTGTCATACACGTCTTCCGGATGAAAAATTCCTTCTTATTCAAGCATAGTTTGTAGTAGCCCATTCTAACATCAGCTGGGAGCTGATTGTCGATCCTGATTCCATTGACCAGACGAAAGTCTTCAAAAGAGTTGACTTCTTCGAATGAAAGATGGGGTTTGGTTGGTCTAGAACATTCTAGAACCACTTAACCGTTTCCAAGATGTCCAATAAGGTGGCCACTAGGGGACAGGATAGCTGTTTTCCGACAATTTAGTTCAACTCTATAAATAAAGAAAACAACGAAAACTAACTAAAACAAAACGCAAAATAGTTACCTAGAGTTACTTGTTCTGAATGTGTTGCCAAATGCAAAAGGCTAACAACACAATCAAATTCATTTGAATAAATTCCTTTTAGTATGTAAACCTATAGAAGTAAGACCATTTGAGATTATTGAAGAAGTATGTTATGATCGGTCTCGCGCGCCTTATTATCTTGGTTAAGATGCACTTTTTTAAAACCAAGGTCATAGGAAAGCATGCTATAAGTTATTCACCTTAAATTTGGTAGTTTCAATTAAATGGAAGAGCAAAACATCTCCAATCTTCAAGTTGTGTCCAACTGCAAAGTATTTCTACCATGCACAAAGCCCATGCCTGCCTGCAATGTATTTTGACTTACCATTGCTTTCCATTTCCATCTTCAAGTGCAAATTTAAAGTCTTCTTTTGGTAAAAAAACAAATTGCAGAAACGAACTGGAAGACGGTATGAACCACGGAGGCAGGTTGTTTATCTTGTTTTGTCATGTTTAGAAAACAACAGTGATTGCAAGCAGTTGATGAGACAGAGAGAGGATGATTATTTTCCAAAAATGGTTCAAGCGACATATCAAATCTTCACACACATACCAAGTAAAATATATTTATTCCATAAAAAGTTAAGAGTTTATTTTCCTCAAGTGGTTCTAGCAATCTTAAAGGTTTTCACTAAATCATAACCGGATTTAACTACGTAACAGTAATGGCAGTCATAACAATAACATGAGTGTCAAACTGAATCAATTTCTTGCGGTATTAGTATTCGGAGAAGTAGCTTCTCTTTGTGTATAAGATAGAGAACCAGCAATTGTAGTCAGCTTCGATTTTCGAGGTTTACTATGTCAAAAACACAAACTAGAGGGAATTTACTCAAATGAAATTCATTGTGCTGTTATCCTTTGGCATTTGGCAGCACATTCAGGACAAGTAACTCCAGGTAGTTATTTTGAGTTTTTTTTTACTATTTTAGTTGTTACCTTTTATTTACATTGTTGAACTAAATCATGGGAAAACAACTTCCCTGTCCCCTAGTGGCCACCTTATCGGACATCGGTAGTGAAGAGGTTGGTTCAGAGGTTCTAGAGTGTTGTAGACCAACCGAACCCCATCTTTCATTCGAAGAAGTCAACTCTTTTGAAGACTTCCGTTTTCTGGCCATTCTAGAACCTCTAGAAGCTCTGAACCAACCGTTTCAAAGATGTCCAATATGGTGGCCACTAGGGGACAGGATAGCTGTTTTCCCACAATTTAGTTCAACGCTATAAATAAAGATGACAACGAAAACTAACTAAAACAAAACACAAAATAGTTACCTGGAGTTACTTGTTCTGAATGTGCTGCCAAATGCAAAAGGCTAACAACACAATCAACTTCACTTGAATAAATTCCTTTTAGTATGTAAACCTACAGAAGTAAGAACATTTGAGATTATTGAAGAAGTATGCTATGATCGGTCTCGCGCGCCTTAAGATCGTGGTTAAGATGCACTTTTTTAGACCAAGGTCATAGGAAAGTGTGCTATAAGTTACTCACATTAAATTTGGTAGTTTCAATTAAATGGAAGAGCAAAACATCTCCAATCTTCAAGTTATGCCCAACTGCAAAGTATTTCCACCATGCGCTAAGCCCATGCCTGGATGCAATGTATTTGACTTACCATTGCTTTCCATTTCCATCTTCAAGTGCAAATTTAAAGTCTTTTTTGGTAAAAAACGAATTGCAGAAACACTCTGGAAGACCTTATGAACCATGGAGGGAGGTTGTTTATCTTGTTTTGTCATATTTAGAAAACAAAAGTGATGGCAAGCAGATGAAGAGACAGAGAGAGGGAGATTATTTTCCGAAAATGGTTCTAGCGACAAATCAAATCTTCTACGCATACCAAGTAAAATATATTTGTTCCAAACAAAGTTAGAGTTTGTTTTCCTCAAGTGGTTCTAGCAATCTTAAAGGTTTTCACTAAATCATAACCGGATTTAACTACGTAGCAGTAATGGCAGTCATAACAATAACATGACTGTCAAACTGAAGCAATTTCTTACGGTATTAGTATTCGGAGAAGTAGCTTCGTTTTGTGTATAAATTAGAGAACCAGCAAATGTAGTCGGCTTGGATTTTCGAGGTTTACTATGTCAAAAACACAAACTAGAGGGAATTTACTCAAGTGAAGTTCATTGTGCTGTTATCCTTTGGCATTTGGCAGCACATTCAGAACTATTAACTCCAGGTAGTTATTTTGAGGGTTTTTTTTTTTTTACTACTTTAGTTGTTACCTTTTATTTACATTATTGAACTTAAACATGGGAAAACAACTTCCCTGTCCCCTAGTTGCCACCTTATCGAACATCTCGGAGAAGGTAGTGAAGAGGTTCGTTCAGAGGTTCTAGAATGTTGTAGACCAACCGAACCCCATCTTTCATTCGAAGAAGTCAACTCTTTAGGAGACGTCCGTGTTCTGACCAATGGACATGAGCGACAATAAGCTAACTGCTGAGGTTAGGATGGGCTATTACAAACTATGCTTGTATAAGAAAGAATTTCTTCATCCGGAAGACTAGTATGACAGGTTAGTGGTGGCTATGATTCGTCTAACCGTACAGATAGCTGATGAGATTAAGAAGTGCAAGCTCACCACAGCTAAGGAAGAGTTTGATAAATGGGATAAGTACCTGAAAGCTTTCTGATGGTTTTGGCATGAAATTTGGGGTTTTACGCCATAAGTTAATCACACTTGAAACGCTTGTGCTTGATTCAGAAGGTGTGTTGGACATAAAGCAGTACATGGAGGCAACAAATGAACATAAACGCATCAAAGTTGAGTTAAAGAATGTAGCTGCCATGCGTAAGGAGCTGAAGGGAAGTGCTAAAAACTGAGAGGAGATTTCGGGTATTTTAAAGCAAAAAGTTGAGAGCATGAACTTAGGTTCAGGAAGGTGGTGAATGCACCATGGTAGGCTCTATTAGAGGGTCGTTAAGTTGGTTTTCATTTTATGGTAAAATGTAAAACTTATGAATATTTAACCACATTTAGTGAGCCACATTTAGTTTTACAACTTAACATATATGGGAAAAACTCCTTTGTAAGAATCTATAGAGCCTACCTTGGTGCATTCACCACATTCTAGAACCTAAGTTCATGCCTTTCAAGTTTCTGCTTTATAATACCCGAAATATCCTGGTAGTTTTAGCACGGAAGTCTTCAAAAGAGTTGACTTCTTAGAACGAAAGATGGGGTTCGGTTGGTCTAGAACATTCTAGAACCTCTGAACCAACCGTTTCCAAGATGTCCGATAAGGTGGCCACTAGGTGACAGGATAGCTTTTTTCCAACAATTTAGTTCAACGCTATGAATAAAGATGACAACGAAAACTAACTAAAACAAAACGCAAAATAGTTACCTGGAGTTACTTGTTCTGAATGTGCTGCCAAATACAAAAGGTTAACAACACAATCAACTTCATTTGAATAGATTCCTTTTAGTATGTAACCCTATAGAAGTAAGAACATTTGAGATTATTGAAGAAGTATGTTATGATCGGTCTCGCGCGCCTTATTATCTTGGTTAAGATGCACTTTTTTAAAACCAAGGTCATAGGAAAGTGTGCTATAAGTTACTCACCTTAAATTTGGTAGTTTCAATTAAATGGAAGAGCAAAACATCTCCAATCTTCAAGTTATGTCCAACTACAAAGTATTTCCACCATGCGCTAAGCCCATGCCTGCATGCAATGTATTTGACTTACCATTGCTTTCTATTTCCATCTTCAAGTGCAAATTTAAAGTCTTCTTTTGGTAAAAAACGAATTGCAGAAACGATCTGGAAGACAGTATGTACCACGGAGGGAGGTTGTTTATCTTGTTTTGTCATGTTTTGAAAACAACAGTGATGGCAAGCAGTTGAAGAGACCGAGAGAGGGAGATTATTTTCCCAAAATGGTTCTAGCGACAAATCAAATCTTAGTACACATACCAAGTAAAATATATTTATTCCAAACAAAGTTATATTTTATTTTCCTCAAGTGGTTCTAGCAATCTTAAAGGTTTCACTAAATCATAACCGGATTTAACTACGTAACAGTAATGGCAGTCATAACAATAACATGAGTGTCAAACTGAAGCAATTTCTTACGGTATTAGTATTCGGAGAAGTACCTTCCTTTTGTGTATAAGTTAGAGAACCAGCAAATGTAGTCGGCTTCGATTTTTCGAGGTTTACTATGTCAAAAACACAAACTAGCGGGAATTTACTCAAATGAAGTTCATTGTGCTGTTATCCATTGGCATTTGGCAGCACATTCAGAACAAGTAACACCAGGTAATTATTTTGAGTTTTTTGTACTATTTTAGTTGTTACCTTTTATTTACATTGTTGAACTAAATCATTGGAAAACAACTTCCCTGTCCCCTAGTGGCCACCTTATCGGGCATCTCGGAGACGGTAGTGAAGAGGTTGGTTCAGAGGTTCTAGAATGTTGTAGACCAACCGAACCCCATCTTTCATTCGAAGAAGTCAACTCTTTAGAAGACTTCTGTGTTCTGGCCAATGGACATGAGCGACAATAAGCTAACTGCTAGGTTAGGATGGGCTACTACAAACTATGCTTGTATAAGAAAGAATTTCTTCATCCGGAAGACGTGTATGAGAGGTTAGTGGTGGTTATGATTCGTCTAACCGTACAAATAGCTGATGAGTTTAAGAAGTGCAAGCTCACCACAACTAAGGAAGAGTTTGATAAATGGGATATGTACCTGAAAGCTTTCTGAGGGTTTTGGCACGAAATTTAGGTTTTTACGCGATAAGTTAATCACACTTGAAACGCTTGTGCTTGATTCAGAAGGTGTGTTGGATATAAAGCAGTACATGGAGGCATCAAATGAACATAAACGCATCAAAGTTGAGTTAAAGAATGTAGCTGCCATGCGTAAGGAGTTGAGGGGAAGTGCTAAAAACTGAGAGGATATTTCGGGTATTTTAAAGCAGAATGTTGAGAGGCATGCACTTAGGTTCAGGAAGGTGGTGAATGCACCATGGTAGGCTCTATCAGACGGTCATTAAGTTTGTTTTCATTTTATGGTAAAATGTAAAACTTATGAATAATGAACCACATTTAGTGAGCCACATTTAGTGAGCCACATTTAGTTTTACAGCTTAACTTATATGGGAAAAACTCCTTTGTGAGAATCCATAGAGCCTACCATGGTGCATTCACCACATTCTAGAACCTAAGTTAATGCCTTTCAAGTTTCTGCTTATAATACCCGAAATCTCCTGATAGTTTTAGCACTTCCCTTCAACTCCTTACGCATGGCAGCTACTTTCTTTAACTCGTCTTTATGGGTTAGGTTCATGTGTTGCCACCATGTACTGCTTTATGTCCAATGTACCTTCTGAATCAAGCACAAGCGTTTCAAGTGTGATTAACCTATCGCGTTAAAACCCAACTTTCATGCCAAAACCCTTGAAAGCTTTCAGGTACTTATCCCATTTATCAAACTCTTCCTTAGCCGTGGTTAGCTTGCACTTCTTAATCTCACCAGCAATCTCTACGGTTAGATGAATCTTACCCACCACGAACCTATCATACACGTCTGCCGGAGGAAGAAATTCTTTCTTATACAAGAAGAGTTTGTAGTAGCCCATTCTACATCATCGGTTAGGGATGGTGGATCCTTACTCCATCGACCCGAAAACAGAAGTCTTCAAAAGAGTTGACTTCTTAGAACGAAAGATGGGGTTCGGTTGGTCTAGAAAATTCTAGAACCTCTGAACCAACCGTTTCCAAGATATCCGATAAGGTGGCCACTAGGTGACAGGATAGCTTTTTTCCAACAATTTAGTTAAACGCTATAAATAAAGATGACAACGAAAACTAACTAAAACAATACGCAAAATAGTTACCTGGAGTTACTTGTTCTGAATGTGCTGCCAAATGCAAAAGGCTAACAACACAATCAACTTCATTTGAATAAATTCCTTTTAGTATGTAAACCTATAGAAGTAAGAACATTTGAGATTATTGAAGAAGAATGTTATGATCGGTTCAACTCCTTACGCATGGCAGCTACTTTCTTTAACTCGTCTTTATGGGTTAGGTTCATGTGTTGCCACCATGTACTGCTTTATGTCCAATGTACCTTCTGAATCAAGCACAAGCGTTTCAAGTGTGATTAACCTATCGCGTTAAAACCCAACTTTCATGCCAAAACCCTTGAAAGCTTTCAGGTACTTATCCCATTTATCAAACTCTTCCTTAGCCGTGGTTAGCTTGCACTTCTTAATCTCACCAGCAATCTCTACGGTTAGATGAATCTTACCCACCACGAACCTATCATACACGTCTGCCGGAGGAAGAAATTCTTTCTTATACAAGAAGAGTTTGTAGTAGCCCATTCTACATCATCGGTTAGGGATGGTGGATCCTTACTCCATCGACCCGAAAACAGAAGTCTTCAAAAGAGTTGACTTCTTAGAACGAAAGATGGGGTTCGGTTGGTCTAGAAAATTCTAGAACCTCTGAACCAACCGTTTCCAAGATATCCGATAAGGTGGCCACTAGGTGACAGGATAGCTTTTTTCCAACAATTTAGTTAAACGCTATAAATAAAGATGACAACGAAAACTAACTAAAACAATACGCAAAATAGTTACCTGGAGTTACTTGTTCTGAATGTGCTGCCAAATGCAAAAGGCTAACAACACAATCAACTTCATTTGAATAAATTCCTTTTAGTATGTAAACCTATAGAAGTAAGAACATTTGAGATTATTGAAGAAGAATGTTATGATCGGTCTCGCGCGCCTAAAGTTCATGGTTAAGATGCACTTTTATAAAACCAAGGTCATAGGAAAGTGTGCTATAAGTTACTCACCTTAAATTTGGTAGTTTCAATTAAATGGAAGAGCAAAACATCTCCCTTCAAGTTATGTCCAACTGCAAAGTATTTCCACCATGCGCTAAGCCCATTTCTGCATGCTATGTATTTGACTTACCATTGCTTTCCATTTCCATCTTCAAGTGCAAATTTAAAGTCTTCTTTTGGTAAAAAACAAATTGCAGAAACGATCTGGAAGACGGTATGAACCACGGAGGGAGGTTGTTTATCTTGTTTTGTCATGTTTAGAAAACAAGAGTGATGGCAAGCAGTTGAAGAGACCCAGAGATTTGGGAGATTATTTTCCCAAAATGGTTCTAGCGACAAATCAAATCTTCGTACACATACCAAGTAAAATATAATTATTCCAAACAAAGTTAGAGTTTATTTTCCTCGAGTGGTTCTAGCAATCTTAAAGGTTTTCACTAAATCATAACTGGATTTAACTACGTAACAGTAATGGCAGTCATAACAATAACATGAGTGTCAAACTGAAGCAATTTCTTACCGTATTAATATTCGGAGAAGTAGCTTCCTTTTGTGTATAAGTTAGAGAACCAGCAAATGTAGTCGGCTTCGATTTTCAAGGTTTACTATGTCAAAAACACAAACTAGAGGGAATTTACTCAAGTGTAGTTCATTGTGCTGTTATCCTTTGGCATTTGACAGCACATTCAGAACAAGTAACTCCTGGTAGTTATTTTGAGTTTTTTTTTACTATTTTAGTTGTTACCTTTTATTTACATTTTTGAACTAAAACATGGGAAAACAACTTCCCTGTCCACTAGTGGCCACCTTTTCGAACATCTCGTTAGTGAAGAGGTTGGTTCAGAGGTTCTAGAATGTTGTAGACCAACCGAACCCCATCTTTCATTCGAAGAAGTGAACTCTTTAGAAGACTTCCGTGTTCTGGCCAATGGACATGAGCGACAATAAGCTAACTGCTGATGTTAGGATGGGCTACTACAAACTATGCTTGTATAAAAAAGAATTTCTTCATCCGGAAGACGTGTATGACAGGTTAGTGGTGGTTATGATTTGTCTAACCGTACAGATAGCTGATGAGTTTAAGAAGTGCAAGCTCACCACAGCTAAGGAAGAATTTGATAAATGGGATAAGTACCTGAAAGCTTTCTGAGGGTTTTGGCTTGTAATTTGGGTTTTTACGCGATAAGTTAATCACACTTGAAACGCTTGTGCTTGATTCAAAAGGTGTGTTGGACATAAAGCAGTACATGGAGGCAACAAATGAACATAAACGCATCAAAGTTGAGTTAAAGAATGTAGCTGCCATGCGTAAGGAGTTGAAGGGAAGTGCTAAAAACTGAGAGGAGATTTCGGGTATTTTAAAGCAGAATGTTGAGAGGCATGAACTTAGGTTCAGGAAGGTGGTGAATGCACCATGGTAGGCTCTATCAGACGGTCATTAAGTTTGTTTTCATTTTATGGTAAAATGTAAAACTTATGAATAATGAAGCACATTTAGTGAGCCACATTTAGCTTTACAGCTTAACATATATGGGAAAACTCCTTTGTGAGTATCGATAGAGCCTACCATGGTGCATTCACCACATTCTAGAACCTAAGTTCATGCCTTTCAAGTTTCTAATTTATAATACCCGAAATCTCCGGATAGTTTTAGCACTTCCCTTCAACTCCTTACGCATGGCAGCTGATTCTTTAACTCGTCTTTATATGTTAGGTTCATGTGTTGCCACCATGTACTGCTTTATGTCCAATGTACCTTCTGAATCAAGCACAAGGGTTTCAAGTGTGATTAACTTATCGCGTTAAAACCCAACTTTCATGCCAAAACCCTTGAAAGCTTTCAGATACTTATCCCATTTATCAAACTCTTCCTTAGCCATGGTTAGCTTGCACTTCTTAGTCTCACCAGCAATCTCTACGGTTAGATGAATCTTACCCACCACGAACCAATCATACACGTCTGCCGGAGGAAGAAATTCTTTCTTTTACAAGAAGAGTTAGTAGTAGCCCATTCTAACATCATCGGTTAGGTATGGTGGATCCTTACTCCATCGACCAGACGGAAGTCTTCAAAAGAGTTGACTTCTTAGAACGAAAGATGGGGTTCGGTTGGTCTAGAACATTCTAGAACCTCTGAACCAACCGTTTCCAAGATGTCCGATAAGGTGGCCACTAGGTGACAGGATAGCTTTTTTCCAACAATTTAGTTCAACGCTATGAATAAAGATGACAACGAAAACTAACTAAAACAAAACGCAAAATAGTTACCTGGAGTTACTTGTTCTGAATGTGCTGCCAAATACAAAAGGTTAACAACACAATCAACTTCATTTGAATAGATTCCTTTTAGTATGTAACCCTATAGAAGTAAGAACATTTGAGATTATTGAAGAAGTATGTTATGATCGGTCTCGCGCGCCTTATTATCTTGGTTAAGATGCACTTTTTTAAAACCAAGGTCATAGGAAAGTGTGCTATAAGTTACTCACCTTAAATTTGGTAGTTTCAATTAAATGGAAGAGCAAAACATCTCCAATCTTCAAGTTATGTCCAACTACAAAGTATTTCCACCATGCGCTAAGCCCATGCCTGCATGCAATGTATTTGACTTACCATTGCTTTCTATTTCCATCTTCAAGTGCAAATTTAAAGTCTTCTTTTGGTAAAAAACGAATTGCAGAAACGATCTGGAAGACAGTATGTACCACGGAGGGAGGTTGTTTATCTTGTTTTGTCATGTTTTGAAAACAACAGTGATGGCAAGCAGTTGAAGAGACCGAGAGAGGGAGATTATTTTCCCAAAATGGTTCTAGCGACAAATCAAATCTTAGTACACATACCAAGTAAAATATATTTATTCCAAACAAAGTTATAGTTTATTTTCTCAAGTTGTTCTAGCAATCTTAAAGGTTTCACTAAATCATAACCGGATTTAACTACGTAACAGTAATGGCAGTCATAACAATAACATGAGTGTCAAACTGAAGCAATTTCTTAAGGTATTAGTATTCGGAAGTAGCTTCCTTTTGTGTATAAGTTAGAGAACCAGCAAATGTAGTCGGCTTCGATTTTTCGAGGTTTACTACGTCAAAAACACAAACTAGCGGGAATTTACTCAAATGAAGTTCATTGTGCTGTTATCCATTGGCATTTGGCAGCACATTCAGAACAAGTAACACCAGGTAATTATTTTGAGTTTTTGTACTATTTTAGTTGTTACCTTTTATTTACATTGTTGAACTAAATCATTGGAAAACAACTTCCCTGTCCCCTAGTGGCCACCTTATCGGACATCTCGGAGACGGTAGTGAAGAGGTTGGTTCAGAGGTTCTAGAATGTTGTAGACCAACCGAACCCCATCTTTCATTCGAAGAAGTCAACTCTTTAGAAGACTTCTGTGTTCTGGCCAATGGACATGAGCGACAATAAGCTAACTGCTAGGTTAGGATGGGCTACTACAAACTATGCTTGTATAAGAAAGAATTTCTTCATCCGGAAGACGTGTATGAGAGGTTAGTGGTGGTTATGATTCGTCTAACCGTACAAATAGCTGATGAGATTAAGAAGTGCAAGCTCACCACAACTAAGGAAGAGTTTGATAAATGGGATATGTACCTGAAAGCTTTCTGAGGGTTTTGGCATGAAATTTAGGTTTTTACGCGATAAGTTAATCACACTTGAAACGCTTGTGCTTGATTCAGAAGGTGTGTTGGACATAAAGCAGTACATGGAGGCATCAAATGAACATAAACGCATCAAAGTTGAGTTAAAGAATGTAGCTGCCATGCGTAAGGAGTTGAGGGGAAGTGCTAAAAACTGAGAGGATATTTCGGGTATTTTAAAGCAGAATGTTGAGAGGCATGCACTTAGGTTCAGGAAGGTGGTGAATGCACCATGGTAGGCTCTATCAGACGGTCATTAAGTTTGTTTTCATTTTATGGTAAAATGTAAAACTTATGAATAATGAACCACATTTAGTGACCCACATTTAGTTTTACAGCTTAACTTATATGGGAAAAACTCCTTTGTGAGAATCGATAGAGCCTACCATGGTGCATTCACCACATTCTAGAACCTAAGTTCATGCCTTTCAAGTTTCTGCTTTATAATACCCGAAATCTCCTGATAGTTTTAGCACTTCCCTTCAACTCCTTACGCATGGCAGCTACTTTCTTTAACTCGTCTTTATGGGTTAGGCTCATGTGTTGCCACCATGTACTGGTTTATGTCCAATGTACCTTCTGAATCAAGCACAAGCGTTTCAAGTGTGATTAACTTATCGCGTTAAAACCCAACTTTCATGCCAAAACCCTTGAAAGCTTTCAGGTACTTATCCCATTTATCAAACTCTTCCCTTAGCCGTGGTTAGCTCGCACTTCTTAATCTCACCAGCAATCTCTACGGTTAGATGAATCTTACCCACCACGAACCTACCATACACGTCTGCCGGAGGAAGAAATTCTTTCTTATACAAGAAGAGTTTATAGTAGCCCATTCTACATCATCGGTTAGGGATGGGGATCCTTACTCCATCGACCAGAACACAGAAGTCTTCAAAAGAGTTGCCTTCTTAGAACGAAAGATGGGGTTCGGATGGTCTAGAAAATTCTAGAACCTCTGAACCAACCGTTTCCAAGATATCCGATAAGGTGGCCACTATGTGACAGGATAGCTTTTTTCTAACAATTTAGTTAAACGCTATAAATAAAGATGACAACGAAAACTAACTAAAACAATACGCAAAATAGTTACCTGGAGTTACTTGTTCTGAATGTGCTGCCAAATGCAAAAGGCTAACAACACAATCAACTTCATTTGAATAAATTCCTTTTAGTATGTAAACCTATAGAAGTAAGAACATTTGAGATTATTGAAGAAGAATGTTATGATCGGTCTCGCGCGCGCCTTAAGTTCTTGGTTAAGATGCACATTTAGAAAACCAAGGTCATAGGAAAGTGTGCTATAAGTTACTCACCTTAAATTTGGTAGTTTCAATTAAATGGAAGAGCAAAACATCTCCAATCTTCAAGTTATGTCCAACTGCAAAGTATTTCCACCATGCGCTAAGCCCATGCCTGCATGCTATGTATTTGACTTACCATTGCTTTCCATTTCCATCTTCAAGTGCAAATTTAAAGTCTTCTTTTGGTAAAAAACAAATTGCAGAAACGATCTGGAAGACGGTATGAACCACGGAGGGAGGTTGTTTATCTTGTTTTGTCATGTTTAGAAAACAACAGTGATGGCAAGCAGTTGAAGAGACCGAGAGATTTGGGAGATTATTTTCCCAAAATGGTTCTAGCGACAAATCAAATCTTCGTACACATACCAAGTAAAATATAATTATTCCAAACAAAGTTAGAGTTTATTTTCCTCGAGTGGTTCTAGCAATCTTAAAGGTTTTCACTAAATCATAACCGGATTTAACTACGTAACAGTAATGGCAGTCATAACAATAACATGAGTGTCAAACTGAAGCAATTTCTTACGGTATTAATATTCGGAGAAGTAGCTTCCTTTTGTGTATAAGTTAGAGAACCAGCAAATGTAGTCGGCTTCGATTTTCAAGGTTTACTATGTCAAAAACACAAACTTGAGGGAATTTACTCAAGTGAAGTTCATTGTGCTGTTATCCTTTGGCATTTGGCAGCACATTCAGAACAAGTAACCCCAGGTAGTTATTTTGAGTTTTTTTTACTATTTTAGTTGTTACCTTTTATTTTGAGTTTTTTTTATTATTTTAGTTTTTTTTTAAAGCAGTACATGGAGGCAACAAATGAACATAAACACATCAAAGTTGAGTTAAAGAATGTAGCTGCCATGCGTAAGGAGTTGAAAAGGGAAGTGCTAAAAACTAAGAGGATATTTCGGGTATTTTAAAGCAGAAAGTTGAGAGGCATGAACTTAGGTTCAGGAAGGTGGTGAATGCACCATGGTAGGCTCTATCAGAGGGTCATTAAGTTGGTTTTCATTTTATGGTAAAATGTAAAACTTATGAATAATGAACCACATTTAGTTTTACCGCTTAACATATATGGGAAAAACTCCTTTGTGAGAATCGATAGAGCCTACCATGGTGCATTCACCACCTTCTTGGCCATAACTTCATGCCTCTCAACATTCTGCTTTATAATACACGAAATCTCCTGACAGTTTTTAGCACCTCCCTTTAACTCCTTACGCATGGTAACTACTTTCTTTAGTGCATGTTTATGCGTTTTTGTTCATGTGTTGCCTCCATGTACAGCTTGATGTCCAATGTACCTTCTGAATCAAGCACAAGCGTTTCAACTGTGATTAACTTATTGCGTAAAAACCCAACTTTCATGCCAAAACCCTTGAAAGCTTTCAGGTACTTATCCCATTTATCAAACTCTTCCATAGCTGTGGTTAGCTTGCACCTCTTAATCTCACCAGCAATCTCTACGGTTTGATGAAGCTTACCCACCACTAACCTATCATACACGTCTGCTGGAGGACGAAATTCTTTCTTATAAAAGAAGAGTTGGTAGTAGCCCATTCTAACATCATCGGTTAGTGGATGGTGGATCCTTACTCCATTGACCAGAACACACTGAGGTCTTCATAAGAGTTGACTCCTTGGAATGAAATATGGGTTCGGTTGGTCTAGAACATTCTAGAGCCTCTGAACCATCCTCTTCATTACCGTTTCCAAGATGTCCGATAAGGTGGCCACTAGGGGACAGGGTAGCTGTTTTCCATGATTTATTTCAACACTATAAATAAAAGGTAACAACTAAAACTAACGAAAACAAAACGCAAAATAGTTACCTGGAGTTACTTCTTCTGTATGTGCTGCTAAATGCGAAAGGCTAACAACACAATCAACTTCATTTGAATAAATTCCTTTTAGTATGTAAACCTATAGAAGTAAGAACATTTGAGATTATTGAAGAAGTATGTTATGATCGGTCTCATGCGCCTTAAGAACTTTGTTAAGATGTACTTTTTTAATACCAAGGTCATAGGAAATCATGCTATAAGTTATGCACCTTAAATTTGGTAGTTTCAATTAAATGGAAGAGCAAAACATCTCCAATCTTCAAGTTACGTCCAACTGCAAAGTATTTCCACCCTGCACTAAGCCCATGCTTGCATGCAATGTATTTGACTTCCCATTGCTCTGCATTTTCAATTTCAAGTGCAAATTTAACGTCTTCTTTTGGTAAAATCGAATTGGAACCGGAAAACCGTGAGGGAGGTTGTTCATCTTGTTTTGTCATGTTTAAAAACACAGTAATTGCAAGCAGTTGGAGAGAGAGAGAGAGAGCTATTATTTTCCTAGATGGTTCTAGCGACAAATCAAATCAGCGGACACATACCAAGTAAATTTTATTTATTCCAAAAAAGTTAAGAGTTATTTTCCTTAAATGGTTTGAACAATCTTAAAGTTTTCCACTAAATCATAACATGATTTAACTACATAACAGTAATGGCAGTAACAACATTAACTTGAATGTCAAACGGAAGTAATTTCTTACAGTATTCGGAGAAGTAGTTTCCTTTTGCGTATATGTTTGAGAACCAGCAAATCTAGTCCGCTTCAATTTTTGAGGTTTAATCTGTCAAGAACACAACCAAGTCTAGTGTTAACTAACTGATATCAAGCAAATACATTGACAAATCCATGAATAACATGTAGCGACATAAGATTAGAGATACCGATGAAGGATTGCAGGGAACAAATGGCTGAGAGTTTGAATTATTCGTCAATTGAGATGAATTAAAGTTGTCTTCTGTATAACCAGGGTTAAACCTGAGTTGATGCTTCTCAAATTTCCTGTTTACAATACCCGAAATCTCCTCATGCAAGGCTGCTACTTTCTTTAACACATCTTTAATGCGTTTATGTTCATTTGTTGCCTCCATGTACTGCTTTATGACCAATGCACCTTCTGATTGAAGCACAAGTCTTGCAAGTGCGCGTAACTTATACCATAAGATACCTGGAGTTACTTGTTCTGAATGTTCTCCCAAATGCAAAAGTCTAACAGCACAATCAACTTCATTTGAACAATTTCCCTTTAGTATAAGCCTACAGAAGCAAGAACATTTGAGATTATACACATGTATCTCATGATCGTCTAAAGGCGTTTTAATTTACCAATTGCCTCGTGCTCGCGCCTAAGGCATGTGCTTTTAGAACTACAATAAGATGAACCTTTTAAAACCAAGGTTATAGAAAAGCATGCAATAAGTATTTCACCCTAAATTTGGTAGTTTCAATTAAATGGAAGAGCAAATCATCTCTAGTCTTCAAGATATGTCCAACTCCCAAGTATTTCCACCCTGCACTAAGGCTATGCTGCATTCAATATATCTGACTACCCTTTACTCTCCATTTTCATCTTCAAAAGCAAATTTAAAGTCTTCTTTTGGTAAAAACGAAAGGCAGAAATGAACCAGAAGACCATATGAACTACGCAGAGAGTGGGTTTATCTTGATTTGTCATGTTTTTTTTTTTTAAAGAGTGATCGCAAGCAGTTGAAGGGGAGAGAGAGAGAGGGATTATTTTGTTCTAGTGACAAATCAAATCACCGTACACAGGTACGAAATGACAAATTATTATTCCAAACAAACTTAGAGAATATTGTCCCCAAATGGTTCTAGCGATCTTAAAGCTTTTCCACTAAATTATAACTAGATTAAACTGTGTAATAGTAATGGTGTTGGTAATTTTAATATTATATACGATTTTGGTGATATTGGATTAACTTGTCCGTCAAGTGAATCTTATTAAATATTAAACAGGTTAGCAGATTCGGGAGTGCATGATCACTTTAATGTTAATGAGATTTGGTGGTGTATATGTGGGTTTTGATGTTATAATTTACTTATTGATTAACTGTTATAGATATATACATATCTTATATATTTAATAACAATTATTAGGCGTTAATTTATTAATTAATTGGTTTTATTCTTTTGGATGGGCTTACCCCAAGTTTAGAAAAATAATTAAAGTCATTAGTTGGATTTTATTGAAATTAGACCCGTCATGTGATGGTAAAGCGCATAGCTTGAAACCTGATGGGTTTTTCAAAACCCAAATATAAAACCGATAATGAATACTACATACAAAAATATATACAAACTTGGTCCATGTATGAACAGATGGTACGGTTATCAAGTTTATCCTACAATCACAAATTCATTCTTTTCTACACATCTTATCCGATTAATCATTGGTAGTACCACCAAATAGGTTAATCTGAAAGTGAACACATGATTTGTGTAGAAATTCAGATTTTTTCTTCATTACAGTTTTCTTGCAATTGTTTCGAAATTAGTTAGGGCATCCCCTAAATACAACAATTGGCAGTAACAAGAATAACACTAGTATAAAACTGAAGCAAATTCTACCATATTAATACTAAGAGACGGACTGTCCTTTTGCGTATGAGTTTGAGAACCCGCAAATCTAGTCGGCTTCCAAAAATGTTTACTCTGTCAAAAACACCACCAGATCCAGTGTTAAATAGCTGATTTCAAGCAAATACATTGACAAATCGATGAATAACATGTACCAACATATGATTAGAGATAACGATGAAGGATTGCCGGGAACATGCGGCTGAGACTTCCAAATATTCGTCAATTGAGACCAGATAAAGTTGTCTTCAGCATAACTAGGGTTGAAGTCGTTTCTGGTGAGATTAGGATCAGAAGATACCATGCCAAAGTTGAGTTCTCTGGTGACTGGAGCTTGCATTTTAGAGGCTTTGATCGTAGAGAGATTGAAGGGAAAACAGGCAATGTTGGTTAATGCTCTTATATAGCCTTGATTGTTGTATATCATATTACGCAATACAATATAATATTGTATCATATTACATAAGATTATATCACATCATATTAGAGAATTCACATTGGGTTCTCTTGTTTCATCTTTATGAGTTAACTAAAGAACACCTTTAGTTAATGTCATATAAGATTGCATCATATTATATTAGAGCATTCACATTGGGTTCTCATTCTTTATCATATTATATCTAAAACTCATAAATATATAGAGAATTAATGTGAGGAGTGAATATGAATGCTAAATGTGAGGAATGAAAAATAAGTCTCTAAATTTATTCCCTGTTTTAATTACTTAAATAATAAATTGGTTTAGCCTAAACCATGCTCGAGCATGAAAAAGTACTCACAAGTGGAGGTCGAGCATTAGAAATAAAGTTTGATATGGATTTAGCCTAAACCATGCTCGAGCATGATAAAGTACTCACAAGTTGGAGGTTCCGCAAAATGTGATTGTATTAGATTGTTGTATAATTAGGGTTGCAAATGGTGTGGTTTACATAGACTGCATATTATGGATTAAATCCCTAGAATAACACAATATGTTACTAGATCTAATACTCCCTCGCAAGCTAAGCGTTTGAAATGTAAAAACTAATAAGACCAAACTAAAACCAAACCAGTTCAGTGGAGACAAGCCCGAGAACGAAGTCTCAAGTATGCAACACTTATTGGGCTTACAGTTCACCATTCTTTGTTGACCCATTAGATCCAATTTTAGGGCCACCGTTGGTTGATACAAAATTACATGCTTTGCATTCTAGTCTGCACAGTTTCATCTCCCCATTTGAATAGCTTTGTTGCTATATGAGTCTCCTTTCTTCTTCATCACATGTAATGTCACCTTACAAGCGGTTGTTTAATACCGGCCTCTCATCACTTCTCCTTTTCTTCCCTTTCATCCCATAACGAAATCCAGTGTTGGCCAGTGTTGTGGTGGTGGCTACAAAAAATAGAGTCGTGTTGTATATGATGGTTAGGGTTCAAACTGTAGGTTGCTTCTGCGAATCCTAGCGTGTGCAAGTTAACGAAAACAAATCTAGTATTCAATAAGAATCCTTGAACCCAAGTTCATTCATTCACTATTCAATAAGAACCTTATATATAACCAGAGTTCATTCGAACCCCAAATCCATATCTCGTCCTCATCTCAAACCCTAAATCCCACCCCGCCATTGCATCTTAACCGCTGGAAATAGTCACTAAGCAGACTAAAGATCATTGGCAAACGAGCAGCCAGAAAATGAGTTCAGAGAGACAGTGGTTGTCTTCTTCCTTGTTCCATTTAGTAACACCCTAAACCATTTATGACAATTTAGAGAAAAATATATCAAACGACTAGGTTCAATAAAGTAGTAGCGGAAAAGGGTCCTAACTAAAACCTTTTACATTACAAACCCAATCACCATTTTACCATTGGTGAAATTAATAACCCATCTTTAGGGTGTTATTAATACAATTAAAATCGAAAACATATTCTACATTTTTATTCATGCCTTTACCATCCTAGTTTCAATTGGTATCCACTATATCAATCCGGTCTATACAATTCGCATCCATGACTTGGTGTGTATGTTGACCCTTGATTTTCAAGACATGCTTTACCTGAAGACATCCACAAAAGCGTGCATGCAAGGGGGTATTAAATTTAACACAAGATTTTCTAATTTAATTTATACCATATGGATTACAAAACATTTTAATAATTACTTCAACTTTATTTCCATTGATAAAGTTAGATCGGCATATCATATAACATCTACGTACGGCACTTGATACGTCCCCATTTGAAGAACCTTCCTTTATAACCTCTTTGTTCCATACTTGCATGCATATTAATAACATCATATACAAAAACACATTATATTACCATAACTTTGTCCAAAGTATTTTACCCGAAAATCTTACCCATGACCCATTTACAATATTATCTACACTCAAGCATCCCTCACATGTCATAGATCATGGACTCATGCATTCAAAGTATCCCATTTAGTTTAAAGTAAAAATTTCCTTTAGTTATAGCAAGTAATCTAAACAGGACCAAGAGAGTTCACGTATCCCATTTAACTCAAGCATCCCTCACATGTCATAGATCATGGACTCACAAGCTTTAGCATACCTTCTCGTGTATGGGTTCGCATACGTGAATTTCTTGGTAAACGACATGCAAGGAGATCCGTTTTTGGATCACAAGTGTTTCTCAGGTCACCGATTGCACATGCAATGCCATTAAATCATCCATGCAACATAATCAACTTGATTTTCATACAAACAAATTGTTATAAACTGTTTAATGTTAAAACTATGGTTCCCAACTTCTGATTGAAAATTCCTTCAAAGAGATAAAAATTTCCATATTTCAAAACGCTAAAGTCAAAATTTCAGCTCAATATTACGGTCAGATCTTTGATCTTCTTCGGGAAAATCGATTATACTAAGCTGTGTTTTGAATAAAACAGGAATACAAATAGCTTTGCAAATGGGTTTAAAACTCAAGCTTAAAAGCTCCATTTTGAACTTCCATGGTTCAAAAATGATCATCTATGTGTTTTGAAATCATGTATAAAAATCAAGATATTTTAACAGTAAGATTTCCTGATTTGGTCATATCTTTGTAACCATATGGTATCATTGAAAAACATTTTGGACAAATTATTTTTCAACCCTTTTAACAACTTTAAACATGGAATTGGAGAAATCAAACATTACCATTGCGTTTGTAGGGTCGATAAATGGTCCCAAGTCAAACCTGTAACTCCGGCCACTTCCGGACACCATCGACCGCCACAAAACACCAACGACCACCCTTATCTCTCTACTTCTTTCTCTCTCTTATTTCTCTCTACCCCCTAGAGAAATCTAATACAAATGAGCATAAAAATGCTCTTTTATATATAGAACTATTGGCTAAATGCATAATACACCCCTCATGATTAATATTTACAACAATGGTCCTTCAAGTTTTGTGAAGCCATAAAATGAGGTAACACTATTGCATTGAACCGAACCAGTCACATTTCTCAACTTATAATACTAAAATATACTCCATTAAAATATATTGCTACTCATCAAATTCTTTTACTTCATAATAACTCTCAACGAATAACAAAATTGTATTTTACAACTACACCTAAAACGAGAAGTTAAAATTATATTTCAAGCTAAGTTTATGTATCCGCCATAAATAGGCCCTAAACTTTATTTAATAAAACACTTCACTCTAAACAATTAAAAAAATGATTATTATTTTTGAAAATTAGATGTTACAAATCCACCCTCCTAATCTCCGAAACCTTGTAACTCCGCATAAAGAAAAAGAATTAGATCCTCCATTCACACAAATATGATATGATTGTCAAACACTTGTAATGAGGTTTTAGAAAAAATGCATATAAATACTTGCATTGAACTCATATTACAAACCAAAACCTAACATATCATGCATGTTAGGTTACATTCTTTTCTAAGTCATTCAGAATCCACTAAACATGCTACAACTCATATTGATTTGTTCTTTAAAATTGGGTATTAACCAAGTAAGAGATATACTACTTTAAGATACAATACATAGCAATTTTTTAATGTTCCAAAATTGGCATTTTCGATAAGGAATTAAACTTTTTTCTTTTTCCACGCTTTTCAATATTCAACCATAAGCAAGACGAAAGAAATGATCACATATATGCAAGCCATCATAATAGACAATTGGTAGCATGAACTCACATCATCTAAAGTTGAACATATATTATTAATACATGACATTATTAACACATGACATCATTAATAATTTTTTATCTAGAATAATACTTTTCTTATGGAATCTAGTTATATTCCTAATTTTTTATGATAGCAATAAATATTGTTAATAAAAATATACTCAGTGTATTAATTATAAGTTTATTAAATAATGTATTAAGGTATCTTGAACTATACTGTAAATTACAAAGGTGTCCTTCTCAAATAAAGTTAAATTACTTTGTCCATCTAATATATATTGTTATATAAAGTATAGATATAGATGTATTTTACATATATATATATATATAAATATATATGCTAGAAGTGGCCCGCTGCGCATCGCGGCAGAGATGCGCTGATTTTGAATCATATTAAAATGTAATGGAGACGAAACACTAAAAATAACATGAATAATTTAAAGAAAAAATACCTAAAACTAAACTATTACAAAAATAAGAAAAAGGAAAACAAAAACAGTATTAGTTTCCCCAAATCCTAGTCGGTTCTCAAATAAAGTTAAATTACTTTTGTGTCCATCTAATATATATTATATAATCCTTCTTAAAATAAAAGGCCTAAATTGTTTTGGACCGATTTTAGAGAAAAAAAGAAGCCATCACTGTTGTCATGGTTATAAAAAAAATAATTAAACATACATTGTTATTACACGACATTATTAATAATGTTTTTTATCTAGTATAATATTTTTCTTATGGTATGTAGTTATATTTCTATGTTTTTTTACTAGAGCACTAAATATTATTGAGAAATTGCATTTAGTGTATTAATTAGAGGTTTATTAAATAGTGTATTAATATGTCTTGAAATTTAAGGTACATTACAAAGGTGTCCTCAAATAAAGCTGAATTACTTTTGTGTCCATCTAACATATATTATATAACATATAAGTATAGTTTTATATAAATACTAGAAACGGCGCGTCACGCATCGCGATGGAGATAGATTGATTTTAAACCAAATTTAAATAGATTGGAGACGAAAATGTAAAAACAACATTAATAATTTAAACTAAAAAAATACCTACACTAAACTATTACAAAAATCAAAAAAAGAAAAACAAAAATTGTTTCAAATACCTACACTGCACCAGGTCCGAGTTCGAGGTGAGTCTTACTTGTAGTATGTTTTTGTTGTATAAGATCCTAAGAATGATGATTATATCTGTTTTGTATACAGCTTGCAAAAACAGAAGTCTCTAACTAAGAGCCCCAAAGCTCAGGCTCTTAGTTCACCTGCCATGAGTCGAGCAAAGGAAATTCAGACCTGTCTTGGAAATGAGTTTCCCAGCTGTATAAAGGTTATGCTTAGCTCACAAGTCACCTCTGGTTTTTGTACGGAAACGCCTCATTCTCTTCAACTGCTTGCAATCAATCTTCGGGTTTTTTAAAAACAAGATAAACCCCTCTCCCCTTGTTTCATAGGATCCTCCAGCTCATTTCTGCAAATCTTTTCTATCCAAAGAAGACGTTACATTTGTACTTGAAGATGAAAGTGGAGAGCAATTGGAGGTCAAATATATTGCATGGAGGTATATGCTTAGTGCAGGGTGGAAAAACTTTGCAGTTAAACATAAGTTAAAGAAAGGAGATGTTTTGCTCTTCCATTTGGTTGAAACTGCCAAATTTAAGGTAGCTCTAAAAGCATGATCCTAAGTCAGGGGACTATTGGTAAAACTATTCAGGACCCATCATAACATACATGTGTAGTAATCTCAAATGTTCTTACTTTTGTAGGTTTACATACTAAAGGACAATTATTCAAATGAAGCTGATGATGCTGTTAGGCTTTTGAATTTGGAAGCACATTCGGAACAAGTGACTCCAGGTAACTAATTGACTTTTGTGTTAGCTAAATTATGTGTTACCCTTTTATATATAGATATATTATGCAATTTAATGATGGGAAAACAGCTACTTCGTCTCATAAAACAAGAAAAACAAGCATCAAGAGTCTCTCCAAAATAAGGTTAAAAGGCCCAGAAAGTCCGCCACGCTATCAATATCGGAGCCCCTAGTGGCCTCCATATTGAACTTCTAGGAAACAGCAGCCAAGAGGTTCAAGAATGTTATGGACCATCCAAATCCCATTTTTCTTTGGAAGAAGTCAAATTTTTGAAGACTTCCATCTTCTGGTCAATGGAGACAGCATTGACCATGAGCTAACCGATGATGAAAGAATGGATTACTACAAACTATGTTTGTATAAGAAAGAATTTCTTCATCCAGAAAACGTGTATGACAGGTTAGTGGTGGTTATGTTTCGTCTAACCGTAGAGATAGCTGATGAGATTAAGAAGTGCAAGCTCACCAAAGCTAAGGAAGAGTTTGATAAATGGGATAAGTACCTGAAAGCTTTGGAGGGTTTCGGCACGAAAGTTGGGTTTTTACGCAATAAGTTAATCACACTTGAAACGCTTGTGCTTGATTCAGAAGGGGTGTTGGACATAAAGCAATACATGGAGGCAACAAATGAACATAAACGCATCAAAGTTGAGTTAAAGAATGTAGCTGCCATGCATAAGGAGTTGAAGGGAAGTGCTAAAAACTGAGAGGAGATTTCGGGCATTTTAAAGCAGAAAGTTGAGAGGCATGAACTTAGGTTCAGGAAGGTGGTGACTGCACCATGGTAGGCTCTATCAGAGGGTCATTAAGTTGTTTTCATTTTAAGGTTAAATGTAAAACTTCTGAATAACAAACCACATTTAGTGAGCCACATTTAGTTTTACAGCCTAACATATATGGGAAAAACTCCTTAGTGAGAATCGATAGAGCCTACCATGGTGCGTTCACCACATTCTAGAACCTAAGTTCATGCCTTTCAACTTTCTGCTTTAAACTACCCAAAATCTCCTGATAGTTTTGCACTTCCCTTCAACTCCTTACGCATGGCAGCTACTTTCTTTAACTCGTCTTTATGCGTTATGTTCATGTGTTGCCTCCATGTACTGCTTTATGTCCAATGTACCTTCTGAATCAAGCACAAGCGTTTCAAGTGTGATTAACTTAACGCGTAAAAACCCAACTTTCATGCCGAAGGCTTTAAGGTACTTATCCCATTTATCAAACTCTTCCTTAGCTGTGGTTAGCTTGCACTTCTTAATCTCACCAGCAATCTCAACGCTTAGACGAATCATACCCACTGCTAACCTGACATACACGTCTTCCGGATGAAAAATTCCTTCTTATTCAAGCATAGTTTGTAGTAGCCCATTCTAACATCAGCTGGGAGCTGATTGTCGATCCTGAATCCATTGACCAGAAGACGAAGTCTTCAAAAGAGTTGACTTCTTCGAATGAAAGAAGGGGTTTGGTTGGTCTAGAACATTCTAGAACCTCTGAACCGTTTCCAAGATGTCCAATAAGGTGGCCACTAGGGGACAGGATAGCTGATTTCCCACAATTTAGTTCAACGCTATAAATAAAGATAACAACGAAAACTAACTAAAACAAAACGCAAAATACTTACCTGGAGTTACTTGTTCTGAATGTGTTGCCAAATGCAAAAGGCTAACAACACAACCAAATTCATTTGAATAAATTCCTTTTAGTATGTAAACCTACAGAAGTAAGAACATTTGAGATTATTGAAGAAGTATGTTATGATCGGTCTCGCGCGCCTTATTATCTTGGTTAAGATGCACTTTTTTAAAACCAATGTCATAGGAAAGCATGCTATAAGTTATTCATCTTAAATTTGGTAGTTTCAATTAAATGGAAGAGCAAAACATCTCCAATCTTCAAGTTATGTCCAACTGCAAAGTATTTCCACCATAAACAAAGCCCATGCCTGCCTGCAATGTATTTTGACTTACCATTGCTTTCCATTTCCATCTTCAAGTGCAAATTTAAAGTCTTCTTTTGGAACAAATTGCAGAAATGAACTGGAAGACAGTATGAACCACGGAGGCAGGTTGTTTATCTTGTTTTGTCATGTTTAGAAAACAACAGTGATTGCAAGCAGTTGATGAGACAGAGAGAGGATGATTATTTTCCTAAAATGGTTCAAGCGACATATCAAATCCACACACACATACAAAGTAAAATATATTTATTCCATAAAAAGTTAAAGAGTTTATTTTCCTTAAGTGGTTCTAGCAATCTTAAAGGTTTTCACTAAATCATAACCGGATTTAACTAAATCATAACCGGATTTAACTATGTAACAGTAATGGCAGTCATAACAATAACATGAGTGTCAAACTGAAGCAATTTCTTACGGTATTAGTAATCGGAGAAGTAGCTTCCCTTTGTGTATAAGATAGAGAACCAGCAATTGTAGTCAGCTTCGATTTTCGAGGTTTACTATGTCAAAAACACAAACTAGAGGGAATTTACTCAAATGAAATTCATTGTGCTGTTATCCTTTGGCATTTGGCAGCACATTCAGGACAAGTAACTCCAGGTAGTTATTTTTCGTTTTTTTTACTATTTTAGTTGTTACCTTTTATTTACATTGTTGAACTAAATCATGGGAAAACAACTTCTCTGTCCCCTAGTGGCCACCTTATCGGACATCGGTAGTGAAGAGGTTGGTTCAGAGGTTCTAGAGTGTTGTAGACCAACTGAACCCCATCTTTCATTCGAAGAAGTCAACTCATTTGAAGACTTCCGTTTTCTGGCCATTCTAGAACCTCCAGAAGCTCTGAACCAACCGTTTCAAAGATGTCCAATATGGTGGCCACTAGGGGACAGGATAGCTGTTTTCCCACAATTTAGTTCAACGCTATAAATAAAGATGACAACGAAAACTAACTAAAACAAAACGCAAAATACTTACCTGGAGTTACTTGTTCTGAATGTGCTGCCAAATGCAAAAGGCTAACAACACAATCAACTTCACTTGAATAAATTCCTTTTAGTATGTAAACCTACAGAAGTAAGAACATTTGAGATTATTGAAGAAGTATGCTATGATCGGTCTCTCGCGCGCCTTATTATCTTGGTTAAGATGCACTTTTTCAAAACCAATGTCATAGGAAAGCATGCTATAAGTTATTCATCTTAAATTTGGTAGTTTCAATTAAATGGAAGAGCAAAACATCTCCAATCTTCAAGTTATGTCCAACTGCAAAGTATTTCCACCATGCACAAAGCCCATGCCTGCCTGCAATGTATTTTGAATTACCATTGCTTTCCATTTCCATCTTCAAGTGCAAATTTAAAGTCTTCTTTTGGAACAAATTGCAGAAACGAACTGGAAGACGGTATGAACCACGGAGGCAGGTTGTTTATCTTGTTTTGTCATGTTTAGAAAACAACAGTGATTGCAAGCAGTTGATGAGACAGAGAGAGGATGATTATTTTCCTAAAATGGTTCAAGCGACATATCAAATCCACACACACATACCAAGTAAAATATATTTATTCCAAAAAAAGTTAAAGAGTTTATTTTCCTTAAGTGGTTCAAGCAATCTTAAAGGTTTTCACTAAATCATAACCGGATTTAACTATGTAACAGTAATGGCAGTCATAACAATAACATGAGTGTCAAACTGAAGCAATTTCTTACGGTATTAGTAATCGGAGAAGTAGCTTCCCTTTGTGTATAAGATAGAGAACCAGCAATTGTAGTCAGCTTCGATTTTCGAGGTTTACTATGTCAAAAACACAAACTAGAGGGAATTTACTCAAATGAAATTCATTGTGCTGTTATCCTTTGGCATTTGGCAGCACATTCAGGACAAGTAACTCCAGGTAGTTATTTTTCGTTTTTTTTACTATTTTAGTTGTTACCTTTTATTTACATTGTTGAACTAAATCATGGGAAAACAACTTCTCTGTCCCCTAGTGGCCACCTTATCGGACATCGGTAGTGAAGAGGTTGGTTCAGAGGTTCTAGAGTGTTGTAGACCAACTGAACCCCATCTTTCATTCGAAGAAGTCAACTCATTTGAAGACTTCCGTTTTCTGGCCATTCTAGAACCTCCAGAAGCTCTGAACCAACCGTTTCAAAGATGTCCAATATGGTGGCCACTAGGGGACAGGATAGCTGTTTTCCCACAATTTAGTTCAACGCTATAAATAAAGATGACAACGAAAACTAACTAAAACAAAACGCAAAATACTTACCTGGGGTTACTTGTTCTGAATGTGCTGCCAAATGCAAAAGGCTAACAACACAATCAACTTCACTTGAATAAATTCCTTTTAGTATGTAAACCTACAGAAGTAAGAACATTTGAGATTATTGAAGAAGTATGCTATGATCGGTCTCGCGCGCCTTATTATCTTGGTTAAGATGCACTTTTTCAAAACCAATGTCATAGGAAAGCATGCTATAAGTTATTCATCTTAAATTTGGTAGTTTCAATTAAATGGAAGAGCAAAACATCTCCAATCTTCAAGTTATGTCCAACTGCAAAGTATTTCCACCATGCACAAAGCCCATGCCTGCCTGCAATGTATTTTGAATTACCATTGCTTTCCATTTCCATCTTCAAGTGCAAATTTAAAGTCTTCTTTTGGAACAAATTGCAGAAACGAACTGGAAGACGGTATGAACCACGGAGGCAGGTTGTTTATCTTGTTTTGTCATGTTTAGAAAACAACAGTGATTGCAAGCAGTTGATGAGACAGAGAGAGGATGATTATTTTCCTAAAATGGTTCAAGCGACATATCAAATCCACACACACATACCAAGTAAAATATATTTATTCCAAAAAAGTTAAAGAGTTTATTTTCCTTAAGTGGTTCAAGCAATCTTAAAGGTTTTCACTAAATCATAACCGGATTTAACTATGTAACAGTAATGGCAGTCATAACAATAACATGAGTGTCAAACTGAAGCAATTTCTTACGGTATTAGTAATCGGAGAAGTAACTTCCCTTTGTGTATAAGATAGAGAACCAGCAATTGTAGTCAGCTTCGATTTTCGAGGTTTACTATGTCAAAAACACAAACTAGAGGGAATTTACTCAAATGAAATTCATTGTGCTGTTATCCTTTGGCATTTGGCAGCACATTCAGGACAAGTAACTCCAGGTAGTTATTTTTCGTTTTTTTTACTATTTTAGTTGTTACCTTTTATTTACATTGTTGAACTAAATCATGGGAAAACAACTTCTCTGTCCCCTAGTGGCCACCTTATCGGACATCGGTAGTGAAGAGGTTGGTTCAGAGGTTCTAGAGTGTTGTAGACCAACTGAACCCATCTTTCATTCGAAGAAGTCAACTCATTTGAAGACTTCCGTTTTCTGGCCATTCTAGAACCTCCAGAAGCTCTGAACCAACCGTTTCAAAGATGTCCAATATGGTGGCCACTAGGGGACAGGATAGCTGTTTTCCCACAATTTAGTTCAACGCTATAAATAAAGATGACAACGAAAACTAACTAAAACAAAACGCAAAATACTTACCTGGAGTTACTTGTTCTGAATGTGCTGCCAAATGCAAAAGGCTAACAACACAATCAACTTCACTTGAATAAATTCCTTTTAGTATGTAAACCTACAGAAGTAAGAACATTTGAGATTATTGAAGAAGTATGCTATGATCGGTCTCGCGCGCCTTATTATCTTGGTTAAGATGCACTTTTTCAAAACCAATGTCATAGGAAAGCATGCTATAAGTTATTCATCTTAAATTTGGTAGTTTCAATTAAATGGAAGAGCAAAACATCTCCAATCTTCAAGTTATGTCCAACTGCAAAGTATTTCCACCATGCACAAAGCCCATGCCTGCCTGCAATGTATTTTGAATTACCATTGCTTTCCATTTCCATCTTCAAGTGCAAATTAAAGTCTTCTTTTGGAACAAATTGCAGAAACGAACTGGAAGACGGTATGAACCACGGAGGCAGGTTGTTTATCTTGTTTTGTCATGTTTAGAAAACAACAGTGATTGCAAGCAGTTGATGAGACAGAGAGAGGATGATTATTTTCCTAAAATGGTTCAAGCGACATATCAAATCCACACACACATACCAAGTAAAATATATTTATTCCAAAAAAAGTTAAAGAGTTTATTTTCCTTAAGTGGTTCAAGCAATCTTAAAGGTTTTCACTAAATCATAACCGGATTTAACTATGTAACAGTAATGGCAGTCATAACAATAACATGAGTGTCAAACTGAAGCAATTTCTTACGGTATTAGTAATCGAGAAGTAGCTTCCCTTTGTGTATAAGATAGAGAACCAGCAATTGTAGTCAGCTTCGATTTTCGAGGTTTACTATGTCAAAAACACAAACTGAGGGAATTTACTCAAATGAAATTCATTGGTGCTGTTATCCTTTGGCATTTGGCAGCACATTCAGGACAAGTAACTCCAGGTAGTTATTTTTCGTTTTTTTACTATTTTTAGTTGTTACCTTTCTTTACATTGTTGAACTAAATCATGGGAAAACAACTTCTCTGTCCCCTAGTGGCCACCTTATCGACATCGGTAGTGAAGAGGTTGTTCAGAGGTTCTAGAGTGTTGTAGACCAACTGAACCCCATCTTTTCATTCGAAGAAGTCAACTCATTGAAGACTTCCGTTTTCTGCCATCTAGAACCTCTAGAAGCTCTGAAACCAACCGTTCAAAGATGTCCAATATGTTTATTGTGCCATAGGACAGGATAGCTGTTTTCCCACAATTTAGTTCAACGCTATAAATAAAGATGACAACAAAACTAACTAAAACAAAACGCAAATACTTACCTGGAGTTCTTGTTCTGAAGTGCTGCCAAATGCAAAAGGCTACAACAATCAACTTCACTTGAATAAATTCTTTAGTATGTAAACCAACAAAGTAAGAACATTTGAATTATTGAAGAAATGTTATATCGGTCTCGCGCGCCTTATTATCTTGGTTAAATGCACTTTTTCAAAACCAATTCATAGAAAGCATGCTATAATTATTCATCTAAATTTGGTAGTTTCAATTATGGAAGAGCAAAACATCTCCAATCTTCAAGTTATGTCCAACTGCAAAGTATTTCCACCATCAACAAAGCCCATCCTGCTGCAATGTATTTTGACTTACCATGCTTCCATTTCCATCTTCAAGTGCAAATTTAAAGTCTTCTTTTGGAACAATTGCAGAAACGAACTGGAAGACGGTATGAACACGGAGGCAGGTTGTTTATCTTGTTTGTCATGTTTAGAAAACAACAGTGATTGCAAGCAGTTGATGAGACAAGAGAGATGATTATTTTCCTAAAATGGTTCAAGCAAATCAAAAATCCACACACACATACCAAGTAAAATATATTTATTCCAAAAAAAGTAAAGAGTTTATTTCTTAAGTGGTTCTAGCAATCTTAAAGTTTTCACTAATTAACCGATTTAACTATGTAACATATGGCAGTCATAACAATAACATGATGTCAAACTGAAGCAATTTCTTACGGTATAGTAATCGGAGAAGTAGCTTCCCTTCGTGTAAGATAGAGAACCAGCAATTGAGTCAGCTTCGATTTTCGAGGTTTACTATGTCAAAAACACAAACTAGAGGAATTTACTCAAATGAAATTCATTGTGCGTTATCTTTGGCATCAGCAATTCCTAGTTATTTTCGTTTTTTTTACTATTTTAGTTGTTACCTTTTATTTACATTGTTGAACTAAATCTGGAAAACAACTTCCCTATCCCCTATGCCACCTATCGACACGTATGAAGATGGTCAAGCTAAGTGTGAGACACTGAACCCCATTTCATGAAAAGCAACTTTTGAAGATCTTTCTGCCATTCTAACCTCTAAAGCTCTAACCAACTTTCAAAGATCAATATGTCCACTAGGACAGATACGATTCCACAATTTATTCACCTATAAATAAGAACAAAATAACTAAAACAAACCAATACTTACTGATTATGTTCTGAATGTCTCAATGCAAACAACACACAATCACTTCACTGAATAATTCTTGTATGTAAACTACAAATAAGAACATTTAGATTAATATTAACGTCTCCGCGCCTATTTCGTTAAGATGCACTTTTTCAAAACCAATGTCATAGGAAAGCATGCTATAAGTTATTCATCTTAAATTTGGTAGTTTCAATTAAATGGAAGAGCAAACATCTCCAATCTTCAAGTTATGTCCAACTGCAAAGTATTTCCACCATGCACAAAGCCCATGCCTGCCTGCAATGTATTTTGACTTACCATTGCTTTCCATTTCCATCTTCAAGTGCAAATTTAAAGTCTTTTTTGGAACAAATTGCAGAAACGAACTGGAAGACGGTATGAACCACGGAGGCAGGTTGTTTATCTTGTTTTGTCATGTTTAGAAAACAACAGTGATTGCAAGCAGTTGATGAGACAGAGAGAGGATGATTATTTTCCTAAATGGTTCAAGCGACATATCAAATCCACACACACATACCAAGTAAAATATATTTATTCCAAAAAAAGTTAAAGAGTTTATTTTCCTTAGTGGTTCTAGCAATCTTAAAGGTTTTCACTAAATCATAACCGGATTTAACTAGTAACAGTAATGGCAGTCATAACAATAACATGAGTGTCAAACTGAAGCAATTTCTTACGTAGTAGTAATCGGAGAAGTAGCTTCCTTTGTGTATAAGATAGAGAACCAGCAATTGTAGTCAGCTTCGATTTTCGAGGTTTACTATGTCAAAACACAAACTAGAGGGAATTTACTCAAATGAATTCATTGTGTGTTATCCTTTGGCATTTGGCAGCACATTCAGGAAAGTAACTCCAGTAGTTATTTTTCGTTTTTTTTACTATTTTAGTTGTTACCTTTTATTTACATTGTTGAACTAAATCATGGGAAAACAACTTCCTGTCCCCTAGTGGCCACCTTATCGGACATCGTAGTGAAGAGGTTGGTTCAGAGGTTCTAGAGTGTTGTAGACCAACTGAACCCCATCTTTCATTCGAAGAAGTCAACTCATTTGAAGACTTCCGTTTTCTGGCCATTCTAGAACCTCTAGAAGCTCTAAACCAACCGTTTCAAAGATGTCCAATATGGTGGCCACTAGGGACAGGATAGCTGTTTTCCCACAATTTAGTTCAACGCTATAAATAAAGATGACAACGAAAACTAACTAAAACAAAACGCAAAATACTTACCTGGAGTTACTTGTTCTGAATGTGCTGCCAAATGCAAAAGGCTAACAACACAATCAATTCACTTGAATAAATTCCTTTTAGTATGTAAACACAGAAGTAAGAAATTTGAGATTATTGAAGAAGTATGTTATGATCGGTCTCGCGCGCCTTATTATCTTGGTTAAGATGCACTTTTTCAAAACCAATGTCATAGGAAAGCATGCTATAAGTTATTCATCTTAAATTTGGTAGTTTCAATTAAATGGAAGAGCAAAACATCTCCAATCTTCAAGTTATGTCCAACTGCAAAGTATTTCCACCATGCACAAAGCCCATGCCTGCCTGCAATGTATTTTGACTTACCATTGCTTTCCATTTCCATCTTCAAGTGCAAATTTAAAGTCTTCTTTTGGAACAAATTGCAGAAACGAACTGGAAGACGGTATGAACCACGGAGGCAGGTTGTTTATCTTGTTTTGTCATGTTTAGAAAACAACAGTGATTGCAAGCAGTTGATGAGACAGAGAGAGGATGATTATTTTCCTAAAATGGTTCAAGCGACATATCAAATCCACACACACATACCAAGTAAAATATATTTATTCCAAAAAAAGTTAAAGAGTTTATTTTCCTTAAGTGGTTCTAGCAATCTTAAAGGTTTTCACTAAATCATAACCGGATTTAACTATGTAACAGTAATGGCAGTCATAACAATAACATGAGTGTCAAACTGAAGCAATTTCTTACGGTATTAGTAATCGGAGAAGTAGCTTCCCTTTGTGTATAAGATAGAGAACCAGCAATTGTAGTCAGCTTCGATTTTCGAGGTTTACTATGTCAAAAACACAAACTAGAGGGAATTTACTCAAATGAAATTCATTGTGCTGTTATCCTTTGGCATTTGGCAGCACATTCAGGACAAGTAACTCCAGGTAGTTATTTTTCGTTTTTTTTACTATTTTAGTTGTTACCTTTTATTTACATTGTTGAACTAAATCATGGGAAAACAACTTCTCTGTCCCCTAGTGGCCACCTTATCGGACATCGGTAGTGAAGAGGTTGGTTCAGAGGTTCTAGAGTGTTGTAGACCAACTGAACCCCATCTTTCATTCGAAGAAGTCAACTCATTTGAAGACTTCCGTTTTCTGGCCATTCTAGAACCTCTAGAAGCTCTGAACCAACCGTTTCAAAGATGTCCAATATGGTGGCCACTAGGGGACAGGATAGCTGTTTTCCCACAATTTAGTTCAACGCTATAAATAAAGATGACAACGAAAACTAACTAAAACAAAACGCAAAATACTTACCTGGAGTTACTTGTTCTGAATGTGCTGCCAAATGCAAAAGGCTAACAACACAATCAACTTCACTTGAATAAATTCCTTTTAGTATGTAAACCTACAGAAGTAAGAACATTTGAGATTATTGAAGAAGTATTTATGATCGGTCTCGCGCGCCTTATTATCTTGGTTAAGATGCACTTTTTCAAAAACCAATGTCATAGGAAAGCATGCTATAAGTTATTCATCTTAAATTTGGTAGTTTCAATTAAATGGAAGAGCAAAACATCTCCAATCTTCAAGTTATGTCCAACTGCAAAGTATTTCCACCATGCACAAAGCCCATGCCTGCCTGCAATGTATTTTGACTTACCATTGCTTTCCATTTCCATCTTCAAGTGCAAATTTAAAGTCTTCTTTTGGAACAAATTGCAGAAACGAACTGGAAGACGGTATGAACCACGGAGGCAGGTTGTTTATCTTGTTTTGTCATGTTTAGAAAACAACAGTGATTGCAAGCAGTTGATGAGACAGAGAGAGGATGATTATTTTCCTAAAATGGTTCAAGCGACATATCAAATCCACACACACATACCAAGTAAAATATATTTATTCCAAAAAAAGTTAAAGAGTTTATTTTCCTTAAGTGGTTCTAGCAATCTTAAAGGTTTTCACTAAATCATAACCGGATTTAACTATGTAACAGTAATGGCAGTCATAACAATAACATGAGTGTCAAACTGAAGCAATTTCTTACGGTATTAGTAATCGGAGAAGTAGCTTCCCTTTGTGTATAAGATAGAGAACCAGCAATTGTAGTCAGCTTCGATTTTCGAGGTTTACTATGTCAAACACAAACTAGAGGGAATTTACTCAAATGAATTCATTGTGCTGTTATCCTTTGGCATTTGGCAGCACATTCAGGATAAGTAACTCCAGGTAGTTATTTTTCGTTTTTTTTACTATTTTAGTTGTTACCTTTTATTTACATTGTTAACTAAATCATGGGAAAACAACTTCCCTGTCCCCTAGTGGCCACCTTATCGGACATCAGTAGTGAAGAGGTTGGTTCAGAGGTTCTAGAGTGTTGTAGACCAACTGAACCCCATCTTTCATTCGAAGAAGTCAACTCATTTGAAGACTTCCGTTTTCTGGCCATTCTAGAACCTCTAGAAGCTCTAAACCAACCGTTTCAAAGATGTCCAATATGGTGGCCACTAGGGACAGGATAGCTGTTTTCCCACAATTTAGTTCAACGCTATAAATTAAGATGACAACGAAAACTAACTAAAACAAAACGCAAAATACTTACCTGGAGTTACTTGTTCTGAATGTGCTGCCAAATGCAAAAGGCTAACAACATAATCAACTTCACTTGAATAAATTCCTTTTAGTATGTAAACCTACAGAAGTAAGAACATTTAAGATTATTGAAGAAGTATGCTATGATCGGTCTCGCACGCCTTAAGATCTTGGTTAAGATGCACTTTTTTAAACCAAGGTCATAAGAAAGTGTGCTATAAGTTACTCACCTTAAATTTGGTAGTTTCAATTAAATGGAAGAGCAAAACATCCCCAATCTTCAAGTTATTCCCAACTGCAATGTATTTCCACCATGCGCTAAGCCCATGCCTGCATGCTATGTATTTGACTTACCATTGCTTTCCATTTCCATCTTCAAGTGCAAATTTAAAGTCTTTTTTTGGTAAAAAATGAATTGCAGAAACGCTCTGGAAGACCGTATGAACCATGGAGGGAGGTTGTTTATCTTGTTTTGTCATGTTTAGAAAACAAAAGTGATGGCAAGCAGATGAAGAGACAGAGAGAGGGAGATTATTTTCCCAAAATGGTTCTAGCGACAAATCAAATCTTCATACGCATACCAAGTAAAATATATTTGTTCCTAACAAAGTTAGAGTTTGTTTTCCTCAAGTGGTTCTAGCAATCTTAAAGGTTTTCACTAAAACATAACCGGATTTAACTACGTAGCAGTAATGGCAGTCATAACAATAACATGAGTGTCAAACTGAAGCAATTACATGCTTTGCATTCTAGTCTGCACAGTTTCATCTCCCCATTTGAATAACTTTGTTGCTATATGAGTCTCCTTTCTTCTTCATCACATGTAATGTCACCTTACAAGCGGTTGTTTAATACCGACCTCTCATCACTTCTCCCTTTCTTCCCTTTCATCACATAACGAAATCCATTGTTGGCCAGTGTTGTGGTGGTGGCTACAAATAAAGAGTCGTGTTGTATATGATGGTTAGGGTTCAAACTGTAGGTTGTTTCTGCGAATCCTAGCGTGTGCAGGTTAACGGAAACAAATCTAGTATTCAATAAGAATCCTTGAACCCCAGTTCATTCATTCACTATTCAATAAGACCCTTATATATAACCAGTTCATTCAAACCCCAAATCCATATCTGGTCTTCATCTAAAACCCCAAATCCCACCCGCCATTGCATCTTAACCGCTGGAAATCGTCACTAAGCATTTATGAAAGATAGAGAAAAATATATCAAACGACTAGGTTCAATAAACATGTAGCGGAATGGGTCCTAATTAAAACCTTTTACTTTACAAACCCAATCACTATTTTACCGTTGGTGAAATTAATAACCCATCTTTAAGGTGTTACTAATACAATTAAAATCGAAAACATATTCTACATTTTATTCATGCCTTTACCATCCTACTTTCATTTGGTATCAACTATATCAATCTGGTCTATACAATTCGCATCCATGACTTGGTGTGTATGTTGACACTTGATTTTCAAGACATGCTTTGACTGAAGAGTCCCACAAAAGCGTGCATTAGCCATGCAGGGGAGTATTAAATTTAACACACACGATTTTTTAATTTAATTTATACCATATGGATTACAAAACATTTTAATAATTACTTTCCCTTTTATTCCATTGATCAAGTTAGATCGACATATCATATAACATCTACGTGCGGCTCTTGATACGTCCCCATTTGAAGAACCTTCCTTTATAACCTCTTTGTTCCATACTTGCATGCATATTAATAACATCATATACAAAAACACATTATATTACCATAACTTTGTCCAAGTGTTTTACCCTAAAATCTTACCCATGACCATTTACAATATTATCTACACTCAAGCATCCCTCACAAGTCATAGATCATTGACTCATGCATTCAAAGTACCCCATTTAGTTTAAAGTAAAATTTCCTTTAGTTATAGCAAGTAAACTAAATAGGACCCAGAGGGTTCACGTATCGCATTTAACTCAAGCATCCCTCACATGTCATAGATCATGGACTCACAAGCTTTAGCATACCTTCTCGTGTATGGGTTCGCATACGTGAATTTCTTCGTAAACGACATGCAAGAAGATCCACTTATGTTTTTTTTTCATTTTTGCATCACAAGTGTTTCTAGGTCATGAATTACACATGCAATGCCATTAAATCATCCATGCAACACAATCAGCTTGATTTTCATACAAACAAATTGTTATAAACTGTTCAATGTTAAAACTATGGTTCCCAACTTCTCATTGGAATTTCCTTCAAAGAGATAAAAATTTTCATATTTCAGAATGCTAAAGTCCAAATTTCAGCTCAATATAGGGGTCAGATCTTCGATCTTCTTGGTGAAAGTCAATTATACTAGGCTGTGTTTTAAATAAAACGAGAATACGAATAGTTTTGCAAATGGGTTTAAAAATGAAGCTTAAAAGCTCCATTTTGAACTTCCATCATTCAAAAATGATCATCTATGTGCTATGAACATCATGTATAAAAATCAAGATGTTTTAACAGTAACATTTCATGGATTGGTCATATATTTGTAACCATATCGTATCATTGAAAACATTTTGGATAAATTATTTTTCAACCCTTTTAACAACTTTAAGCATGGAATTAGAGAAATCAAAGCTTACCATTGTGTTTGTAGCATGGTCCCAAGTCAAACCTGTAACTCCGGCCGCTTTTAGACACCATCGGCCGACACTAAACACCAACGACCACCCTTATCTCACTACTTCTTTCTCTCTCTTATTCCTCTCTAACCCTAGAGAAATCTAATACAAATGAGCACAAAAATGCTCTTTTATATATAGAACTATTGGCTAAATGCATAATACACCCCTCATGATTAATATTTACAACAATGGTCCTCCAAGTTTTGTGAAGCCATAAGATGAGGTAACGCTATTGCATTGAACTAAACCAGTCACATTTCTCAACTTATACTATTAAGTTGAGACGTTAAAATTATATTTCAAGCTAAGTTTATGTATGAGCCATAAATAGGCCCTTCACTTTATTTAATAAAACACTTCACTCTAAATAATTAAAAAAATGATTATCATTTTTGAAAATTAGATGTTACAAATCCACCCTCCTAATAGAGGATTTCGTCCCCGAAATCTTGTAACTCCGCATAAAGAAAAAGAATTAGATCCTCCATTCACACCAATATGATATGATTGTCAAACACTTGTAATGAGTATTTAGAAAAATGCTTATAAATACTTGCTTTGAACTCATATGATAAACCAAAACCTAACATATCATGTATGTTAGGTTACATTCTTGCCTAAGTCATTCGGAATCCACTAAACATGCTACAACTCATATTCATTTGTTCAATAAAGTTGGGTACTAACCAAGTAAGAGATATATTACTTTAAGATACAATACATAGCATTTTTTTAATGTTCCAAAATTGGCATTTTCGATAAGGAATTAAACTTTTTTTCTTTTTCCACGCTTTTCAATATTCAACCATAAGCAAGACTAAAGAAATGATCACATATATACAAGCAATCATAATAGACAATTGGTAGCATGAACTCACATCATCTAAGTAAGTTTCCATACCGAAAATCAGGTTTTCTCTTTGTTGACCTTTCATAGTCAAAATATATATACATACATGATTAAATATTGTTGTATACCTTCTTGAATAGTAGATATACATCATTCTTGTCGTGTTGGTCCTCCTTCTTTGATAGGATTTCCATTTATTGCATTGTTATTCATGTTTTTCGATTCACTATTTCCTACAATATCATACATATAATATACACAACCCACTATAAGGTTAAGGGTTTAGTTAGATTCAGTATTCATATGTATCAACTTTTCTTTCGACCTGTCTCTATTCACAGTACCCAAGTTATTTCAAGGTCATACTCATACTAGACAATAGTAGCGAATAGTAGACAATGTAAGTTTACCAATATAACCTTAAAATAAAATAAAATTAAATAAAAATATTAAATAAAGTAAAATGCAACATTCTTATTGGTTTAAACTTCTTTTTTTTCATTACAAAGAATTTCTTCTCATTTCAAAGATCCACTATATATACACACACATACACTAGAACCGACCCGCCACACATCGCTACGGAGACACGCTAATTTTGAACCAAATTCAAATGTAATAACATTAATAATTTAAACAAAAAAAATACCTAAAACTAAACTATTACAAAAAATAGGAAAACATAAATGGTTTTAGTTTCCCCAAATCCTAGTCCGTTCTTGGAGGTTCTGTTTATCTTTGTCCCACCCCGATTCTAGCGCCAAACTAATTTAGCCTAAACTGATTTTAATCCTTCTTAAAAAAAAAACCCGAACTGGTTTCGGACCCATACCGATTTGAGAGAAAAAAAAGTCACCAGGGCTTTCAAGGTTATAAAAAACACTTGAACATATATTATTAATACATGACATTATTAATAATTTTTTATCTAGAATAATACTTTTCTTATGGAATCTAGTTATATTCCTATTTTTTATGATAGCAATAAATATTGTTAATAAAAGTAAACTCGGTGTATTAATTATAAGTTTATTAAATAATGTATTAATGTATATTGAACTATAATGTAAATTACAAAGGTGTCCTTCTCAAATAAAGTTATATTACTTTGTCCATCTAATATATATTCTTATATAATAGCATAGATATAGATATAATATATATATATATATATATATATGCTAGAAGTGGCCCGCCGCGCATCGCGGCAGAGATACGCTGATTTTGAATCATATTAAAATGTAATGGAGACCAAACACTAAAAATAACATTAATAATTTAAAAAAAATACCTAAAACTAAACTATTACAAAAATAAGAAAAAGGAAAACAAAAACCGTATTAGTTTCCCAAATCCTAGTCGGTTTCTCAAGTAAAGTTAAATTACTTTTGTGTCCATCTAATATATATTATATAATCCTTCTTAAAATAAAAGGCCTAACTGGTTTTGGACTGATTCCAATTTTAGAGAAAAAAAGAAGCCATCACCGTTGTCATGGTTATAAACGAAACAATTAAACATACTTTGTTATTACATGACATTATTAATAATGTTTTTTATCTAGTATAATATTTTTCTTATGGTATTTAGTTGTATTCCTAAGTTTTTTTACGAGAGCACTAAATATTATTGACAAAGTGCATTTAGTGTATTAATTAGAGGTTTATTGAATAGTGTATTAATGTGTCCTTAAATTTAAGGTATATTACAAAGGTGTCCTCAAATAAAGTTAAATTACTTTTGTGTCCATCTAATATATATTATATAATATATAAGTATAGTTTTATATAGATACTAGAAGTGGCCCGTCACGCATCGCGACGGAGATAGATTGATTTTAAACCTAATTTAAATTGAATGGAGACGAAAATGTAAAAACAACATTAATAGTTTAAACTAAAAAATACCTACACTAAACTATTACAAAAATCTGAAAAACAAAAACAAAAATTGTTTCAAATACCTACACTGCACCAGGTCCGAGTTGGAGCTGAGTCTTACTTTGTAGTATGTTTTTGTTGTATAAGATCCTAAGAATGATGATTATATCTGTTTTGCATACAGCTTGCAAAAACAGAAGTCTCTAACTAAAAACCCCAAAGCTCAGGTTCTTAGTTCACCTGCCATGAGTCGAGAAAAGGAAACTAAGACCTGTCTTGGAAATGAGTTTCCCAGCTGTATAAAGGTGATGCTTAGCTAACAAGTCACCTCTGGTTTTTGTACCGTAACGCTCATTCTCTTCAACTGCTTGAATATCTTCGGGTTTTTTAAAAACAAGATAAACCCGTCTCCCCTTGTTTCATAGGGTCTTCCAGCTCATTTCTGCAAGTCTTTTTTATCCAAAGAAGACGTTACATTTGTACTTGAAGATGAAAGTGGAGAGCAATTGGAGGTCAAATATATTGCATGCAGGTGTATGCTTAGTGCAGGGTGGAAAAACTTTGCAGTTAAACATAAGTTGAAGAAAGGAGATGTTTTGCTCTTCCATTTGGTTGAAACAGCCAAATTTAAGGTAGCTCTAAAAGCATGATCCTAAGTCAGGGGACTATTGGTAAAACTATTCAGGACCCATCATAACATACATGTGTAGTAATCTCAAATGTTCTGACTTTTGTAGGTTTACATATTAAAGGACAATTATTCAAATGAAGCTGATGATGCTGTTAGCCTTTTGAATTTGGAAGCACATTCGAAACAAGTGACTCCAGGTAACTATTTGACTTTTGCGTTAGCTAAAATTATGTGTTACCCTTTTATATATATATATATATATATGATTCAATTTAATGATGGGAAACAGCTACTTCGTATCATAAAACAAAGAAAAACAAGCATCCAGAGTCTCTCCAAAATAAGATTAAAAGGCCCAGAAAGTTCGCCACGCTATCAATATCCGAGCCCCCTAGTGGCCACCATATTGAACATTTAGGAAACAGCAGCAAAGAGGTTCAAAAATGTTATGGACCATCCAAAGCCCATTTTTCTTTCCCAAGAAGTCAAATCTTTTGAAGACTTCCATCTTCTGGTCAATGGAGACAGCATTGACCATGAGCTAACCGATGATGAAAGAATGGATTACTACAAACTATGTTTGTATAAGAAAAAATTTCTTCATCCAGAAGACGTATATGACAGGTTAGTGGTGGTTATGATTCGTCTAACCGTAGAGATAGCTGATGAGATTAAGAAGTGCAAGCTCACCATAGCTAAGGAAGAGTTTGATAAATGGGATAAGTACCTGAAAGCTTTGGAGGGTTTTGGCATGAAAGTTGGGTTTTTACGCCATAAGTTAATCACACTTGAAACGCTTGTGCTTGATTCAGAAGGGGTGTTGAACATAAAGCAGTACATGGAGGCAACAAATGAACATAAATGCATCAAAGTTGAGTTAAAGAATGTAGCTGCCATGGGTAAGGAGTCGAAGGGAAGTGCTAAAAACTGAGAGGAGACTTCGGGTATTTTAAAGCAGAAAGTTCAGAGGCATGAACTTAGGTTCAGGAAGGTGGTGAATGCACCATGGTAGGCTCTATCAGAGGGTCATAAGTTGTTTTCATTTTATGGTTAAATGTAAAACTTTTGAATTACGAACCACATCTAGTGAGCCACATTTAGTTTTAAAGCCTAACATATATGGGAAAAAACTCCTTAGTGAGAATCGATAGAGCCTACCATGGTGCATTCACCACATTCTATAACCTAAGTTCATGCCTTTCAACATTCTGCTTTATAATACCCAAAATCTCCTGATAGTTTTAGCACTTCCCTTCAACTCCTTACGCATGGCAGATACTTTCTTTAACTTATCTTTATGTGTTATGTTCATGTGTTGCCTCCATGTACTGCTTTATGTTCAATGTACCTTCTGAATCAAGCACAAACGTTTCAAGTGTGATTAACTTATGGCGTAAAAACCCAACTTTCATGCGGAAACCCTTGAAAGCTTTCAGGTACTTATCCCATTTATCAAACTCATCCTTAGCGGTGGTTAGCTTGCACTTCTTAATCTCACCAGCAATCTCAACGCTTAGACGAATCATACCCACCACTAACCTGTCATACATGTCTTCCGGATGAAAAATTCCTTCTTATTCAAGCATAGTTTGTAGTAGCCCATTCAAACATCAGCTGGGAGCTGATTGTCCATCCTGACTCCATTGACCAGAACACCAAAGTCTTCAAAAGAGTTGACTTCTTCGAATGAAAGATGGGCTTTGGTTGGTCTAGAACATTCTAGAACCTCTGAACCAACCGTTTCCAAGATGTCCGATAAGGTGGCCACTAGGGGACAGGATAGCTGTTTTCCCACAATTTAGTTCAATGCTATAAAAAAAGATAACAACAAAAACTAACTAAAACATAACGCAAAATAGTTACCTGGAGTTACTTGTTCTGAATGTGCTGCCAAATGCAAAAGGCTAACAACACAATCAACTTCATTTGAATAAATTCCTTTTAGTATGTAAACCTATAGAAGTAAGACCATTTGAGATTATTGAAGAAGGATGTTATGATCGGTCTCGCGCGCTTTAAGATCTTCGTTAAGATGCACTTTTTTAAAACCAAGGTCATAGGAAAGCGTGCTATCAGTTATTCACCATAAATTTGGTAGTTTTAATTAAATTGAAGAGCAAAACATCTCCAATCTTCAAGTTATGTCCAACATGCAAAGTATTTCCACTATGCACTAAGCCCATGCCTGCATGCAATGTATTTGACTTACCATTGATTTCCATTTCCATCTTCAAGTGCAAATTTAAAGTCTTCTTTTGGTAAAAAGCGAATTGCAGAAATGAACTGGAAGACCGTATGAAACACGGAGGGAGGTTGTTTATCTTGTATTGTCATGTTTAGAAAACAACAGTGATGGCAAGCAGTTGAAGAGACAGAGAGAGGGAGATTATTTTCCCAAAATGGTTCTAGCGACAAATCAAATCTTGGTACACATACCAAGTAAAATATATTTATTCCAAACAAAGTTAGATTTTATTTTCCTCAAGGGTTCTAGCAATCTTAAAGCATTTCACTAAATCATAACCGGATTTAACTACGTAACAGTAATGGCAGTCATAACAATAACATGAGTGTCAAACTGAAGCAATTTCTTACGGTATTAGTGTTCCGAGAAGTAGCTTCCTTTTGTGTATAAGTTCGAGAACAAGCAAATATAGTCGGCTTTGAGTTTCGAGGTTTACTATGTCAAAAACACAAACTAGAGGGAATTTACTCAAATGAAGTTCATTGTGCTGTTATCCTTTGGCATTTGGCAGCACATTCAGAACAAGTAACTCCAGGTAGTTATTTTGAGTTTTTTTACTATTTTAGTTGTTACCTTTTATTTACATTGTTGAACTAAATCATGGGAAAACAGCTACCCTGTCCCCTAGTGGCCACCTGTGAAGAGGTTGGTTCAGAGGTTCTAGAGTGTTGTAGACCAACCGAACCCCATCTTTCATTCTAAGAAGTCAACTCTTTTGAAGACTTCCGTGTTCTGGCCAATGGACATGAGCGACAATAAGCTAACTGCTGAGGTTAGGATGGGCTACTACAAACTATGCTTGTATTGGAAAGAATTTCTTCACACGGAAGACGTGTATGACAGGTTAGTGGTGGTTGTGATTCGTCTAACTGTAGAGATAGCTGATGAGATTAAGAAGTGCAAGCTCACCACAACTAACGAAGAGTTTGAAAAATGGGATATGTACCTGAAAGCTTTCTGAGGGTTTTGGCATGAAATTTGGGTTTTTACGCGATAAGTTAATCACACTTGAAACGCTTGTGCTTGATTCAGAAGGTGTGTTGGACATAAAGCAGTACATGGAGGCAACAAATGAACATAAACGCATCAAAGTTGAGTTAAAGAATGTAGCTACCATGCGTAAGGAGTTGAAGGGAAGTGCTAAAAACTGAGAGGATATTTCGGGTATTTTAAAGCAGAAAGTTGAGAGGCATGAACTTTGGTTCAGGAAGGTGGTGAATGCACCATGGTAGGCCTATCAGAGGGTCGTTAAGTTGGTTGTCATTTTATGGTAAAATGTAAAACTTATGAATAATGAACCACATTTAGTGAGCCACATTTAGTTTTACAGCTTAACATATATGGGAAAAACTCCTTTGTGAGAATCGATAGAGTCTACCATGGTGCATTCACCACATTCTAGAACCTAAGTTCATGCCTTTCAAGTTTCTGCTTTATAATACCCCCTGATAGTTTTAGCACTTCCCTTCAACTCCTTACGCATGGCAGCTACTTTCTTTAACTCGTCTTTATGCGTTTGGCTCATCTGTTGCCTCCATGTACTGCTTTATGTCCAATGTACCTTCTGAATCAAGCACAAGCGTTTCAAGTGTGATTAACTTATCGCGTAAAAACACAACTTTCATGCCAAAACCCTTGAAAGCTACGGTTAGATGAATCTTACCCACCACTGGCCTATCATACACGTCTGCCGGAGGACGAAATTCTTTCTTATACAAGAAGAGTTTGTAGTAGCCCATTCTAACATCATCAGTTAGCGGATGGTGGATCCTTACTCCATGGACCAGAACACACGGAGGTCTTCAAAAGAGTTGACTTCTTCCAATAAAAGATGGGTTCGGTTGGTCTAGAACATTCTAGAACCTCTGAACCATCCTCTTCATTACCGTTTCCAAGATGTCCCATAAGGTGGCCACTAGGGGACTGGGTAGCTGTTTTCCATGTTTTAGTTCGACACTATAAATAAAATGTAACAACTAAAACTAACTAAAACAAAACGCAAAATAGTTACCTGGAGCTGAATGTGCTGCGAAATGCAAAAGGCTAACACAATCAACTTCATTTGAGTATATTCCTTTTAGTATGTAAACCTATAGAAGTAAGAACATTTGAGATTATTAAAGAAGTATGTTATGATCGGTCTCATGCGCCTTAAGAACTTTGTTAAGATGTACTTTTTTAAAACCAAGGTCATAGGAAATCATGCTATAAGTTATTCACCTTAAATTTGGTAGTTTCAATTAAATGGAAGAGCAAAACATCTCCAATCTTCAAGTTACGTCCAACTGCAAATTATTTCTACCCTGCACTAAGCCCATGCTTGCATGCAATGTATTTGACTTCCCATTGCTCTCCATTTTCAACTTCAAATGCAAATTTAACGTTTTCTTTTGGTAAAAAGGAATTGGATCCCAAAGACCGTATGAACCACGGAGGGAGGTTGTTTATCTTGTTTTGTCATGTTTAAAAACAACAGTGATTGCAAGCAGTTGAAGAGAGAGAGAGAGATTATTTTCCTAGATGGTTCTTGCGACAAATCAAATCAGCGGACAAATACCAAGTAAATTTTATTTATTCCAAACAAAGTTAAGAGTTATTTTCCTTAAATGGTTCGAACAATCTTAAGCCCATGCTTGCATGCAATGTATTTGACTTCCCATTGCTCTCCATTTTCAACTTCAAATGCAAATTTAACGTTTTCTTTTGGTAAAAAGGAATTGGATCCCAAAGACCGTATGAACCACGGAGGGAGGTTGTTTATCTTGTTTTGTCATGTTTAAAAACAACAGTGATTGCAAGCAGTTGAAGAGAGAGAGAGAGATTATTTTCCTAGATGGTTCTAGCGACAAATCAAATCAGCGGACAAATACCAAGTAAATTTTATTTATTCCAAACAAAGTTAAGAGTTATTTTCCTTAAATGGTTCGAACAATAAAGGTTTTCCACAAAATCATAACATGATTTAACTACGTAACAGTAACAGCAGTAACAACAATAACTTGAATGTCAAACGGAAGTAATTTCTTACAGTATTCAGAGAAGTTGTTTCCTTTTGCGTATAAGTTTGAGAACCAGCAAATCTAGTCGGCTTCAATTTTTGAGGTTTAATCTGCCAAGAACACAACCAAGCCTAGTGTTAACTAACTGATTTCAAGCAAATACATTGACAAATCGATGAATAACATGTAGCGACATAAGATTAGAGATACCCATGAAGGACTGCAGGGAACAAATGGCTGAGAGTTTGAAATGTTTGTCAATTGACATGAATTAAAGTTTTCTTCTGCATAACGAGGGTTAAACCTGAGTTCATACTTCTCAAATTTCCTGTTTACAATACCCGAAATCTCCTCACGCAAGGCAGCTACTTTCTTTAACACATCTTTAATGTGTTTATGTTCATTTGTTGCCTCCATGTACTGCTTTATCTCCAATGCACCTTCTGATTCAAGCACAAGTCTTGCAAGTGCGCGTAACTTATAGCATAAGATACCTGGAGTTACTTGTTCTGAATTTTCTCCCAAATGCAAAAGTCTAACAGCACAATCAACTTCATTTGAACAATTTCCCTTTAGTATGTAAACCTACAGAAGCAAGAACATTTGAGATTATACACATGTATCTCATGATCGTCTAAAGGCGTTTTAATTTACCAATTGCCTCGTGCTCGCGCCTAAGGCGTGTGCTTTTAGAACTACAATAAGATGAACCTTTTAAAACCAAGGTTATAGAAAAGCATGCAATAAGTATTTCACCCTAAATTTGGTAGTTTCAACTAAATGGAAGAGCAAATCATCTCTAGTCTTCAAGATATGTCCAACTCCCAAGTATTTCCACCCTGCACTAAGGCTATGCTGCATTCAATATATCTGACTACTCTTTGCTCTCCATTTTCATCTTCAAAAGTAAATTTAAAGTCTTCTTTTGGTAAAAACGAATGACAAAAATGAACCAGAAGACCATATGAACCACGGAGAGAGTGGGTTTATCTTGTTTTGTCATGTTTTTTTTCTAAAAAAAGAGTGATCGCAAGAAGTTTAAGGGGGAGAGAGAGGGATTATTTTCCTCAAATGGTTCTAGTGACAAATCAAATCACCGTATACAGGTACGAAATGACAAATTATTATTCCAAACAAACTTAGAGAATATTTTCCCCAAATGGTTGTAGCAATCTTAAAGCTTTTCCACTAAATTATAACTAGATTAAACTAGGTAATAGTAACGGTGTTGGTAATTTTAATATTATCTACCGCTTTTGGTGATACACTACAAGAAATACCCCCTTTAGCGGCGACACCTTTAGCGGCGACAACCAAAGTGTCGCCGCTATTGGTCCATCCGTGTCCCGAGCTCTCAGTCCAAACACCAGCTTTTGATCATTTTCAAGATCTGACGCCATTACCGGCGACGGCGTCTCCGCTAAAGGTCCCTTAACCACAATAAACCCCAGCCACATAAATCTTATCCAAGTTAACCCAATAGCGGCGACAGGTTATCAATACCGGCGACCCGCCGTAACCGCTAAAAGTGTCGACGTACCAGTCCCTATACAGCGCCGTTTCTTCCCTCCATTTTCCCCCCAAAACTCGCCTGAGCACCGTCGGAGTCCCCCGGTTTTTTGCCCAAATCGGTTAGTTTAACTCTCTTTATGTTAAATTTCTTATCTACATTTGTTATATTCATGTTATAGGCTTTAATTTTTGCACGTTTTTGTGTATTTTTTTGTTTGTGGAAGAAAACTCGGATCACCACCTCTCTTCTTCGGTCACCACCATCATTTCTCCGGCACCACCTCTTCTCCGCGGTCTTCGTGTCCTTTCCTGGAAACTTTAAAAAAAGGTTAGTTTAATATGTATTTTTTTTTGTTTAGAAATTGTATAATTTTTTGTTTAGGTATGTAAATTTGTATGGAAGAATGAATTTTTGTATGTAAAAATGTATAATTTAGGTGTGTTTGGTGAAAATGTGTATGTAAAAATCTATGTATTTGTTGATGTAGGTGTATGTAAGGATGGATGTTTGTATGTAAAATGTATCATGTAGGTGTGTTTGGTGAAAATGTGTTTGTAAAAATCTATGTATTTGTTGATGTAGGTGTATGTAAGGATGAATGTTTGTTTGTAAAATGTATAATGTGGGTGTGTTTGGTGAAAATGTGTTTGTAAAAATCTATGTATTTGTTGATGTAGGTGTATGTAAAGATGAATGTTTGTATGTAAAATGTATAATGTAGGTGTGTTTGGTGAAAATGTATATATGGAAATCTATGTATTTGTTGATGTAGGTGTATGTAAGGATGAATGTTTATGTGTATGTAAGTCTATGAATGAATGTATATAGTTGTATGTTAGTATGTAGGTGTATGTAATTGATTAACAATTGTGCATCTATATGTTTGCAATTGGTAAAAAATGTGTATCCTAGTATGTATGTTTATAAGTATGTATATGTGTTGGTAGTATAAATGATGTTTAAATTTCATGATTTCTATGTTTATTGTTATGTTTGAAAAAAATGTGTTTAACTTAATAATCTCTATGTTTATGTTTAGGTTTGAGAAAAAAATGTATTTAACTTCATAATTTGAATGTTTATGTGTAGGTTTGAAAAAAAGGTTCAATTTTGATGATTTCTATGTTTATGTAAGTTTGACAAATATATATTAGTTAGAAATACCCTCCTTAAATTAAAATTATCATTTAAACCATAACGAACATAAAAAATACCTGCCAAAATTGAAATCTTTATTTAAAAATAAAGGAGCTAATAAAACACTCGCCCGATATATATTAGTTAGGCAATACCCTCCTTAAATTAAAATCATCATTTAAAACATAACAAACATCGAAAATACCCGCCAAAATTGAAATCATTATTTAAAACAATCCCTACTAATAAAATAGTCGCCCGAAATTTAAACCATTATGAAGAACATCACAAGCTTTAAAAATTGCGCCCGAGTTTGAATTCATCATTTTAAACATAAGGAGCTTAGAAATACCTGCCCGAAATTGATTTAGAAATTAATTTCAGGTTGTCCCCGTTTAACTTGGGACTGCTTTTTAAATATTTTATCTCATTTATGATTACACGATTGTTTGTTTAAGAAGGATTCGATTATCATTTTCTCTTTGCTCCTCAAGTATATATCATTACATATATACTTGGGAGCTAAGAGGAAATGTTGCCGAATTTTTCTTAAATAAACAATCATGTAATGCACATTCACATAAGAGATAAGGTGTTAAAAAGTGGGTTTAGCAGCCTACCCTTATCTTGTTAATCTTAAATTAGATTTTCTTTTAGTTGCATAATGACTTACGAAAAAAGTTGGATTGATTCCCCACATCATTCACCTCACTACAAGCAAGGACTCGAGTCTTTCATCAAGATGTGTGAAAGAGTGATAAAAAACGACGACGAAGTTAGATGTCCGTGTAACGTATGTAAAAATTCCGGCTTAATAAACGACGACGAAGTTAGATGTCCGTGTAAAGTATGTAAAAATTCCGGCTTAATAGACATGGCAACTATGAAACGCCATTTGCGTATTAGCAGTTTTTGAAAGGATTACACGAAGTGGACCTATCAGGTGGAAACGGCTCTAGTTGCGGAAGTAGACAATGTTGCGCCACAAAACAGTATGGGAAACGTTATTGAAGACGTTAGGGGGAGCGTATGGAAGAAGATACATACGTTAACCAGCAAAACTCGAATGGAGATAGTAGCGGTGTTCGTGATGATTTTGAAGACTTGGTAAAGTAAGGTGAAACAGAATTATATCCTGGTTGTACTAAGTATTCTTCTATTGACTTTTTAGCAAATCTTATGAATATAAAGGATATGCACCATTTGACTAACGAAGCATTTGATCGAATCCTCTTCTTGTTGCGAGATTCGATGCCAGAGGGCAACAAGATTCCTGTTTCGTATTATGTAGCTAAGAAGACATTTACGAAGATTGGTTTAGCATATGAGATGATAGACGTGTGCACAAATGATTGTGCTCTCTTTTGGAAAGAAAACGAGTCCTTGCAAAATTGTCCCATTTGTAAAGAGAGTCGATGGGTCGATAAAGACAAAAAAGGCACGAAGGTGGCTCGTAAGGTGTTACAATACTTTCCTTTGACGCCTAGACTATGACGTTTGTATTGTTCAAGGCACACATCAAAAGATATGATATGGCATAGTACCGGACGATCGGAAGATGGGACTATGCGTCATCCAGCTGATGGATCTTCATGGCAAGACTTTGATAAAAAGTACCCAAACATCGCGATGGAGCCACGAAATGTTCGCCTAGGGCTTGCAGCTCACGGTTTTAATCCATTTAACAACGGTAGCGGATCCTCAACTAATAGCACGCGGCCGGTTATATTCACTACATACAATCTGCCTCCATGGCTTTGCATGCGAGAGTCCACCTTCATGTTGACCTTGTTGATTCCTGGCCCTAAATCACCTGGGAAGGACATGGACGTTTTCCTTAGACCGTTAGTGGATGAGCTTAACCAATGGTGGCAGTCAGGTATACGTACTAAAGACGCAGCAACAAACACGTACTTCACAATGAAGGCGGCGTTTTTATGGACCATAAATGACTTTCCAGCCCGTAGTAGTCTATCAGGTTGGAGCGGTCAAGGCTACATGGCATGCCCAACTTGCAACTAAGACACTCCTTCAATACGTGTAACTGATAAATGTGCTTATGTTGGTCATCGCCGTTCTTAGATGCCAACCATCATTGGAGAACAAGTCTCGAATTTAACGGGAGACCCGAGACACAAGACCCTCCGTGACAGTTTAGTCCAGTTGACATAGAAACTCAACACAGTCGTTTAATTAAGTGTCTACCTGGCAAACATCCAGCTTTTGGAGGTGGGAGGATAACACGGTCAGATTGCAAGCTGAACTGGTCCAAACCAAGCATATTTTTTGATCTTGAGTACTGGTCTTCTTTGCATCTGAAACATAACTTACATGTAATGCATCAAGTGAATCTTATTAAATATTAAACGGGTTAGTAGATTCGGGAGTGCATGATCGCTTTAATGTTAATGTGATTTTGTGGTGTATATATGGGTTTTGATGTTATAATTAACTTCTTGATTAACTGTTATAGATATATACATATCTTATATATTTAATAACAATTATTAGCCATTATTTTATTAATTAATTGGTTTTATTCTTTTGGATGGGCTTGCCCCAAGTTTAAAAAAATAATTAAAGCCGTTAGTTGGATTTTATTGAAATTAGACCCGTCATGTGATGGTAAAGCGCATAGCTTGAAACCTGATGGGTTTTTCAAAACCCAAATATAAAACCCATAATGAATACTACATACAAAAATATATACAACTTGGTCCATGTATGGACAGATGGTACGGTTATCAAGTTTCTCCTACAATCAAAAATTCATTCTTTTCTAGACATCTTATCCGATTAATCATTGGTAGTACCACCAAATAGGTTAATCTGGAAGTGAACACATGATTTGGTAGAAATTCAGGTTTTTTCTTCATTACAGTTTTCTTGCAATTGTTTCGAAATTGGTTAGGCCATCCCCTAAATACAACAATTGGCAGTAACAACAATAAAACGAGTATAAAACTGAAGCAAATTCTTACCATATTAATACTCAGAGACAGACTGTCCTTTTGCGTATGAGTTTGACAACCCGCAAATCTAGTCGGCTTCGAAAAACGTTTACTCTGTCAAAAACACCACCAGATCCAGTGTTAACAAGCTGATTTCAAGCAAATACATTGACAAATCGATGAATAACATGTACCAACATATGATTAGAGATACCGATGAAGGGAACATGCGGCTGAGACTTCCAAATATTCGTCAATTGATACCAAATAAAGTTGTCTTCAGCATAACTAGGGTTGAAGTCGTTTCTGGTGGGATTAGGATCAGAAGATACCATGCCAAAGTTGAATTCTCTGGTGACTGGAGCTTGCATTTTAGAGGCTTTGATCGTAGAGAGATTGAAGGGAAAACAGACAATGTTGGTGTATGTGCTTATATAGCCTTGATTGTTGTATATCATACATGCAATACAATATAATATTGTATCATATTACATAAGATTACATCACATCATATTAGAGAATTCACATTGGGTTCTCTTGTTTCATCTTTATGAGTTAACTAAAGAACACCTTTAGTTAATGTCATATAAGATTGCATCATATTATATTAGAGCATTCACATTGGGTTCTCAATCTTCATCATATTATATCTAAAACTCATAAAAATATAGAGAATTAATGTGAGGAGTGAATATGAATGCTAAATGTGAGGAATGAAAAATAAGTCTCTAAATTTATCCCTGTTTTAATTACTTAAATAATAAATGGGTTTAGCCTAAACCATGCTCGAGCATGAACAAGTACTCACCAGTGGAGGTCGAGCATTAGAAACAAAGTTTGATATGAGACTCGAACTTGAGTTGTAGCTTTCGTAAGTTACCGATTTCGGCAAAATGTGATTGTATTAGATTGTTGTATAATTAGCGTTGCAACGGTGTGGTTTACATAGACTACATATGGAAGACTAAGTACCTATAATAACACAATACGTTACTAGATCTAATACTCCCTCGCAAGGTAAGCGTTTGAAATGTAAAAACAAATAAGACCAAACTAAAACCAAACCAGTTCAGTGGAGCCGAGCCCGAGAACGAAGTCTCAAGTATGCAACATTTATTGGGCTTAACAGTTCACCATTCTTTGTTGACCCATTAGATCCAATTTTAGGGCCACCGTTGGTTGATACAAAATTACATGCTTTGCATTCTAGTCTGCACAGTTTCATCTCCCCATTTGAATAGCTTTGTTGCTATATGAGTCTCCTTTCTTCTTCATCACATGTAATGTCACCTTACAAGCGGTTGTTTAAAACCGACCTCTCATCACTTCTCCCTTTCTTCCCTTTCATCCCATAACGAAATCCATTGTTGGCCAGTGTTGTGGTGGTGGCTACAAATAAAGAGTCGTGTTGTATATGATGGTTAGGGTTCAAACTGTAGGTTGTTTCCGCGAATCCTAGCGTGTGCAGGTTAACGGAAACAAATCTAGTATTCAATAAGAATCCTTGAACCCCAGTTCATTCATTCACTATTCAATAAGAACCTTATATATAACCAGTTCATTCAAACCCCAAATCCATATCTCGTCTTCATCTCAAACCCCAAATCCCACCCGCCATTGCATCTTAACCGCTGGAAATCGTCACTAAGCATTTATGAAAGATAGAGAAAAATATATCAAACGACTAGGTTCAATAAACTAGTAGCGGAATGGGTCCTAATTAAAACCTTTTACTTTACAAACCCAATCACTATTTTACTGTTGGTGAAATTAATAACCCATCTTTAAGGTGTTACTAATACAATTAAAATCGAAAACATATTCTACATTTTATTCATGCCTTTACCATCCTACTTTCATTTGGTATCCACTATATCAATCTGGTCTATACAATTCGCATCCATGACTTGGTGTGTATGTTGACACTTGATTTTCAAGACATGCTTTGACCGAAGAGTCCCACAAAAGCGTGCATTAGCCATGCAGGGGAGTATTAAATTTAACACACGATTTTTTAATTTAATTTATACCATATGGATTACAAAACATTTTAATAATTACTTTCCCTTTTATTCCATTGATCAAGTTAGATCGACATATCATATAACATCTACGTGCGGCTCTTGATACGTCCCCATTTGAAGAACCTTCCTTTATAACCTCTTTGTTCCATACTTGCATGCATATTAATAACATCATATACAAAAACACATTATATTACCATAACTTTGTCCAAGTGTTTTACCCTAAAATCTTACCCATGACCATTTACAATATTATCTACACTCAAGCATCCCTCACAAGTCATAGATCATTGACTCATGCATTCAAAGTACCCCATTTAGTTTAAAGTAAAAATTTCCTTTAGCTATATAGCAAGTAAACTAAATAGGACCCAGAGGGTTCACGTATCGCATTTAACTCAAGCATCCCTCACATATCATAGATCATGGACTCACAAGCTTTAGCATACCTTCTCGTGTATGGGTTCGCATACGTGAATTTCTTCGTAAACGACATGCAAGAAGATCCATTTATGTTTTTTTTTCATTTTTGCATCACAAGTGTTTCTAGGTCATGAATTGCACATGCAATGCCATTAAATTATCCATGCAACACAATCAACTTGATTTTCATACAAACAAATTGTTATAAACTGTTCAATGTTAAAACTATGGTTCCCAACTTCTCATTGGAATTTCCTTCAAAGAGATAAAAATTTCCATATTTCAGAATGCTAAAGTCAAAATTTCAGCTCAATATAGGGGTCAGTTCTTCGATCTTCTTGGTGAAAGTCAATTATACTAGGCTGTGTTTTAAATAAAACGAGAATATGAATAGCTTTGCAAATGGGTTTAAAAATCAAGCTTAAAAGCTCCATTTTGAACTCCATCATTCAAAAATGATCATCTATGTGCTATGACATCATGTATAAAAATCAAGATGTTTTAACAGTAACATTTCCTGGATTGGTCATATCTTTGTAACCATATCGTATCATTGAAAAACATTTTGGACAAATTATTTTTCAACCCTTTTAACAACTTTAAGCATGGAATTGGAGAAATCAAAGCTTACCATTGTGTTTGTAGCGTGGTCCCAAGTCACACCTGTAACTCCGGCCGCTTCCAGACACCATTGGCCGCCACTAAACACCAACGACCACCCTTATCTCTCTACTTCTTTCTCTCTCTTATTCCTCTCTAACCCTAGAGAAATCTAATACAAATGAGCATAAAAATGCTCTTTTATATATAGAACTATTGGCTAAATGCATAATACACCCCTCATGATTAATATTTACAACAATGGTCCTCCAAGTTTTGTGAAGCCATAAGATGAGGTAACGCTATTGCATATCTCAACTTATACTACTAAAATATACTCCATTAAAATATATTTCTACTCATTAAATTCTTTTACTTCATAATAACTCTCAACGAAAAACAAAATTATATTTTACAACTACACCTAAAACCAGACGCTAAAATTATATTTCAAGCTAAGTTTATGTATGAGCCATAAATAGGCCCTACTTTATTTAATAAAACACTTCACTCTAAATAATTAAAAAAATGATTATCATTTTTGAAAATTAGATGTTACAAATCCACCCTCCTAATAGAGGATTTCGTCCCCGAAACCTTGTAACTCCGCATAAAGAAAAAGAATTAGATCCTCCATTCACACAAATATGATATGATTGTCAAACACTTGTAATGAGTATTTAGAAAAATGCTTATAAATACTTGCATTGAACTCATATCACAAACCAAAACCTAACATATCATGTATGTTAGGTTACATTCTTGCCTAAGTCATTCGGAATCCACTAAACATGCTACAACTCATATTCATTTGTTCTTTAAAGTTGGGTATTAACCTAGTAAGAGATATATTACTTTAGGATACAATACATAGCAATTTTTTAATGTTCCAAAATTGGCATTTTCGATAAGGAATTAAACTTTTTTCTTTTTCCACGCTTTTCAATATTCAACCATAAGCAAGACTAAAGAAATGATCACATATATACAGGCAATCATAATAGACAATTGGTAGCATGAACTCACATCATCTAAAGTAAGTTTCCATACCGAAAATCAGGTTTTCTCTTTGTTGACCTTTCATAGTCAAAATATATATAGATACATGATTAAATATTGTTGTATACCTTCTTGAATAGTAGATATACATCATTCTCGTCGTGTCAGTCCTCCTTCTTTGATAGGATTTCCATTTATTGCATTGTTATTCATGTTTTTCACTTCGCCATTTCCTACAATATCCTACATATAATATACACAACCCACTATAAGGTTAAGGGTTTAGTTAGATTCAGTATTCATACGTATCAACTTTTCTTTCGACCTGTCTCTATTCACAGTACCCAAGTTATTTCAAGGTCATACTCATACTAGACAATAGTAGCGAATAGTAGACAATGTAAGTTTACCAATATAACCTTAAAATAAAATAAAATTAAATAAAAATATTAAATAAAGTAAAATGCAACATTCTTATTGGTTTAAACTTCTTTTTTTTCATTACAAAGAATTTCTTCTCATTTCAAACCTCCACTATATATACACACACATACACTAGAAGCGGCCCGCCACACATCGCTACAGAGACACGCTAATTTTGAACCAAATTCAAATGTAATGGAGACGAAATAGTAAAAATAACATGAATAATTTAAACAAAAAAATACCTAAAACTAAACTATTACAAAAAATAGGAAAACAAAAATGGTTTTAGTTTCCCCAAATCCTAGTCCGTTCTTGGAGGTTCTGTTTATCTTTGTCCCACCCCCGATTCTAGCCCCAAACTAATTTAGCCTAAACTGATTTTAATCCTTCTTAAAATAAAAAACCCGAACTGGTTTGGGACCCATACCGATTTGAGAGAAAAAAGAAGTCACCAGGGCTTTCAAGGTTATAAAAAACACTTGAACACATATTATTAATACATGACATTATTAATAATTTTTTATGGAATCTAGTTATATTCCTATTTTTTATGATAGCAATAAATATTGTTAATAAAAGTAAACTCAGTGTATTAATTATAAGTTTATTAAATAATTTATTAATGTATCTTGAACTATACTGTAAATTACAAAGGTGTCCTTCTCAAATAAAGTTAAATTACTTTGTCCATCTAATATATATTCTTATATAATAGTATAGATATAGATGTATTATATATATATATATATATGCTAAAATTGGCCCGCTGCGCATCGCGGCAGAGATACGCTGATTTTGAATCATATTAAAATGTAATGGAGACCAAACACTAAAAATAACATTAATAATTTAAAAAAAAATACCTAAAACTAAACTATTACAAAAATAAGAAAAAGGAAAACAAAAACCGTATTAGTTACCCAAATCCTATTCGGTTCTCAAGTAAAGTTAAATTACTTTTGTGTCCATCTAATATATATTATATAATCCTTCTTAAAATAAAAGGCCTAACTGGTTTTGGACTGATTCCAATTTTAGAGAAAAAAGAAGCCATCACCGTTGTCATGGTTATAAACAAAACAATTAAACATACTTTGTTATTACATGACATTATTAATAATGTTTCTTATCTAGTATAATATTTTTCTTATGGTATTTAGTTGTATTCCTATGTTTTTTTACGAGTGCACTAAATATTATTGACAAAGTGCATTTAGTGTATTAATTAGAGGTTTATTGAATAGTGTATTAACGTTTCCTTAAATTTAAGGTACATTACAAAGGTGTCCTCAAATAAAGTTAAATTACTTTTGTGTCCATCTAATATATATTATATAATATATAAGTATAGTTTTATATAGATACTAGAAGTGGCCCGTCACGCATCGCGACGGAGATAGATTGATTTTAAACAAAATTTAAATTGAATGGAGACGAAAATGTAAAAACAACATTAATAGTTTAAACTAAAAAATGCCTACACTAAACTATTACAAAAATCAGAAAAAGAAAAACAAAAATTGTTTCAAATACCTACACTGCACCAGGTCCGAGTTGGAGCTGAGTCTTACTTTGTAGTATGTTTTTGTTGTATAAGATCCTAAGAATGATGATTATATCTGTTTTGCATACAGCTTGCAAAAACAGAAGTCTCTAACTAAAAGCCCCAAAGCTCAGGTTCTTAGTTCACCTGCCATGAGTCGAGCAAAGGAAATTCAGACCTGTCTTCGAAATGAGTTTCCCAGCTGTATAAAGGTGATGCTTAGCTAACAAGTCACCTCTGGTTTTTGTACCGTAACGCCTCATTCTCTTCAACTGCTTGCAATCAATCTTCGGGTTTTTTAAAAACAAGATAAACCCATCTCCCCTTGTTTCATAGGGTCTTCCAGCTCATTTCTGCAAGTCTTTTTTATCCAAAGAAGACGTTACATTTGTACTTGAAGATGAAAGTGGAGAGCAATTGGAGGTCAAATATATTGCATGCAGGTGTATGCTTAGTGCAGGGTGGAAAAACTTTGCAGTTAAACATAAGTTGAAGAAAGGAGATGTTTTGCTCTTCCATTTGGTTGAAACAGCCAAATTTAAGGTAGCTCTAAAAGCATGATCCTAAGTTACAGGACTATTGGTAAAACTATTCAGGACCCATCATAACATACATGTGTAGTAATCTCAAATGTTCTGACTTTTTAGGTTTACATATTAAAGGACAATTATTCAAATGAAGCTGATGATGCTGTTAGCCTTTTGAATTTGGAAGCACATTCGGAACAAGTGACTCCAGGTAACTATTTGACTTTTGTGTTAGCTAAAATTATGTGTTACCCTTTTATATATATATATGATTCAATTTAATGATGGGAAACAGCTACTTCGTATCATAAAACAAAGAAAAACAAGCATCCAGAGTCTCTCCAAAATAAGGTTAAAAGGCCCAGAAAGTTCGCCACGCTATCAATATCCGAGCCCCCTAGTGGCCACCATATTGAACATCTAGGAAACAGCAGCAAAGAGGTTCAAGAATGTTATGGACCATCCAAAGCCCATTTTTCTTTCCAAGAAGTCAAATCTTTTGAAGACTTCCATCTTCTGGTCAATGGAGACAGCATTGACCATGAGCTAACCGACGATGAAAGAATGGATTACTACAAACTATGTTTGTATAAGAAAAAATTTCTTCATCCAGAAGACGTGTATGACAGGTTAGTGGTGGTTACGATTCGTCTAACCGTAGAGATAGCTGATGAGATTAAGAAGTGCAAGCTCACCACAGCTAAGGAAGAGTTTGATAAATGGGATAAGTACCTGAAAGCTTTCGAGGGTTTTGGCATGAAAGTTGGGTTTTTACGCCATAAGTTAATCACACTTGAAACGCTTGTGCTTGATTCAGAAGGGGTGTTGGACATAAAGCAGTACATGGAGGCAACAAATGAACATAAATGCATCAAAGTTGAGTTAAAGAATGTAGCTGCCATGCGTAAGGAGTTGAAGGGAAGTGCTAAAAACTGAGAGGAGACTTCCGGTATTTTAAAGCAGAAAGTTCACAGGCATGAACTTAGGTTCAGGAAGGTGGTGACTGCACCATGGTAGGCTCTATCAGACTGTCATAAGTTGTTTTCATTTTATGGTTAAATGTAAAACTTTCGAATTACGAACCACATCTAGTGAGCCACATTTAGTTTGAAAGCCTAACATATATGGGAAAAACTCCTTAGTGAGAATCCATAGAGCCTACCATGGTGCATTCACCACATTCTAGAACCTAAGTTCATGCCTTTCAACATTCTGCTTTATAATACCCAAAATCTCCTGATAGTTTTAGCACTTCCCTTCAACTCCTTACGCATGGCAGATACTTTCTTTAACTTGTCTTTATGTGTTTTGTTCATGTGTTGCCTCCATGTACTGCTTTATGTCCAATGTACCTTCTGAATCAAGCACAAGCGTTTCAAGTGTGATTAACTTATCGCGTAAAAACCCAACTTTCATCCGAAACCCTTGAAAGCTTTCAGGTACTTATCCCATTTATCAAACTCATCCTTAGCGGTGGTTAGCTTGCACTTCTTAATCTCACCAGCAATCTCAACGCTTAGACGAATCATACCCACCACTAACCTGTCATACATGTCTTCCGGATGAAAAATTCCTTCTTATTCAAGCATAGTTTGTAGTAGCCCATTCAAACATCAGCTGGGAGCTGATTGTCGATCCTGACTCCATGGACCAGAACACGAAAGTCTTCAAAATAGTTGACTTCTTCGAATGAAAGATGGGCTTTGGTTGGTCTAGAACATTCTAGAACCTCTGAACCAACCGTTTCCAAGATGTCCGATAAGGTGGCCACTAGGGGACAGGATAGCTGTTTTCCCACAATTTAGTTCAATGCTATAAAAAAAGATAACAACAAAAACTAACTAAAACATAATGCAAAATAGTTACCTGGAGTTACTTGTTCTGAATGTGCTGCCAAATGCAAAAGGCTAACAACACAATCACCTTCATTTGAATAAATTCCTTTTAGTATGTAAACCTATAGAAGTAAGACCATTTGAAATTATTGAAGAAGGATGTTATGATCGGTTTCGCGCGCTTTAAGATCTTCGTTAAGATGCACTTTTTAAACCAAGGTCATAGGAAAGCGTGATATAAGTTATTCACCTTAAATTTGGTAGTTTTAATTAAATGGAAGAGCAAAACATCTCCAATCTTCAAGTTATGTCCAACATGCAAAGTATTTCCACTATGCACTAAGCCCATGCCTGCATGCAATGTATTTGACTTACCATTGATTTCCATTCCATCTTCAAGTGCAAATTTAAAGTCTTCTTTTGGTAAAAAGCGAATTGCAGAAACAAACTGGAAGACCGTATGAAACACCGAGGGAGGTTGTTTATCTTGTATTGTATTGTTTAGAAAACAACAGTGATGGCAAGCAGTTGAAGAGACAGAGAGAGGGAGATTATTTTCCCAAAATGGTTCTAACAACAAATCAAATCTTGGTACACATACCAAGTAAAATATATTTATTCCAAACAAAGTTAGAGTTTATTTTCCTCAAGGGTTCTAGCAATCTTAAAGGATTTCACTATATATAACCGGATTTAAGTACGTAACTGTAATGGCAGTCATAACAATAACATGAGTGTCAAACTGAAGCAATTTCTTACCGTATTAGTATTCGGAGAAGAGCTTCCTTTTGTTTATAAGTTCGAGAACCAGCAAATGTAGTCGGCTTCGATTTTCGAGGTTTACTATGTCAAAAACACAAACTAGAGGGGATTTACTCAAATGAAGTTCATTATGCTGTTATCCTTTGGCATTTGGCAGCAAATTCAGAACAAGTAACTCCAGGTAGTTATTTTGAGTTTTTTTTACTATTTTAGTTGTTACCTTTTATTTACATTGTTGAACTAAATCATGGGAAAACAGCTACCCTGTCCCCTAGTGGCCACCTTATCGGACATCTCGGAGACGGTAGTGAAGAGGTTGGTTCAGAGGTTCTAGAGTGTTGTAGACCAACCGAACCCCATCTTTCATTCCAAGAAGTCAACTCTTTTGAAGACTTCCGTATTCTGGCCAATGGACATGAGCGACAATAAGCTAACTGTTGAGGTTAGGATGGGCTACTACAAACTATGCTTGTATAGGAAAGAATTTCTTCATACGGAAGACGTGTATGACAGGTTATTGGTGGTTGGGATTCATCTAACCGTAGAGATAGCTGATGAGATTAAGAAGTGCAAGCTCACCACAGCTAACGAAGAGTTTGAAAAATGGGATATGTACCTGAAAGCTTTCTAAGGGTTTTGGCATGAAATTTGGGTTTTTACGCGATAAGTTAATCACACTTGAAACGCCTGTGCTTGATTCAGAAGGTGTGTTGGACATAAAGCAGTACATGGAGGCAACAAAATGAACATAAACGCATCAAAGTTGAGTTAAAGAATGTAGCTGCCATGAGTAAGGAGTTGAAGGGAAGTGCTAAAAACTGAGAGGATATTTCGGGTATTTTAAAGCAGAAAGTTGAGAGGCATGAACTTTGGTTCAGGAAGGTGGTGAATGCACCATGGTAGGCTTATCAGAGGGTCATTAAGTTGGTTTTCATTTTATGGTAAAATGTAAAACTTATGAATAATGAACCACATTTAGTGAAGCCACATTTAGTTTTACAGCTTAACATATATGGGAAAAACTCCTTTGTGAGAATCGATAGAGTCTACCATGGTGCATTCACCACATTCTAGAACCTAAGTTCATGCCTTTCAAGTTTCTGCTTTATAATACCCCTGATAGTTTTAGCACTTCCCTTCAACTCCTTACGCATGGCAGCTACTTTCTTTAACTCGTCTTTATGCGCTTGGCTCATCTGTTGCCTCCATGAACTGCTTTATGTCCAATGTACCTTCTGAATCAAGCACAAGCGTTTCAAGTGTGATTAACTTATCGCGTAAAAACACAACTTTCATGCCAAAACCCTTGAAAGCTATGGTTAGATGAATCTTACCCACCACTGCCTATCATACACGTCTGCCGGAGAACGAAATTCTTTCTTATACAAGAAGAGTTTGTAGTAGCCCATTCCAACATCATCGGTTAGCGGATGGTGGATCCTTACTCCATGGACCAGAACACACGGAGGTCTTCAAAAGAGTTGACTTCTTCCAATAAAAGATGGGTTCGGTTGGTCTAGAACATTCTAGAACCTCTGAACCATCCTCTTCATTACCGTTTCCAAGATGTCCGATAAGGTGGCCACTAGGGGACAGGGTAGCTGTTTTCCATGTTTTAGTTCAACACTATAAATAAAAGGTAACAACTAAAACTAACTAAAACAAAACGCAAAATAGTTACCTGGAGTTACTTCTTCTGTATGTGCAGCCAAATGCAAAGGCTAACAACACAATCAACTTCATTTGAATAAATTCCTTTTAGTATGTAAACCTATAGAAGTAAGAACATTTGAGATTATTAAAGAAGTATGTTATGACCGGTCTCATGCGACTTAAGAACTTCGTTAAGATGTACTTTTTTTAATACCAAGGTCATAGGAAATCATGCTATAAGTTATTCACCTTAAATTTGGTAGTTTCAATTAAATTGAAGAGCAAAACATCTCCAATCTTCAAGTTACGTCCAACTGCAAATTATTTCCACCCTGCACTAAGCCCATGGTTGCATGCAATGTATTTGACTTCCCATTGCTCTCCATTTTCAACTTCAAATGCAAATTTAACGTTTTCTTTTGGTAAAAAGGAATTGGATCCGTAAGACCGTATGAACCACGGAGGGAGGTTGTTTATCTTGTTTTGTCATGTTTAAAAACAACAGTGATTGCAAGCAGTTGAAGAGAGAGAGAGAGAATTATTTTCCTAGATGGTTCTAGCGACAAATCAAATCAGCGGACACATACCAAGTAAATTTTATTTATTCCAAACAAAGTTAAAGAGTTATTTTCCTTAAATGGTTCGAAAAATTTTATAAGTTTTCCACAAAATCATAACATGATTTAACTACGTAACAGTAAAAGCAGTAACAACAATAACTTGAATGTCAAACGGAAGTAATTTCTTACAGTATTCAGAGAAGTAGTTTCCTTTTGCGTATAAGTTTGAGAACCAGCAAATCTAGTCGGCTTCAATTTTGAGGTTTAATCTGTCAAGAACACAACCAAGTCTAGTGTTAACTAACTGATTTCAAGCAAATACATTGACAAATCGATGAATAACATGTAGCGACATAAGATTAGAGATACCCATGAAGGACTGCAGGGAACAAATGGCTGAGAGTTTGAAATGTTTGTCAATTGACATGAATTAAAGTTGTCTTCTGCATAACGAGGGTTAAACCTGAGTTCATACTTCTCAAATTTCCTGTTTACAATACCCGAAATCTCCTCACGCAAGGCAGCTACTTTCTTTAACACATCTTTAATGCGTTTATGTTCATTTGTTGCCTCCATGTACTGCTTTATCTCCAATGCACCTTCTGATTCAAGCACAAGTCTTGCAAGTGCGCGTAACTTATAGCATAAGATACCTGGAGTTACATGTTCTGAATTTTCTCCCAAATGCAAAAGTCTAACAGCACAATCAACTTCATTTGAACAATTTCCCTTTAGTATGTAAACCTACAGAAGCAAGAACATTTGAGATTATACACATGTATCTCATGATCGTCTAAAGGCGTTTTAATTTACCAATTGCCTCGTGCTCGCGCCTAAGGCGTGTGCTTTTAGAACTACAATAAGATGAACCTTTTAAAACAAAGGTTATAGAAAAGCATGCAATAAGTATTTCACCCTAAATTTGGTAGTTTCAACTAAATGGAAGACCAAATCATCTCTAGTCTTCAAGATATGTCCAACTCCCAAGTATTTCCACCCTGCACTAAGGCTATGCTGCATTCAATATATCTGACTACCCTTTGCTCTCCATTTTCATCTTGAAAAGCAAATTTAAAGTCTTCTTTTGGTAAAAACGAATGACAGAAATGAACCAGAAGACCATATGAACCACGGAGAGAGTGGGTTTATCTTGTTTTGTCATGTTTTTTTTTAAAAAGAGTGATCGCAAGCAGTTGAAGGGGGAGAGAGAGGGATTATTTTTCTCAAATGGTTCTAGTGACAAATCAAATCACCGTATACAGGTACAAAATGACAAATTATTATTCCAAACAAACTTAGAGAATATTTTCCCCAAATGGTTGTAGCGATCTTAAAGCTTTTCCACTAAATTATAACTAGATTAAACTAGGTAATAGTAATGGTGTTGGTAATTTTAATATTATGTACGGATTTTGGTGATACACTACAAGAAATACCCCCTTTAGCGGCGACAGCCAAAGTGTCGCCGCTATTGGTCCATCCGTGTCCCGAGCTCTTAGTCCAAACCCCAGTCGTTGATATTTTCAAGATCTAATGGTTGGGGATTTAACAAGCAATAGCGGCGACATATATGGCCATTAGCGGCGACGGCGTCTCCGCTAAAGGTCCCTTAACCACAATAAACCCTAGCCACATAAATCTTATCCAAGTTAACCCAATAGCGGCGACAGGTTATCAATACCGTCGACCCGCCGTCGCCGCTAAAAGTGTCGACGTACCAGTCCCTATACAGCACCATTTTTTCCCTCCTTCTTCATTTTTCCCCCAAAACTCACCTGAGCACCGTTGGAGACCCTGTTTTTTGCCCAAATCAGTTAGTGTAACTCTCTTTATGTTTTCTTATCTACATTTGTTATATTCATGTTATAGGCTTTAATTTTTGCGCGTTTTTGTGTATTTTTGTGTTTGTGGAAGAAAACTCGGATCACCACCTCTCTTCTTCGGTCACCACCATCATTTCTCCGGCACCACCTCTTCTCCGCGGTCTTCTTTTCCTTTCCTGGAAACTTTAAAAAAAGGTTACTTTAATATGTATTTTTTTTGTTTAGAAATTGTATAATTGTTTGTTTTGGTATGTAAATGTGTATGGAAGGATGAATTTTTGTATGTGTAATGTATAATTTAGGTGTGTTTGGTGAAAATGTGTATGTAAAAATCTATGTATTTGTTGATGTAGGTGTATGTAAGGATGGATGTTTGTATGTAAAATGTATAATGTAGGTGTGTTTGGTGAAAATGTGTTTGTAAAAATCTATGTATTTGTTGATGTAGGTGTATGTAAGGATGAATGTTTGTTTGTAAAATGTATAATGTGGGTGTGTTTGGTGAAATGTGTTTGTAAAAATCTATGTATTTGTTGATGTAGGTGTATGTAAGGATGAATGTTTGTATGTAAAATGTATAATGTAAGTGTGTTTGGTGAAAATGTATATATGGAAATCTATGTATATGTTGATGCAGGTGTATGTAAGGATGAATGTTTATGTGTATGTAAGTCTATGAATGAATGTATATAGTTGTATGTTAGTATGTAGGTGTATGTACTTGATGAACAATTGTGCATCTATATGTTTGCAATTGGTAAAAAATGTGTATGCTAGTATGTATGTTTATAAGTATGTATATGTGTTGGTAGTATAAATTATGTTTAAATTTCATGATTTCTATGTTTATGGTTATGTTTGAAAAAAATATGTTTAACTTGATAATCTCTATGTTTATGTTTAGGTTTGAGAAAAAAATGTATTTAACTTCATAATTTGAATGTTTATGTGTAGGTTTGTAAAAAAGTTCAATTTTGATAATTTCTATGTTTATGTAAGTTTGACAAATATATATTAGTTAGGAAATACCCTTCTTAAATTAATATTATCCTAACGAACATAAAAAATACCTGCCAAAATTGAAATATTTATTTAAAAGAAAAGGAGCTAATAAAAGACTCGCCCGATATATATTAGTTAGGCAATAACCTCCTTAAATTAAAATCATCATTTAAAACATAACGAACATCGAAAATACCCACCAAAATTGAAATCATTATTTAAAACAACCCCTGCTAATAAAATAGTCGCCCGAAATTTAAACCATTATGAAGAACATTACAAGCTTTAAAAATTGCGCCCGAGTTTGAATTCATCATTTTAAACATAACGAGCTTAGAAATACCCGCCCGAAATTGATTTAGAAATTAATTTCAGGTTGTCCCGTTTAACTTGGGACTGCTTTTTAAATATTTTATCTCATTTAGGATTACACGATTGTTTGTTTAAGAAGGATTCGGTTATCATTTTCTCTTTGCTCCTCGGGTATATATCATTACATATATACTTGGGAGCTAAGAGGAAATGTTGCTGAATTTTTCTTAAATAAACAATCATGTAATGCACATTCACATATGAGATAAGGTGTTCAAAAAGTGGGTTTAGCAGCCTACCCTTGTCTTGTTAAACTTAAATTAGATTTTCTTTTAGTTGCATAATGACTTACGATAAAAGTTGGATTGATTCCCCACGTCATTCATCTCACTACAAGCAAGGACTCGAGTCTTTCATCAAGATATGTGAAAGAGTGATAAAAAACGACGACGAAGTTAGATGTCCGTGTAACGTATGTAAAAATTCTGGCTTAATAGACATGGCAACTATGAAACGCCATTTCCATATTAGCAGTTTTTGGAAGGATTACACGAAGTGGACCTGTCACGTGGAAACGACTCCAGTTGCGGAAGTAGACGATGTGGCGCCACAAAACAGTATGGGAAACGTTATTGAAGACGTTAGGTGGGAGCGTATGGAAGAAGATACATACGTTAACCAACAAAACTCGAATGGAGATAGTAGCGGTGTTTGTGATGATTTTGAAGACTTGGTAAAGGAAGGTGAAACAGAATTATATCCTGGTTGTACTAAGTATTCTTCTATTGACTTTTTAGCAATGCTTATGAATATAAAGGATATGCACCATTTGACTAACGAAGCATTTGATCGAATCCTCTTCTTGTTGCGAGATTCGATGCCAGAGGGCAACAAGATTCCCGTTTCGTATTATGTAGCTAAGAAGATATTTAAGAAGATTGGTTTAGCATATGAGATGATAGACGTGTGCACAAATGATTGTGCTCTTATTTGGAAAGAAAACGAGTCCTTGCAAAATTGTCCCATTTGTAAAGAGAGTCGATGGGTCGATAAAGACGAAAAAGGCACAAAGGTGGCTCGTAAGGTGTTACCATACTTTCCTTTGACGCCTAGACTACGACGTTTGTATTGTTCAAGGCACATAGCAAAAGATATGATATGGCATAGTACTGACGATCGTAAGATGGGACTATGCGTCATCCAGTTGATGGATCTTCATGGCAAGACTTTCATAAAAAGTACCCAAACATCGCGATGGAGCCACAAAATGTTCGCCTAGGCCTTGCAGCTCAAGGTTTTAATCCATTTAACAACGGTAGCGGATGTTATACTCACTACATACAATCTACCTCCATGGCTTTGCATGCGAGAGTCCACCTTCATGTTGACCTTGTTGATTCCTGGCCCTAAATCACCTGGGAAAGACATGGACGTTTTCCTTAGACTGTTAGTGGATGAGCTTAACCAATGGTGGCAGTCAGGTATACGTACTAAAGACGCAGCAACAAACACGTACTTCACAATGAAGGCGACGTTTTTATGGACCATAAATGACTTTCCAGCCCGTAGTAGTCTATCAGGTTGGAGCGGTCAAGGCTACATGGCATGCCCAACTTGCAACCAAGACACTCCTTCAATACGTGTAACTGGTAAATGTGCTTATGGTCATCGCCGGTTCTTAGATGCCAACCATCATTGGAGAACAAGTCTCGAATTTAACGGGAGACCCGAGACACGAGACCCTCCATGACAGTTTAGTCCAGCTGACATAGAAACTCAACACAGTCGTTTAATTAAGTGTCTACCTAGCAAACATCCAGCTTTTGGAGGTGGGAGGATAACAAGGTCAGATTGCAAGCTGAACTGGTCCAAACGAAGCATATTTTTTGATCTTGAGTACTGGTCTTCTTTGCATCTGAAACATAACTTAGATGTAATGCATATAGAGAAAAATGTGGGCGACAGTTTACTCGGTACTCTTCTAATGAACGATAAGAGCAAAGACACGCCAAATGCGCGGTCCGACATGAAAAACCTAAACATTCGGCCGGCACAATGGCTGAAACAATCGGGTGGCAAGTTCTTAAGTCCCAACCCAAAGTACTCATTCAAGTCCGATGATCGAATACTTTTCTGTCAGTTTGTAAAAATGTTAAACTACCAGATGGGTTTGGATCTAATATCAGTATGAGGGTGACAAATAACAATGCTAACATTACCGGGTTGAAATCTCATGACTTTCATATCCTCATGCAACGTTTGATACCGATTGGAGTTAGAGGGCATTTGACTAAAGACACATCTACGCCGATAGTAGACCTTTGTATATTCTTTAAGCAACTTTGCTCTAGAACACTATCGGTGGATGATATGAAGAAAGCGAAGGATGACATTGTTACCATCTTATGCAAGTTAGAGATGATCTATCCACCTGCATTCTTTGACATTATGGTTCATTTACTTGTGCATTTACTTGATGAGGTGATTGTTGGAGGTCCAGTAGCTTTTAGATGGATGTATCCATTTGCACGATACATGAAAAAACTAAAGAACTATGTCAAAAACACGGCAAGGCCGGAAGGTTGTATAGCTGAAGGTTATGTGCTTGAAGAAGCTCTAACATTTTGTTCAATGTACCTTCAAGATGTTCAGACTAAGTTCAATCGCCCAGATAGAAATGAGGATGTCGTTGTTGAAAAAAGAAAGTTATGGGTGTTTGAGTCCAAATGTCGTCCTGTTGGCGCAATAAAGGACAAACACCTATCATTCATCGAAAAAAGCAAGTTGGAATGGTTTGTCCTCGAAAACTGCGCAGAAGTCAGAGAGTACATGAAGTGAGTATTTCTATCTTTTAACTTTTCATAATTTGTTAATTAGTATTTTTCATTCTTTGCTTATGTTAGTGATCAATGTAGTGAATTCAAACATACACATCCCCAAGATGATCTTAAAACCGCATTTTCGGGATTGTTTCTCCATAAGGTATAACACATATATACATATATAGCACGCATTACTCTACATTTTCTAGGTAATACATATATAAAAAACATTATTACTCTCTATTTGTTAGGTCCATTCGATGAAAACACAAAATTATCTATAATTCCACCCAGAGTTGTATGTCTTTCAATTTGTGCGAAAATGAATGCTTATACTTACACTGCTTGCGTAGTCAACGGTGTTAGGTTTAAGACACTTGAACGTGATGCAAACTGCGCAACGCAAAACTCTGGGGTGGAAGTGGTTGGAGAGATCGGTGTAAAATTTTATGGCCAAATAGAAGAAATTATTGAGTTGCGTTATACAAATGATTATTCAACTGTCCTATTTCGGTGCAAGTGGTTTGATACTCGAAGGGGTGTAAACCATGACAATAATATCACCAGTATAAGCACCGAACATGAATGGGACAAAGACGACCAACTCATATTTGCTTCGCAAGCCAAACAAGTGCTCTTCATCCAAGAACCGTCTCGAAACCAAAGAAATAAACATAGGTGGGTAGTTGAAAATGTTAATCATCAAAAAATTTGGGATCAGCCATTAATTGATGACCACACCAAGAAGGTTCAAAATGCTAACAAAGGCTTAGAAGATACTGACGTTGTCGACAACAACTCTTCATCTGACTGTCCACTTGTCATTGACTTGACCCAATACTTTCAAATTGGATCTTCTTCTAATGTTACTGCGGGTGAGCCTGCAGTTGAAGTGGATCCCCCAACGGCTGCCGTCGATGAAGTGTTTGAGGTCGAGACTGATTGTGATGAGGACGATCCCGATTATGTGGAGTCTGATTAAAAGAAAAGTTATTGTAATTTATATTAATTTGTATTTGATAAACACATTGTTGAAATATTTATCTGAATATGAGTTACACTTGTTGTACTTTTCATTAATTTCTATTAGATATACATGCTGTAACATTTGCAAGTTTTTAGGAATCATGATTTCGGTACTGTTGATACTTGCTTATTTGATGGCCGATCTGGCCCCGTGGGGACATGGGGAGACGGCGCCGGTGATCCACCGCCTCCAAATCGTTTTTTGAGAGGCACGCACGAGCTTTATGGCAAGTCTTTTAATAAATTATTTTTTAGTTCTTATATTTGATATATTATAAATGTTGTTTCTAATTATTTGTGTTTTAAATATTTTTTAGTTGTTATGTTTCATATATTATAGATGTTGTTACTAATTATTTATGTTTTAATTGCAGCTGATCCCCCGAAGAGGGTTAGGGGGAAAGCCAAAAATGAAAAACTCCGTCGTAAGGTTAAGGCGGGGGCCCGTATCCCTGACATTTGAAAGGGATGTCACGTTTACCCCTGTTGGTGAAGGAAGGACATGTTTACAAGAGAGGCCGGTTTATTTATGTGGCGGTACATCCAATTCAATAAAGTTGGATGGGAGAATGTGGCACAACCGTACAAGGATGCGCTCATGAGCCACCTGAGGGTAAATAAGTTATATGCATATAATTTTCCGCCGTTTCACGGGTCGTTAGACTTAATTTATAATAATATTTTAACTTTTCTTATTGAATTTGTAGGAAATGTTTAACTTTGACGAAATTGAACGGGATCTACAAGCAAAAAACATAAAGGGTGGCATCAAGAGTTTGATTATGAAGCGTTACTCTGACCGCAAACACCATGCAAAAAAATATTTGTGAGACAAGGTGGGTACGAGGATGTTGAAAGCGCAAGGGCATACCGTCCCTAAGATATGCCCTATGATAACTCGGTGAAAGCTGTCGACAGATTTTTAGACGAAAAATATAGGGTGTCCGCACGAAACAACTGTCACACCCCGACCCGCAGCGGAATAAGAGTCGGGGCATAATTGGGTTATCACCAAAGCTCATGATATTTACTATTATGTTTCATATTTATTTAAATCCAAATTACATTCTCAATAATCCAAGCATGTCCATACAAATTCAAAGAAAATAACCAACTAAACAATTCCAAGCTCTAAATCATTTTATTCTTCTAGTCCAATCCTATGTGTTTCTGCCTGCAGCTGGTTCACCTGTATCATGTGTAAAAATAGGGGTTTTTGGGTCAACATAAGTTGGCGAGTGAACCTTGTTAGATAAATATTTACTATTGATTTACTTGTTATTTTATCAAGGAAAAATTGTGCATAATCATAAGTGAGCAAATGATAAATAATCAATCAGTAACAATGTTAACCACAAATTATAACATACAATAACATACCAACAGCATACCATAACATATCAACTTGCATAAATATATAACATGAATGAAACTGTGCGATCAAGGCTCAATCAAACGGAGCCGATCGTATTGCATGTACTGAAAATGATAAATGTCTGTACGATCAAGGCTCAATCAAACGGAGCCGATCGTATGTTGGCACGCCAGGTTCACGCTCATAATGTAATGGGGAGCATGCTCAACGCTCATAATGTAATGGGGAGCAGCGGCCTATGAAATTTCATGTACTGAAAAATAATGAATTGAATCTAACTATAACCACACAAACCATTGAATCAAACTGAAATACACATTTGTCCATGATATGATGTATGCACAATAATGTAAATATAATAAGTAGCAAGACACATGATACACCCCAAAACGTGATTAAAACGGGGAATTTGTAAAGATTCACTCACATTGGGTGCGTTTGATTGGAGATGGTGAGATGCGCACGAGTTGGAAGAGCGGAACAACAAGAATTAACTAACCTAAATAATAACGGGAAATTTAGTAAATGAGTAGATTTTATTAATAATTTTAATAAGATTTTTAGATATATTTTTGTGAGTTTAAGGCTATTTCCTATCTTTAAAAACATTATTTTTAAGTATTTTTAATTGATTTTTAAATTAAATTAAATAAATAAAAATGTAAAAATATGTTGACTTTTTGGGTTGACCGTTGACTTTTTTGACTTTGACTGTTTGACCGGTTTATTGTGTAATTGAAATGCGCTGGGTGAGGCTCGAACCCGAAACCTCCCGTACGCGTGCACGCAGCTCTACCAACTGAGCTACGTGTCTAACCCGAAATAATTCGGTTTTTAATTACACTTATATATTAACTCAATTTATCCAAAATTCTTTTATTTTCAAAAACATTTTAATTCATCGAACCCGGTTCAGTTAGAAAAATAAAACATTTTTATTACATATAGGGTGCGTGTATCAGGGATCGAACTCGCGGCGTGTGCGTATAATTTGCACATAGTCCACCGCTGGACTGTGTGTCTCACCCGTTTAAAATACCAATTTTAATTAACCTTATATTGTTAGCGCAGTTCATCTTCCTCGTTAGTTTTTACAGACAGCGGATTACACCGTTATATCTTGTTTAATTCGATTGATAAACATTGTACAGAGTAATATGAAATGGCAGAGACGATAATTAGAAGTAAACATACCGGTGAACGATTTATTTCAGAATTCCGGCAAAGTGTCGGTCTCTGTTTTTATGAACTTCAACTGAGCAAGCCAATTAACCGTTTTGATTAGCTAATCACGGAATTGAAGTGATAAACAAACGTTAACAGAGTGTTTGAATGTCCTTACCGATTCACAGATGAAAATAAAGATTTCCAGAAATTTTCCGGCGAACTGGAATTATCCGATAGCAGCGTCTGAATTCGATTTCAATTGATAGGTCCGAGTTAGAAACAGCTTAACAATTGATAGACTACGACGGTATTGAAAGACTTACCGTTTTGATGAAGAATACGGTTTTCCGGCGAACTTCCAGAATTTTCCGGCGAGTAAAATAAACTTTTCTGATGAACTGAAAGTATGACGAAAGTGAAATAGCAGGTTTGTGGAATGTTTCTGAGTCGCGAGAAGATCTTTGATTGCAGTAATTCAGATTATGGGATATTTTCGGTTATAAAACCCATCATCATCATCAGAATTTAAGTCAATTCAAATCTGAATTGATTAGAATCGTCGGTGCATCGGTTATAAACCTGAATTCGCGATTATTCAAACGTTCTAGACGGTTGAATAGCCGATTTCGGTTTTCAGTTGGCGCAACCGGTTAATCTATATTTGTTTATAAGATTTATTTGTTTCCTAGAGTTGACAGAAAACAAACAAGTGGCGGAGTGGTGATGTGTGTGTGTGTGTTAAGTCTTTGGGTTTCAACTCGGCTGACCCGGGTTCGAGTCCCGGCAGCCTCATTTTATTTTTATTTATTTTATTTTTACTTTTTATCAATTATAATTTTTATAGTTTAGTTTGTTTATTAATTATGTATCATTTAAAATCAAAATAGCCATAAATACGCAACGTGACATTTAAAACTTGATATTCGATTACAAAACGGAGCGGGTTTGGAAACCCATTTGACAAATGTTACAGTATCCCCTACTTTTAGGAATTTCGTCCCGAAATTTAAGTAATAGGTGCGGGTATTTTTTTTCGCGCATTGAGTCTTCACGTTCCTAAGTAAACTCAGGTCCCCGTTTCGACTCCCAGCGTACCCTAACAATTGGAATGCGACTTCGTCGAAGACGTTTTTCTCCGAAGTCCATGATCTCTACAGGTCTTTCAATAAAATGCATAGATTCATCAATCTGAATATCTTCCAGAGGAATGTGGAGGTTTTCATCAGCGAGGCACTTCTTCAAATTTGATACGTGGAATGTGGGATGAATCCTGTTGAGTTCTTCTGGTAGATCAAGCTTGTATGCTACAGGTCCTACTCTTTCAAGTATCTTGAAAGGTCCTACGTAGCGTGGTGCTAGCTTGCCTTTTTGACCAAAACGAACTACTCCCTTCCACGGTGATACTTTTAAAAGTACATGATCACCAATGTTAAACTCTAAAGGCTTCCGTCGTTTATCTGCATAACTCTTTTGACGACTTTGAGCCACTAGAAGATTGTTTCGGATTTGATGGATCTTGTCTGTGGTTTCTCTGATCAATTCTGGACCAGTGATTTGAGCTTCCCCAATTTTATGCCAACATACAGGAGATCGGCACTTACCGTATCCATAGCGGCTTGTACTGCTTGCCATGTTCGTGAAGTGAAACGACCATCACGATCAGAAATAATGCTTAACGATACACCATGTCGACTTATGATTTCGCTGATATAAATACGAGCTAGCTTTTCGTTCTTGAAATCTTCGCGGATAGGAATAAAGTGAGCTGATTTTGTAAGTCGATCAATGATTGCCCATATAGTGTCATACCCACCAGAAGTGCGAGGTAACCCGGTAATGAAGTCCATGGTTATTCCCACTTCCTTACAGGTATTTCAGGTTGGACCAGAAGAACTCCTGAGGGTCTTTGATGTTCAGCTTTTATTTTGGAACATGAAAGGTACTTTGAAACAAATTCAGCAATATCCTTTTTCATTCCAGGCCACCAGTAGGTGTATCGAAGGTCTTGATACATCTTGTCGGCTCCTGGGTGTATAGAATATCGTGTTTTGTGCGCCTCATTCATAAAAAAAAATCACGAAGGTTATTGTAGTCAGGAATCCATATGCGATCTAGACAGTATAGAATACCGTCGGATTTAGTTTCAATTTTTAAGTTTAGCTCAACAAGACGGCTCCTTGCGTACGTCTCCTTTCTGTTACTGAAACATGCTGAGCTTCTCGGATTTTGATCTTTGATGTCGCTTACGATTTTAGGTACAATAGTTTTGAGGGAACTGATACATTTGTAATGATAAGGTATGTATCATAAAAAAAAAAACTTCAACCATGACGATATTTAAACCTACACGGAACTTTTCATAACCTCCTGGTAATGCTTTTGATCCTTTGCCAAGAATACTTATATATAGGAAGTACCAGTGGCGTATCCACCATATTCTTGTCAGATTTTCGTTGGCTTTATCAGTAAATCATGATCAGTTCTATGTGACTCTAAAACATAAACAACACAACGAACAAAACTTGAGTCTCAATTCTGAAATGATACATGACTAAATGATGACAGTACCTCTCTCGTTGGTTATGATGAAGGGGTCAGTCTATGTAAAAGTGTGACACAACCCAACTTCTTTAAATGATGAGATTGAGACACGTCGAGATGTATGATGATATGAATGTTAAATCAATGAGTATAGAACAAAACTGTAATATCAAATCGCATTAAAATTCTTGGATACATAATTTCCAAATTTTACAACTGGGATACGGAAAGATTGAGATAACATAAAGAAAACATTAAAACTAGATGATTGGAGTTGAGTCTTGATTCTTGGCGAGGAAAAATTAGTTGGGTGATTCGTTTGGGCCGTTATTATTTTCAACAGTATTGGCGTTGATGTTATAAGCTTTTCTTCTTGCAGGTGGTGGAGCTTGGTTAGCTTGATTCACCGGATTTGCTTGAGCTTGGGCATGAATGATGTTCACCAAACGTGGACAATTGTTTCTAAAATGGCTTGGGTCTCCACAATTGTAGCAAGCCCGCATAGGTTGTACCATGGGATAGTTGGGTTTGTAGTATGTTTGGGCTAAATGTTGGGTAGGTGGTAGTAGTAGGGGTTGTTGGGCTTGACCCATTATTTGTTAGTGGGTTTGGGTTGAAGGCTGGTGGCGGTTTGTTCGCTGAGGTATGCGACAGGTTTGAACAATATGACCTGCGCGACCACAGCCGGTGCAATGTTGGCAGGGATGATCAGGAAAATGATGATATTGGCAACGGTTGCATTTTGGTAATGGGCCGGAGTATGGCTTTTTATATGGTGCAGGTGAAGGGGCAACTTGAGTGATGGGTGCAGCAGGGATAGGGAAATTTGCTTGTGTGACAGCAAAGCTTCTTGTGCTTCGATTCCTTTTACCAGTAAACTTCGAGGAGGAACCAGAATGGTTTGAAGTTTGAGCCTCAATGGGGGCTTTCTTTTTCTCCTCTTTGAATTTACCGTTTCGAATGCGATTTTCGGTCAGTTCAGTGGCTAGTTCCATAGCAGCTTCAAGTGTTGCTGGTGAAATGCTGAGAACTGAATCTTGAATTTCGAGGGAAGACCTCGAATATAATGCTCGATCAAGCGATAAGTTGGGGTGAACAAGTTAGGGACCATTTGGTTCAACTCTAAGAACCTCTTGTTGTAGGTGGTATGATCTCCCTCCTTTTGCTTTAAAGAATGAAATTCGTCCTCCAACTTTTTAATTTCACTCCTAGGACAGAAACGCCTAGTCATGATTTCCCTTAACTCCTCCCATGTTAAGGCCATTGCATCATCAATTCCCCTCTTCCCCCTTTCAGTATTCCACCAGGTGAGAGCTACCCCAAATAGTCTCCCGGTGGCATATCGAACCTTGCGATCCTCAGGACAATCGCAGTTGAGGAAGGTGTTCTCCATTTCCTCAAACCAATGGAGGAGAGCAGTGACGCCTTCGGTCCCTTCAATTTAGGAGGATCACAAGACTTGAAATGTTTGTATGAGCACTTGCTGGTAGGAGGGTTGCCGATGTTCTAGTCATTCTGTTGGGGAGGATTAGTGGGATTTGTGGCGAGAGCTTGTTGTACTTGAACCACAATGTCAGGAAGCACTGCGGCCATTTGTTTCGCGATTTGTGTGGCCAAGCGTTCGTGAGACCTTCCTGATTTTCTACCCTCTCGTTGTTGTCTAGACGACATCTACAGGAACATACATAAGAAGATTGTGAGTTTATGGAGTCTTTTTAGGTGTCATGTGTCTCAAAGAAAATGAAAATAACATAAATATCAATAATGCAACTACATCCATAGGATGTCTTGGGTTTGCTCATGTTGGGCCTCAAATGTCCCCCATACCTTCACCTGTATAGTCATGTGGGCCCCCATGGCTATTGGCTTGGTAGGATTCACATTAGTATTGGCGATTTAACACTTGCATCACCCGAATGCAAACCACAAAATATGTTTACGAGATGTATGGTCGGAATGTGTCCAGGTGTAGACAAAATGACAACTCAAAGTGGGGTTAGCTCACACGACGTTTGGTATATCATGCTTTGGCCTAATAGGTACTTCGTACTCTCATCGTTAGTCCCCAGGTAGGCAAACTGGTCCTTTATTTTGGATTTATACGAATGCCAGCCTAGACAGGACGTTCCGACTACCGGTACTGGTACCCTTCCAGTTACTACATGCCCGTCATGAGAACTCACTTTGATGAGATTTGAAAACACAAAAATCATTGTAAAAGCAATCATGATGTGGTGTGTGCTTTCATGGATATGATATGTTATGAGAATATGATTCATGATAGGCATTATATGATAATATATACTTATGAACATGCTTGCATAACATTGAACGTAACATTTAACATAAAACATATAAACATATTGAAATTTGGCATGTAACACACAAAAATCTAATAAGCTTCTAATCAACTATAGTATAGGCTCTAAGGGTCTAATAACCTATCCTATATCCCTATAGTCATGGCTCTGATACCAATCTGTCACACCCCGACCCGCAGCGGAATAAGAGTCGGGGCATAATTGGGTTATCACCAAAGCTCATGATATTTACTATTATGTTTCATATTTATTTAAATCAAAATCACATCCTCAATAATCCAAGCATGTCCATACAAATTCAAAGAAAATAACCAACTAAACAATTCCAAGCTCTAAATCATTTTATTCTTCTAGTCCAATCCTATGTGTTTCTGGCTGCAGCTGGTTCACCTGTATCATGTGTAAAAATAGGGGTTTTTGGGTCAACATAAGTTGGCGAGTGAACCTTGTTAGATAAATATTTAATATTGATTTACTTGTTATTTTATCAAGGAAAAATTGTGCATAATCATAAGTGAGCAAATGATAAATAATCAATCAGTAACAATATTAACCACAAATTATAACATACAATAACATACCAACAGCATACCATAACATATCAACTTGCATAAATATATAACATGAATGAAACTGTGCGATCAAGGCTCAATCAAACGGAGCCGATCGTATTGCATGTACTGAAAATGATAAATGTCTGTGCGATCAAGGCTCAATCAAACGGAGCCGATCGTATGTTGGCACGCCAGGTTCACGCTCATAATGTATTGGGGAACATGCTCAACGCTCATAATGTAATGGGGAGCGGCGGCCTATGAAATTGCATGTACTGAAAAATAATGAATTGAATCTAACTATAACCACACAAACCATTGAATCAAACTGAAATACACATTTGTCCATGATATGATGTATGCACAATAATTTAAATATAATAAGTGTCACACCCCGACCCGCAGCGGAAATAAGAGTCGGGGCATAATTGGGTTATCACCAAAGCACATGACATTTACTATTATGTTTCATAATTAATAAAGTCAAAGTTACATTTTCAAACATCCAAACATGTTCATTCAATACAAAGGAAATAACCAAACATAACAATCCCAATACTAAATCGTTTTATTCTTCTAATCCAGGTCCTATGTGTTCCTAGCTGCTGCTGGTTCACCTGTGTCATGTGTAAAATGGGAGTTTTTGGGTCAACATAAGTTGGCGAGTGAACCTTATTAGATAAACATTTGATAATGATTTTATGGTTAGTTTATAAATGAAATATTGTGCATAATCATAAAAGAGCAAATGTAAGTAATCAAGCATTTGCAAATAGCAGTTACAATTATAACATACAATAACACTTGATAGCATACATGAACATACCAATATCATATGATAACTAACACAAATGAACTGTGCGATCAAGGCTCAATCAAACGGAGCCGATCGTATTGCATGAACTGGAAATGTAAAATGAACTGTGCGATCAAGGCTCAATCAAACGGAGCCGATCGTATTGCATGAACTGGAAATGTAAAATGAACTGCGCGATCAAGGCTCAATCAAACGGAGCCGATCATATGCGGGCACGCCAGGTTCAACCGCATAATAAAATTTGGGGAACAAGCTCAAACCTCACAAATGGGGAGCGGCGGCCTCGGCAATTGCATGTATTGAAATAATAATTTGCATCCAATAATAACTACTTAACAGCAACAAACTAAATACACATGTCATGATATGATGTATGCACAATAGTTTAGTTATCATATGTATATAAACAAAGACACATGATACACCCCAAAAACGTGATTAAAATGGGGAATTTGAAAGGTTCACTCACATTGGGTGCGTTGAATTGGAGATGGTGAGATGCACACGATTTAGATGAGCGGATCGACGAGGAATACTAACCTAAATAATAATGGAAAAATATATTAGATTGATGGATTTTATTAAGGATTTTAATGAAATTTTTAGATATATTTTTGTGAGTTTATGGCTATTTTCTATCTTTAAAAATGTTATTTTTAAGTATTTTTAATTGATTTTTAAATTAAATTAAATAAATAAAAATATAAAAAAATATTATTTTTTTTAAGTGTTGACCGTTGACCGGTTCGGTCAGCGGATAGTTCTGCGCCGAGTGGGATTCGAACCGGTGACCTTCCGTTCGCGTGCACGCAGCTCTACCGACTGAGCTACGTGTCTAACCCGTTATAAACTCGTTTTTAATTATATTTATACACTTATTTGAATTAACCAAAAATTCCTTTATTTGCAAAAACGTTTTAATTCAATTGGACCGGTGCTCGTGACGAGATTCGAACGCGCGACGTGTAGTTCATGATGCACACAGTCCACCGCTGGACTGTGTGTCTAACCCGGTTATATTCTTGGTTTTTATTATACTTAACAACTATCTGTTTTAACCCGATTTAGTTCTTGATCAAAAAGGCATGTTATTACACAAGGCGTGCGTGTAGCAAGGATCGAACTCGGGACGTGTATGTGAAATTTGCACACAGTCCACCGCTGGACTGTGTGTCTAACCCCTTTAAAATACCGTTTTTAATTAATCTTATGTTCTGTTATGACTTCATCTTCTTCGCCGATTTACACAGACAGCATAATTCGACTGGTTATGATTGATTTGTGATTTATACAATTCTCAGACATTAACAGTAATTCAAAAGTAGAGAATGGAGAGAGTTTAAGGAACAGAATATACCGATTGATGTTATTCCCAGAAATCCGGCGGAGGTTCGTCGGTACTGGAAATGAACTCCGGCTGTTGAAACCAATTAACAGCTTTGATCGATTATTCATAAAGTTGAGTCACTTAAACAAGGTTTAAAAGAAGTTTAGGATATCATACCAGTTCACAGTGTGATTCCGGCAGTCTCAGAGATTTTCCGGCGAAGATAAGATTTTTGATAAACGTTGACTAGGATAGATTCTGATGATGGAGTTGTGTTAGAGACTGATTAATCACATGTTTTAAACAGAAAGAGTCGGAGGAATTACCGTGAGAATGTGAGTCCCGGTTTTCTGGTGACTTGCAGAAATTTTCCGGCGAACTGATTCAGAAGATCTTATGGTTCAAAAATGCGACGAAAATGAAATTGAGTATTGTTGTGATAGTTCTGAATCGTGAGAATGATCTGGAGCTTGAATTAAATCAGAACCTTGATGAACTTTCGGTTTCAAAAACCGAAAATGATGATACTTAAAGTTCAATCAATTTTAACTTGATTGGAAACCGTCACAAATCGGTTATAACTGAAATTGTGAGGTAAACAATCGATTTGACGATTGGTTTGCCGATTACCGGTTTTCAGATAGCATCATCGGTTAAACTGAGTTTGTGTATAAGTTTCTTTTATATTCCTAGAGTTAACAGAAAACACATTGTGGCGGAGTGGTTTAGAGAATGATTGTTAAGTCGTTGCAGCGACTCAGCTGACCCGGGTTCGAGTCCCGGCAGCTTCAAATATTTTTTTATTTGTTTTATTTTAACTTTTTATCAAATATAATTTTTATAGTTTAATTTATTTATTAATTATGTATCGTTTTAACTCAAAATAATCATAAATAATTAACGCAAATTTTATAACTTGGTACAAGATTACAAAACGGAGCGGGTTTTGGAGACCCGATTTTTACAAATGTTACAGTATCCCCTACTTTTAGGAATTTCGTCCCGAAATTTAAATAGTTGAAGTAGTAGGAAAAAGATGCGGGTATTTTTCACGCATTGAGTCTTCACGTTCCCAAGTAAACTCAGGTCCCCGTTTCGACTCCCAACGTACCCTAACAATTGGAATGCGACTTCGTCGAAGACGCTTTTCTCCGTAGTCCATGATCTCCACTGGTCTTTCAATAAAATGCATGGATTCATCAATCTGAATATCTTCCAGCGGAATATGGAGGTTCTCATCAGCGAGGCACTTCTTCAAGTTCGACACGTGTAATGTGGGATGAATCCTGTCGAGTTCTTCCGGTAGGTCAAGCTTGTATGCTACAGGACCTACTCTTTCGAGTATCTTGAAAGGTCCTACGTAACGTGGTGCTAGCTTTCCCTTTTGACCAAAACGAACTACTCCCTTCCACGGTGATACTTTTAAAAGCACATGATCACCAATGTTAAACTCCAAGGGCTTCCGTCGTTTATCTGCATAACTCTTTTGACGACTTTGAGCTGCTAGAAGATTGTTTCGGATTTGATGAATCTTGTCTGTGGTTTCTTGGATCAATTCTGGACCAGTAATTTGTGCTTCCCCAATTTCGTGCCAACAAACAGGAGATCGGCACTTTCGACCATATAAGGCTTCAAAAGGTGCCATGCCGATGCTCGAATGATAGCTGTTGTTGTACGAAAATTCAACTAACGGTAGGTGGGCGTCCCAATTTCCCTTGAAGTCTATGACACATGCTCTAAGCATATCCTCAAGAGTTTGAATGGTGCGCTCAGACTGTCCATTAGTTTGAGGATGATAGGCGGTACTGAGATCTAATCGAGTGCCCATAGCGGATTGTACTGCTTGCCATGTTCGTGAGGTGAAACGTCCATCACGATCAGAAATAATACTTAATGGTACCCCATGCCGGCTTACGATTTCGTTGATATAAATACGAGCAAGCTTTTCATTCTTGAAATCTTCTCGAATAGGAATAAAGTGAGCTGATTTTGTAAGTCGGTCTATAATCACCCATATAGTGTCATACCCACCAGAAGTGCGAGGTAACCCGGTAATGAAATCCATGGTTATATTTTCCCACTTCCATACAAGTATTTCCGGTTGGAGTAGAAGTCCTGAGGGTCTTTGGTGTTCAGCCTTCACCTTAGAACATGTGAGACACTTGGAAACAAAAACGGCAATATCTTTCTTCATTCCAGGCCACCAATAGGTGTATCGTAGGTCTTGATACATCTTATCGGCTCCTGGGTGTATAGAATATCGCGTTTTGTGAGCTTCAATCATAAGAGTTTCACGAAGATTGTTGTGGTTAGGAATCCAGATACGATCTAGGTAATACAGAATACCGTCCGATTTAGTTTCAAGTTTTAGCTCGGCTCCACAGGACATCTCTTTTCGTACATCTTCTTCTGTTATCGAAACGTGTTGAGCTTCTCGAATTTGATCTTTAATATCGGTTATAATTTGCGAACATAGAAGATGAATGGAGTTCGCATAACCCTTTCGACTAAGTGCATCAGCCACCACATTTGCTTTACCAGGGTGGTATCTAATTTCACAGTCGTAATCATTTAGGAGTTCGACCCATCTTCGTTGCCTCATATTTAACTCTTTTTGATTGAAGATATGTTGAAGACTCTTGTGATCAGTGTATATTTCACACTTAGTACCATAGAGACAATGTCTCCATATCTTAAGAGCGAATACAACGGCTCCAAGTTCTAGGTCATGAGTGGTGTAGTTCTTTTCATGTGTCTTGAGTTGCCTCGAGGCATAAGCTATGACTTTTCCTCTTTGCATGAGAACGCAGCCTAATCCTTGCCCTGACGCGTCGCAATAGACTACAAAATCATCACAACCTTCAGGAAGAGTGAGGATTGGTGCATCACAAAGTTTTTGTTTAAGAGTTTGAAAAGCTTCTTCTTGCTTGGGTCCCTATACGAATGGTTTTCCCTTATGGGTTAAAGCCGTGAGTGGCACAGTAATGCGAGAGAAGTTTGAAATGAACCGACGATAATAGCCAGCTAGTCCAAGAAAAGACCTTACTTCAGTTGGTGTACGTAGGGCTTGCCATTCTTGAACTGCTTTGATCTTTGAAGGGTCAACATGTATTCCTTTATCATTGACTACATGCCCGAGAAATTGCACCTCTTTTAACGAGAATTCACATTTAGAGAACTTGGCATAAAGCTTTTCCTTTTCTAGAAGTGCAAGAACGAGTCGAAGATGACGCTCATGATCAGCTTTAGATTTTGAATAAATAAGAATATCGTCGATGAAAACTATAACAAATCGATCAAGGTAAGGTTTGCAGACTCTGTTCATTAGGTCCATGAAGACAGCTGGTGCGTTGGTTAATCCAAACGGCATAACCATGAATTCATAGTGGCCATAACGAGTTCGAAAAGCAGTCTTAGGGACGTCTTCTTCATGCACTCTAAGTTGATGATAGCCAGATCGAAGATCGATTTTTGAAAAGCAACTGGCACCTTGTAGTTGGTCAAGAAGATCATCTATGCGAGGTAAAGGATAGCGATTTTTGATGGTTAACTTGTTGAGCTCTCTGTAGTCGATGCACATACGAAAAGATCCATCTTTCTTCTTTACAAAAAGGACAGGTGCACCCCAAGGCGATGAGCTGGGACGTATGAATCCCTTGTCAGTCAACTCTTGCAATTGACTGGCTAGCTCTTGCATTTCAGAGGGGGCTAACCTATATGGAGATTTTGCAACTGGTGTAGCACCAGGTATAAGATCAATACGAAATTCGACATCTCTAATTGGAGGCAGTCCTGAAATGTCGTCAGGAAAAACTTGTGGAAAATCTTTTACTACAGGAATATCTTCAAGTTTCTTCTCTGCGGTCCCCTTCTTGATGATATAGGCTAAAAACGCGACATAATTCTTGCGAAGATATTTTTGAGCTTGAAGACAAGACATTAAGTTGAGCCCTTTCGACGAGGTTTCTCCAATGATTCGAAGAGTCTGACCGTTTGAAAGAGGAATACGAATAAATTTTTCACGACATACAACTTCTGCATGATATTGACTGAGCCAATCCATACCGATTATGATGTCGAAACTTCCCAGCTTCATAGGAATAAGGTCGACTGAGAAATCGTGGTCGTTTAAGGTGAGTGTACAGTTGCGTAAAATAGAGTCTAATGAAACTGGTTTTCCGTCCGCAACTTCCACCGTTATGGATTCCGCGAGCTTATCCCGATTTTTGCTTAAGATAGGTTCAAATTCTAATGACACGAAACTTCTATCTGCACCAGTATCAAATAACATAGAGGCATATCTACCATTTATAAGAAACGTACCGTTGACCACATTGCCGTCAGCTCTGGCCTGGTTCGCGTTAATATTGAAAGCTCTTCCTCTAGCAGGTGGAGGAGCTTGGTTCGCTTGATTCACAGGGTTGGCTTGGGCCTGAGCATGAATAATATTAACCAGCCTTGGACATGTGTTCCTGAAATGACTTGGGTCGCCGCAATTGAAACAAGCCCGCATAGGTTGGCCCATAGGGTAATTGGGTTGATAGTATGTTTGGGCTAAATGTTGGGTGGGTGGAAACGGTAGTTGTTGTTGTGCTTGACCCATTAACTGTTGTTGGGTTTGGGTTAAAGGTTGGTGGCGGTTTGTTCGTTGAGGCATGCGGCAGTTTTGAACAGTATGTCCTGCGCGACCACAGCCGGTGCAGTATTGGCAAGGATGATCAGGGGAGTGGTGATACTGATAACGGTTACATTTTGGTAATGGGCCTATGTAGGGTCTTCTGTATGGCGCGGGTGAAGGAGTGACTTGAGTGATGGGTGCAGCAGGAATAGGGGTGTTGGTTTGGGTGACTGCAAAATTCCTGGTGTTACGCTTCCTCTTGTTAGCAAACTTAGAGGAAGGAATGGGGTGGTTTGAGGTTTGTCCCTCAACAGGGGCTTTCTTCTTTTCTTCTTTGAACTTCCCATTGCGAATTCGGTTTTCGGTCAGTTCAGTTGCCAACTCCATGGCAGCTTCGAGTGTTACCGGTGAAACACTGAGAACCGAATCTTGAATTTTCGAGGGAAGTCCTCAAATATAATGTTCGATCAGACGATAGGTTGGAGTGAATAAGTTTGGAACCATTTGGTTCAACTCCAAGAACCTCTTGTTGTAAGTAGAGTGATCACCCTCCTTTTGCTTTAGAGCATGAAATTCATCCTCCAATTTCTTAATTTCACTTCTAGGACAGAAACGCCTAGTCATGATTTCCCTTAACTCCTCCCAAGTTAAGGCCATCGCATCTTCAGTTCCCCTCTTTCCTTTCTCAGTATTCCACCAAGTGAGAGCTACACCAAGTAGTCTCCCGATGGCGTAACGAACCTTGAGATCCTCAGGACAATCGCAGTTTAAGAAAACGTTTTCCATCTCCTCGAACCAATGTAGGAGAGCAGTGACTCCCTCGGTCCCTTCGAATTTTGGAGGGTCACAGGACTTAAAATGTTTGTAAGAGCACTTGACGGTAGGAGGGTTGTCGATGTTCTGGTCCTGTTGTTAAGGAGGGTTAGTAGGATTTGTAGCAAGGGCTTGTTGTACTTGTACCACGATGTCAGGCAATATCGTGGCCATTTGTTTCGCGATATGTGTGGCCAAACGTTCCTGAGTCTTTCCCGATCTTTTACCCCTTCGATGCTGTCTAGACGACATCTACAGGATCATAAAATGAGAAGATTGTGAGTTTATGGTGTCTTTTTAGGTGTCATGTGTCTTTAAGAAAATGAAAATAACATAAATATCAATAATGCAACTACATCCATAGGATGTCTTGGGTTCGCTCATGTTGGGCCTCAAATGTCCCCCATACCTTCACCTACATAGTCATGTGGGCCCCCATGGCTATTGGCTTGGAAGGATTCACATTAGTATTGGCAATTTAACACTCGCATCCCCCGAATGCAAACCACAAAATATGTTCATGAGATGTTTGGTCGGAACGTGTCCAGGTGTAGACACAATGACAACTCAAAGTGGGATTAGTTCATACGACGTTTGGTATAGCATGCTTTGGCCTAATAAGTACTTCGTACTCTCATCGTTAGTCCCCAGGTAGGCAAACTGGTCCTTTATTTTGGATTTATACGAATGCCAGCCTAGACAGGACGTTCCGACTACCGGTACTAGTACCCTTCCAGTTACTACATGCCCGTCATGAGAACTCACTTTGATGAGATTTGAAAACACGAAAATCATTGTAAAATCAATCATGATGTGGTGTGTGCTTTCATGGATGTGATATGTTATGAGCATACGATTTCATGATAAGGATTATTTGATAATACATACTTATGAACATGCTTGCACAATATCAAATGTAACATTTAACATAAAACACATAAACATCATGAAATTTGGCATATACCACACAAAATTCTTATAAGTTTCTAATCGACTATAGTATAGGCTCTAAGGGTCTAATAACCTATCCTATATCCCTACAGTCATGGCTCTGATACCAATCTATCACACCCCGACCCGCAGCGGAAATAAGAGTCGGGGCACAATTGGGTTATCACCAAAGCACATGACATTTACTATTATGTTTCATAATTAATAAAGTCAAAGTTACATTTTCAAACATCCAAACATGTTCATTCAATACAAAGGAAATAACCAAACATAACAATCCCAATACTAAATCGTTTTATTCTTCTAATCCAGGTCCTATGTGTTCCTAGCTGCTGCTGGTTCACCTGTATCATCTGTAAAATGGGAGTTTTTGGGTCAACATAAGTTGGCGAGTGAACCTTATTAGATAAACATTTGATAATGATTTTATGGTTAGTTTATCAATGAAATATTGTGCATAATCATAAAAGAGCAAATGTAAGTAATCAAGCATTGGCAAATAGCAGTTACAATTATAACATACAATGACACTTGATAGCATACATGAACATACCAATATCATATGATAACTAACATAAATGAACTGTGCGATCAAGGCTCAATCAAACGGAGCCGATCGTATTGCATGAACTGGAAATGTAAAATGAACTGTGCGATCAAGGCTCAATCAAACGGAGCCGATCGTATGCGGGCACGCCAGGTTCAACCGCATAATAAAATGGGGAACAAGCTCAAACCTCACAAATGGGGAGCGGTGGCCTCGGCAATTACATGTATTGAAATAATAATTTGCATCCAATAATAACTATTTAACAGCAACAAACTAAATACACATGTCATAATATGATGTATGCACAATAGTTTAGTTATAATATGTATATAAACAAAGACACATGATACACCCCAAAAACGTGATTAAAACGGGGAATTTGAAAGGTTCACTCACATTGGGTGCGTTGAATTGGAGATGGTGAGATGCGCACGATTTAGATGAGCGGATCGATGAGGAATACTAACCTAAATAATAATGGAAAAATATATTAGATGGATGGATTTTATTAAGGATTTTAATGAAATTTTTAGATATATTTTTGTGAATTTATGGCTATTTTCTATCTTTAAAAATGTTATTTTTAAGTATTTTTAATTGATTTTTAAATTAAATTAAATAAATAAAAATATAAAAAAATATTATTTTTTTTAAGTGTTGACCGTTGACCGTTGACCGCTGACCGGTTCGGTCAGCGGATAATTCTGCGCCGGGTGGGATTCGAACCGGCGACCTTCCGTTCGCGTGCACGCAGCTCTACCAACTGAGCTACGTGTCTAACCCGTTATAAACTCGTTTTTAATTATATTTATACACTTATTTGAATTAACCGAAAATTCCTTTATTTGCAAAAACGTTTTAATTCAATTGGACCGGTGCTCGTGACGAGATTCGAACGCGCGACGTGTAGTTCATGATGCACACAGTCCACCGCTGGACTGTGTGTCTAACCCGGTTATATTCTTGGTTTTTATTATACTTAACAACTATCTGTTTTAACCCGGTTAAGTTCTTGATCAAAAAGGCATGTTATTACACAAGGCGTGCGTGTAGCAAGGATCGAACTCGGGACGTGTGTGTGAAATTTGCACACAGTCCACCGCTGGACTGTGAGTCTAACCCGTTTAAAATACCGTTTTTAATTAATCTTATGTTCTGTTATGACTTCATCTTCTTCGCCGATTTACACAGACAGCATAATTCGACTGGTTATGATTGATTTGTGATTTATACAATTCTCAGACATTAACAGTAATTCAAAAGTAGAGAATGGAGAGAGTTTAAGGAACAGAATATACCGATTGATGTTATTCACAGAAATCCGGCGGAGGTTCGTCGGTACTGGAAATTAACTCCGGCTGTTGAAACCAATTAACAGCGTTGATCGATTATTCATAAAGTTGAGTCACTTAAACAAGGTTTAAAAGAAGTTTAGGATATCATACCAGTTCACAGTGTGATTCCGGCAGTCTCAGAGATTTTCCGACGAAGATAAGATTTTTGATAAACGTTGACTAGGATCGATTCTGATGATGGAGTTGTGTTAGAGACTGATTAATCACATGTTTTAAACAGAAAGAGTCAGAGGAATTACCGTGAGAATGTGAGTCCCGGTTTTCCGGTGACTTGCAGAAATTTTCCGGCGAACTGATTCAGAAGATCTTATGGTTCAAAAATGCGACGAAAATGAAATTGAGTATTGTTGTGATAGTTCTGAATCGTGAGAATGATCTGGAGCTTGAATTAAATCAGAACCTTGATGAACTTTCGGTTTCAAAAACCGAAAATGATGAGACTTAAAGTTCAATCAATTTTAACTTGATTGGAAACCGTCACACATCGGTTATAACTAAAATTGTGAGGTAAACAATCGATTTGACGATTGGTTTGCCGATTACCGGTTTTCAGATAGCATCATCGGTTAAACTGAGTTTGTGTATAAGTTTCTTTTATGTTCCTAGAGTTAACAGAAAACACATTGTGGCGGAGTGGTTTAGAGAATGATTGTTAAATCGTTGCAGCGACTCAGCTGACCCGGGTTAGAGTCCCGGCAGTTTCAAATATTTTTTATTTGTTTTATTTTAACTTTTTATCAAATATAATTTTTATAGTTTAATTTATTTATTAATTATGTATCGTTTTAACTAAAATAATCATAAATAATTAATGCAACTTTTATAACTTGGTACAAGATTACAAAACGGAGCGGGTTTTAGAGACCCGATTTTTATAAATGTTACAATAAGTAGCAAGACACATGATACACCCCAAAATGTGATTAAAACGGGGAATTTGTAAAGATTCACTCACATTGGGTGCGTTTGATTGGAGATGGTGAGATGCGCACGAGTTGAAAGAGCGGAACAACGAGAATTAACTAACCTAAATAATAACGGGAAATTTAGTAAATGAGTGGATTTTATTAATAATTTTAATAATATTTTTAGATATATTTTTGTGAGTTTAAGGCTATTTCCTATCTTTAAAAACATTATTTTTAAGTATTTTTAATTGATTTATAAATTAAATTAAATAAATAAAAATATAAAAATATGTTGACTTTTGGGTTGACCGTTGACTTTTTGACTTTGACTGTTTGACCGGTTTATTGTGTAATTGAAATGCGCTGGGTGAGGCTCGAACCCGAGACCTCCCGTACGTGTACACGCAGCTCTACCAACTGAGCTACGTGTCTAACCCGAAATAATTCTGTTTTTAATTATACTTATATATTAACTCAATTTATCCAAAATTCTTTTATTTTCAAAAACATTTTAATTCATCGAACCGGTGCCACTAACAGGTCTCGAACCCGGGACCTGTGCTTTAACGTTACACACAGTCCACCGCTGGACTGTGTGTCTAACTTGGTTAACATACCAATTTTTATTATACTTAACAACTAACGTGAATTAACCCGGTTCAGTTAGAAAAATAAAACGTTTTTATTACATATAGGGTGCGTGTATCAGGGATCGAACTCGCGGCGTGTGCGTATAATTTGCACACAGTCCACCGCTGGACTGTGTGTCTAACCCGTTTAAAATACCAAATTTTAATTAACCTTATATTGTTAGCACAGTTCATCTTCCTCGTTAGTTTTTACAGACAGCGGATTACACCGTTATATCTTGTTTAATTCGATTGATAAACATTGTACAGACTAATATGAAATGGCAGAGACGATAATTAGAAGTAAACATACCGGTGAACGATTTATTTAAGAATTCCGGCAAAGCGTCGGTCTCTGTTTTTATGAACTTCAACTGAGCAAGCCAATTAACCGTTTTGATTAGCTAATCGTGGAATTGAAGTGATAAACAAACGTTAACAGAGTGTTTGAATGTCCTTACCGATTCACAGATGAAAATAAAGATTTCCAGAAATTTTCCGGCGAACTGGAATTATCCGATAGCAGCGTCTGAATTCGATTTCAATTGATAGGTCCGAGTTAGAAACAGCTTAACAATTGATAGACTACGACGGTATTGAAAGACTTACCGTTTTGATGAAGAATACGGTTTTCCGGCGAACTTGCAGAATTTTCCGGCGAGTAAAATAAACTTTTCTGATGAACTGAAAGTATGACGAAAGTGAAATGGCAGGTTTGTGGAATGTTTCTGAGTCGCCAGAAGATCTTTGATTGTAGTAATCTAGATTATGGGATATTTTCGGTTATAAAACCCATCATCATCAGAATTTAAGTCAATTCAAGTCTGAATTGATTAGAATCGTCGGTGCTCGGTTATAAACCTGAATTCGCGATTATTCAAACGTTTTAGACGGTTGAATAGCCGATTTCGGTTTTCAGTTGGCGCAACCGGTTAATCTATATTTGTTTATAAGATTTATTTGTTTCCTAGAGTTGACAGAAAACAAACAAGTGGCGGAGTGGTGATGTGTGTGTGTGTTAAGTCTTTGGGTTTTAACCCGGCTGACCCGGGTTTGAGTCCCGGCAGCCTCATTTTATTTTTATTTATTTTATTTTTACTTTTTATCAATTATAATTTTTATAGTTTAGTTTGTTTATTAATTATGTATCATTAAAAATCAAAATAGCCATAAATACGCAACGTGACATTTAAAACTTGATATTCGATTACAAAATGGAGCGGGTTTGGAAACCCGTTTGACAAATGTTACAACAACAATTCCCATTCCGTGGGGGGACGGCGTCATACGGTAGCACAGCCTACAAAAATGTAATGTTTTATATATGTGTTTGTTTAAGCTTTTGTTTATTTAATGTCTAATCTAAGTTTAATGTTCAACATGATATAGATTGGCTACCTACGTACGCAAAAACCCACGAGGATAGGGACGGGCATTGGGTTGACCCGGTTGCCGAACAAAACTACGTAAGTATTTTCTTTTAAGTATATTTTTCTTTAACAAACAAATATATATATATATATATAGAGAGAGAGAGAGAGAAATATATTTAATCATCTTCGTAATATACAGCTGAACTTAGAAGAGGCCACAAACGAGTGGCACCGTGATGGTCCTCCGCTTGCCCCATTTTAGGAAGCCTTGGGAGAGCGGAGAGGATGGTACCGGGTGATGGGGCATAAACCGTCTTCAAATACGCCCCCGAATTTGTCGGCTTCCCAACCTGAGACTCAAGAACCCTTTTCTCAGGTAAACTACACAATTTATAAAATGATAAACGAACGCGTGTTTCCTTGTTAAATATATGTTGCTAGCGTTAATTAATATGCTAATATACGTTTTGATATTTATTATTGTAGGGATTTGTTAACAACTTGTTCCAAAGCTCGGCTTTCCAGAATCGACTTGACGACTACCTAAGTTCAAAAGGAAAAGCACGGGCAAACGACGAGGACGACTGTTACAACCCTTATTTTGATAACGAAGAAGATGACGAAGATTAGGATGATTTCGAAGTATGGGTTGTTATTTTTATTGTTTTAGGATGATAATGTAGGACTTAAATGTTGTTTATAACTTTATTACGTTTTGTATGTGTTGTTGGAGTTTGATAAATTAGAATGAAGTTGTTTCCAGGTTGCGGTTTGATACAGGTTGCTTTTTTTCGGTCGGAAACAGGTTTGGCAGCTGTTTTTAGCTGCTGTTAAAAAAAAATTGACTTTTAGCGGCGACAGGCGTCGCCGCTATTGATAGTCCGGCAAAACCACTAAAGACAAAATAGGGCATTAGCGGGGACATGTACCTTTAGCGGCGACAGCCGGCGGCCCAGTAATAGCAGCGACGCTTTAGCGGCCCTTATCGCCGCTAAAGGTCAATAGCGGCGACAGGAGGGACAAAGAGCGGCGACAACCGTCGCCACTAAATCTACCCTTTTCTTCTAGTGATATTGGATTAACTTGTCCATCAAGTGAATCTTATTAAATATTAAACGGGTTAGCAGATTCGGGAGTGCATGATTGCTTTAATGTTAATGAGATTTGGTGGTGTATATATCGGTTTTGATGTTATAATTAACTTATTGATTAACTGTTATGGATATATACATATCTTATATACTTAATAACAATTATTAGGCATTTATTAATTAATTAATTGGTTTTATTCTTTTGGATGGGCTTGCCCCAAGTTTAGAAAATAATTAAAGTAGTTAGTTGGATTTTATTGAAATTAGACCCGTCATGTGATGGTAAAGCGCATAGCTTGAAACCTGATGGGTTTTTCAAAACCCAAATATAAAACTGATAATGAATACTACATACAAAAATATATACAAACTTGGTCGATGTATGAACAGATGGTACGGTTATCAAGTTTCTCCTACAATCAAAAATTCCTTCTTTTCTACACATCTTATCCAATTAATCATTGGTAGTACCACCAAATAGGTTAATCTGAAAGTGAACACACGATTTGTGTAGAAATTCAGGTTTTTTCTTCATTATAGTTTTCTTGCAATTGTTTCGAGATTGGTTAGGGCATCCCCTAAATACTACAATTGGCAGTAACAACAATAACACGAGTATAAAACTGAAGCGAATTCTTACCATATTAATACTCGGAGACGGACTGTCCTTTTGCGTATGAGTTTGAGAACCCGCAAATCTAGTCGGCTTCGAAAAACGTTTACTCTGTCAAAAACACCACCAGATCCAGTGTTAACTAGCTGATTTCAAGCAAATACATTGACAAATCCATGAATAACATGTACCAACATGTGATTAGAGATACCGATGAAGGATTGCCGGGAACATGCGGCTGAGACTTCAAATTATTGGTCAATTGAGACGAAATAAAGTTGTCTTCAGGATAACTAGGGTTGAAGTCGTTTCTGGTGAGATTAGGATCAGAAGATACCATGCCAAAGTTGAATTCTCTGGTGACTGGAGCTTGCATTATTAGAGGCTTTGATCGTAGAGAGATTGAAGGGAAAATTGACAATGTTGGTGTATGTGCTTATATAGCCTTGATTGTTGTATATCATATTATGCAATACAATATAATATTGTATCATATTACATAAGATTACATCACATCACATTAGAGAATTCACATTGGGTTCTCTTGTTTCATCTTTATGAGTTAACTAAAGAACACCTTTAGTTAATGTCATATAAGATTGCATCATATTATATTAGAGCATTCACATTGGGTTCTAAATCTTGATCATATTTTATCTAAAACTCATAAATATATAGAGAATTAATGTGAGGAGTGAATATTAATGCTAAATGTGAGGAATGAAAAATAAGTCTCTAATTTATTCTCTGTTTTATTTACTTAAATAATAAATGGGTTTAGCCTAAACCATGCTCGAGCATGAAAAAGTACTCACCAGTGGAGGTCGAGCATTAGAAATAAAGTTTGATATGAGACTCGAACTGGAGTTGGAGCTTTCGTAAGTTATTGTATTAGATTGTTGTATAATTAGGGTTGCAATGGTGTTGTTTACATAGACTGCATATTACAGATTAAGTCCCTATAATAACACAATACGTTACTAGATCTAATACTCCCTCGCAAGCTAAGCGTTTGAAATGTAAAAACTAATAAGACCAAACTAAAACTAAACCAGTTCAGTGGAGCCGAGCCCGAGAACGAAGTCTCAAGTATGCAACATTTATTGGGCTTAACAGTTCACCGTTCTTTGTTGACCCATTAGATCGAATTTTAGGGCCCCCGTTGGTTGATACAAAATTACATGCTTTGCATTCTAGTCGGCACAGTTTCATATCCCCATTTAATAGCTTTGTTGCTATATGAGTCTCCTTTCTTCTTCATCACATGTAATGTCACCTTACAAGCGGTTTTTAATACCGACCTCTCATCAATTCTCCCTTTCTTCCCTTTCATCCCATAATGAAATCCATTGTTGGCTAGTGTTGTGGTGGTGGCTACAAAAAAAGAGTCGTGTTGTATATGATGGTTAGCGTTCAAACTGTAGGTTGTTTCTGCGAATCCTAGTGTGTGCAGGTTAACAAAAACAAATCTAGTATTCAATAAGAATCCTTGAACCCCGGTTCATTCATTCACTATTCAATAAGAACCTTATATATAACCAGTTCATTCAACCCCAAATCCATATCTCGTCTTCATCTCAAACCCCAAATCCCACCGCTGCCATTGCATCTTAACGGCTGGAAATCATCACTAAGCAGACTAAAGATCATTGGAAAACGAGCAGCCAGAAAAGGAGTTCAGAGAGACGGTGGTTGTCTTCTTCCTTGTTCCATTTAGTAACACCCTAAACCATTTATGAAAATTTAGAGAAAATTATATCAAACGATACGTTGAGTAAACTAGTAGCGGAAAAGGGTCCTAACTAAACTTTTTACATTACAAACCCAATCACCATTTTACCTTGGTGAAATTAATAACCCATCTTTAAGGTGTTACTAACACAATTAACATCGAAAACATATTCTACATTTTTATTCATGCCTTTACCATCCTGCTTTCATTTGGTATCCACTATATCAATCCGGTCTATACAATTCGCATCCATGACTTGGTGTGTATGTTGACACTTGATTTTCAAGCATGATTTACCCGAAGACATCCACAAAAGCGTCCATTAACCATGCAAGGGAGTATTAAATTTAACACATGATTTTTAAATTTCATTTATACCATATGGATTACAAAACATTTTAATAATTACTTTCCCTTTTATTCCATTGATCAAGTTAGATCAACATATCAGATAACATCTACGTACGGCTCTTGATACATCCCCATTTGAAGAACCTTCCTTTATAACCTCTTTGTTCTATACTTGCATGCATATTAATAACATCATATACCAAAACACAGTATATTACCATAACTTTGTCCAAGTATTTTACCCCAAAATCTTACCCATGACCCATTTACAAGATTATCTACACTCAAGCATCCCTCACATGTCATAGATCATGGACTCATGCATTCAAAGTATCCCATTTAGTTTAAAGTAAATATTTCCTTTAGTTATAACAAGTAAACTAAATAGGACCAAAAGGGTTCACGTATCCCATTTAACTCAAGCATCCCTCACATGTCATAGATCATGGACTCACAAGCTTTAGCATACCTTCTCGTGTATGGGTTCGCATACGTGAATTTCTTCGTAAACGACATGCAAGGAGATCCATTTATGTTTTTTGTTCATTTTTGCATCACAAGTGTTTCTCAGGTCACCAACTGCACATGCAATGCCATTAAATCATCCATGCAACATAATCAACTTGATTTTCATACAAACAAATTGTTATAAACTGTTCAATGTTAAAATAATGGTTCCCAACTTCTGATTGGAATTTCCTTCAAAGAGATAAAAATTTCATATTTCAGAATGCTAAAGTCGAAATTTCAGCTCAATATAACGGCCATCTTCGATCTTTGGGAAAATCGATTATACTAGGCTTTGTTTTAAATAAAACGGGAATACGAATAGCTTTGCAAATGGGTTTAAAACTCTAGCTTAAAAGATCCATTTTAAACTTCCATGGTTTTTTAAAATGATCATCTATGTGCTATGAACATCATGTATAAAAATCAATGTTTTAAAGATAAGACTTCCTGGATTGGTCATATCTATGTAACCATATCGTATCATTGAAAAAATTTTGGACAAATTATTTTCAACCTTTTTAACAACTTTAAACGTGGATTTGAAGAAATCAAAGCTTACCATTGCGTTTGTAGCGTCAATAAATGATCCCAGGTCAAACCTGTAACTCCAGCCGCTTCCGGACACCATCGGCCGCCACAAAACACCAACGACCACCCTTATCTCTCTACTTCTTTCTCTCTTATTTCTCTCTAACCCCAGAGAAATCCAATACAAATGAGCATAAAAATGCTCTTTTATATACAAAACTATTGGCTAAATGTATAATACACCTCTCATTATTAATACTTACAACAATGGTCCTTCAAGTTTTGTGAAGCCATAAGATGAGGTAACACTATTGCATTGAACCGAACAAGTCACATTTCTCAACTTATATTACTAAAATATACTCTATTAAAATATATTGCTACTCATCAAATTCTTTTACTTCATAATAACTCTCAACGAATAACAAAATTATATTTTACAACTACACCTAAAACCAGACGTTAAAATTATATTTCAAGCTAAGTTTATGTATCAGCCATAAATAGGCCCTACACTTTATTTAATAAAACACTTCACTCTAAATAATTAAAAAATGATTATTATTTTTGAAAATTAGATGTTACAAATCCACCCTCCTAATGGAGGATTTCGTCCCCGAAACCTTGTAACTCCGCATAAAGAAAAAGAATTAGATCCTCCATTCACACAAATATGATATGATTGTCAAACACTTGTAATGAGTGTTTAGAAAAAAATGCTTATAAATACTTTCATTGAACTCATATTACAAACCAAAACCTAATATATCATGTATGTTAGGTTACATTCTTGCCTAAGTCATTCGGAATCCACTAAGCATGCTACAACTCATATTCATTTGTTCTTTAAAGTTGGGTATTAACCAAGTAAGAGATATATTACTTTATGATAAAATACATAGAAATTTTTTAATGTTCCAAATTCTGCATTTTCAATAAGGAATTAAACTTTTCCACGCTTTTCAATATTCAACCATAAGCAAGACTAAAGAAATGAGCACATATATACAAGCAATCATAATAGACAATTGGTAGCATGAACTCACATCATCTAAAGTATGTTTCTATACCGAAATCAGGTTTTCTCTTTGTTGAGCTTTCATAGTCAAAATATATATACGTACATGATTAAATATTGGTGTATACCTTCTTGAATAGTAGATGTACATCATTCTCGTCGTGTCGGTCCTCCTTCTTTGATAGCATTTCCATTTATTGCATTGTTATTCATGTTTTTCACTTCACCATTTCCTACAATATCATACATATAATATACACAACCCACTATGAGGTTGAGGGTTTAGTTTAGATTCAGTATTCATATGTATCAACTTTTCTTTCCACCTGTCTCTATTCGCAGTACCCAAGTTATTTCAAGGTCATACTCATACTAGACAATAGTAGCCAATAGTAGACAATGTAAGTTTACCAATATAACGTTAAAATAAAATAAAATTAAATAAAAATATTAAATAAAGTAAAATGCAACATTCTTATTGGTTTAAACTTCTTCTTTTTTCCTCACAAAGAATTTTCAAACCTTCACTATATATATACACACATACACTAGAACTCGCCCGCCACACATCGCGATGGAGACACGCTAATTTTGAACCAAATTCAAATGTAATGGAGACCAAACAGTAAAATAACATTAATAATTTAAACAAAAAAAATACCTAAAACTCAACTATTACAAAAAAAATAGGAAAACAAAAATGGTTTTAGTTTCCCCAAATCCCAGTCGGTTATACGAGGTTCTGTTTATCTTTGTCGCACCCTGAGTTCTAGCCCCAAACTAATTTAGCCTAAACTGGTTTTAATCCTTCTTAAAATAAAATAAAAAATCAAACTGGTTTTGGACCCATACTGATTTGAGAGAAAGAAAGAAGTCATCAGAGCTTTCATGGTTATAAAAACACTTGAACATATACTATTAATACATGACATTATTAATAATTTTTTATCTAGAATAATACTTTTCTTATGGATCTAGTTATATTCCTATTTTTTATGATAACAATAAATATTGTTAATAAAAGTATACTCAGTGTATTAATTATAAGTTATTAAATAATATATTAATGTATCTTGAACTATAATGTAAATTACAAAGGTGTCTTTCTCAAATAAAGTTAAATTACTTTGTCCATCTAATATATATTATTATATAGTAGTATAGATATAGATGTATTTTACATATATAGATATATATATATATATATATATATGCTAGAAGTGGCCCACCGTGCATCGCGTCAATGCTGATTTTGAACCATAATTAAAATGTAACGGAGACGAAACACTAAAAATAACATTAATAATTTAAACAAAAAATACCTAAAACTAAACTATTACAAATATAAAAAAAAGGAAAACAAAAACCGTATTAGTTTCCCAAATCCTAGTCGGTTCTCAAAGAAAGTTAAATTACTTTGGTGTCCATCTAATATATATTATATAATCCTTCTTAAAATAAAAAGCCGAACTGATTTGGCTGATACTGATTTTAGAGAAAAAAAGAAGCCATCACGGTTGTCATGGTTATAAAAAAAAGTTAAACATACATTGTTATTACATGACGTTATTAATAATGTTTTTTATCTAGTATAATATTTTTCTTATGGTATTTAGTTATATTCCTATGTTTTTTACCATAGCAATAAATATTATTGAGAAAGTACATTTAGTGTATTAATTAGAGGTTTATTAAATAGTGTATTAATGTGTCTTGAAATTTAAGGTACATTAGAAAGGTGTCCTTAAATAAAGTTAAATTAGTTTTGTGTCCATCTAATATATATTATATAATATACAAGTATAGTTTTATATATATACTAGAAGTGGCCCGTCACGCATCGTGAGGGAGATAAATTGATTTTAAACCAAATTTAAATGGAATGGAGACAAAAATGTAAAAACAACATTAGTAATTTAAACTAAAAAATACCTACACTAAACTATTACAAAAATCAACAAAAGAAAAATAAAATTTGTTTTAGTTTTCCCCAACTACAATCGGTTCTAGAAAGTTCTGTTTATTTTTTCTCACCCTGATTTTTAGCCCAAACTGATTTAGCCAAAACCGCTTCTACTATTTCTTAAAATAAAAACCCGAACCGATGTGAACTCTTTTTAATTTGAGAGAAAAAAAAGAAGCCAGCAGGGTTGATATGGTTATAAAACACATCTGAACATACATTGTTATTACATATCATTACTATTTTTTTCTATGGGATCTAGGTATATTCCTATTTTTTTATGAGTGCAATAAATATTGATAAAAAAATGTATTTAGTATATTAACTAGAAGTTTATTAAATAATGTATCAATCCATCAATGTGTTTTAAACTTTAAGGTACATTACAAAGGTATCATTCTCAAATAAAGTTAATTACTTCTATGTCCATCTAATATATATTATATAATAATATAGATATACATGTATTTTATATATATATATACACACACTCAGGGAAATGGTAAAATGAGAACTATCTTGAGGTATGAGAATCCTGAGAACTAGGTCTTTTAAAAGGTTTTATTTTTTAAATCTCAAAAATTTTAAAAAATCTCTTGTTTCATGAAAGAATAAAAAATAAAAACAAATTTGCATGATGTAAATTTGCATCAGGTGTAAAAAATTTATCGTGGTAAAAAAGTTTACATCCGAATAAATCTTACATCCGACGTAACTAACCACTGGACATTTTTTTACAAATGTGTTTATAATATTTTTTTATATGTTTGTACGAAAAATTATGGTCTGGCCCGTTAAGGAAGTAGAAGTTCTCATGTTCAATTGTTCACATATTGACTTTGTTTATATATTACTCCTACATAGCATTGAATTTACAGTCTATGATTTCATCAACAGGTGATGCACCAGGTCCGAGTTCGAGGTGAGTCTTACTTTGTAGTATGTTTTTGCTGTATAAGATCCTAAGAATGATGATTATATCTGTTTTGCATACAACTTGCAAAAACGGAAGTCTCTAACTAAAAGCCCCAAAGCTCAGGTTCTTAGTTCATCTGCCATGAGTCGAGCAAAGGAAATTCAGATCTGTCTTGGAACTGAGTTTCCCAGCTGTATAAAGGTGATGCTTAGCTCACAAGTCACCTCTGGTTTTTGTACCGTAACGCCTCATTCTCTTCAACAGCTTGCAGTCAATCTTCGGGTTTTTTAAAAACAAGGTAAACCCCTCTCCCATTGTTTCATAGGGTCTTCCAGCTCATTTCTGCAAGTCTTTTCTATCCAAAGAAGACGTTACATTTGTACTTGAAGATGAAAGTGGAGACCAATAGGAGGTCAAATATATTGCATCGAGGTATATGCTTAGTGCAGGGTGGAAAAACTTTGCAGTTAAACATAAGTTGAAGAAAGGAGATGTTTTGCTCTTCCATTTGGTTGAAACATCCAAATTTAAGGTAGCTCTAAAAGCATGATCCTAAGTCGCGGGACTATTCGTAAAACTATTCAGGACCCATCATAACATACATGTGTAGTAATCTCAAATGTTCTTACTTCTGTAGGTTTACATACTAAAGGACAATTATTCAAATGAAGCTGATGATGCTGTTGGCCTTTTGAATTTGGAAGCACATTTGGATCAAGTGACTCCAGGTAACTATTTGACTTTTGTGTTAGCTAAAATTATGTGTTACCCTATTATATATAGATATATGATTCAATTTAATGATGGGAAAACAGCTACTTTGTCTCATAAAACAAAGAAAAACAAGTATCCAGAGTCTCTCCAAAATAAGGTTAAAAGGCCAATTTCCTAGAGGTTCAAGAATGTTATGGACCATCCAAAGCCCATTTTTCTTTGGAAGAAGTCAAATCTTTAGAAGACTTCCATCTTCTGGTCAATGGAGACAGCATTGACCATGAGCTAACGGATGATGAAATATGGATTACTACAAACTATGCTTGTATAAGAAAGAATTTCTTCATCCGGAAGACGTGTATGACAAGTTAGTGGTGGTTATGATTCTAACCGTAGAGATAGCGGATGAGATTAAGAAGTGCAAGCACACCACAGCTAAGGAAGAGTTTGATAAATGGGATAATTACCTGAAAGCTTTGGAGGGTTTTGACATGAAAGTTGGGTTTTTACGCGATAAGTTAATCACACTTGAAACGCTTGTGCTTGATTCAGAAGGGGTGTTGAACATAAAGCAGTACATGGAGGCAACAAATGAACATAAACGCATCAAAGTTGAGTTAAAGAATGTAGCTGCCATGCGTAAGGAGTTGAAGGGAAGTGCTAAAAACTGAGAGGACATTTCAGGTATTTTAAAGCAGAAAGTTCAGAGGCATGAACTTAGGTTCAGGAAGGCGGTGACTGCACCATGGTAGGCTCTATCAGAGGGCCATTAAGTTGTTTTCATTTTATGGCTGCACTTCTTGTCATACACGTCTTCCGGATGAAAAAGTCCTTATTCAAGCATAGTTTGTAGGAGTCCATTCTAACATCAGCTGGGAGCTGATTGTCGATCCTGACTCCATTGACCAGAACACAAAAGTCTTCAAAAGAGTTGACTTCTTCGAATGAAAGATGGGGTGTTGTTGGTCTAGAACATTCTAGAACCTCTGAATCAACCGTTTCCAAGATGTCCTATAAGGTGGCCACTAGGTGACAGGATAGCTTTTTTCCAACAATTTAGTTCAACGCTATAAATAAAGATGACAACGAAAACTAACTAAAACAATACGCAAAATAGTTACCTCGAGTTACTTGTTCTGAATGTGCTGCCATATGCAAAAGGCTAACAACATAATCAACTTCATTTGAATAAGTTCCTTTAAGTATATAAACCTATAGAAGTAAGAACATTTGAGAATATTGAAGAAGTATGTTATGATCGGTCTCACGCGCCTTAAGATCCTTGTTAAGATGCACTTTTTTAAAACCAAGGTCATAGGAAAGTGTGCTATAAGCTACTCACCTTAAATTTGGTAGTTTCAATAAATGGAAGAGCAAAACATCTCCAATCTTCAAGTTATGTCCAACTGCAAAGTATTTCCACCATGCGCTAAGCCCATGCCTGCATGCAATGTATTTGACTTACCATTGCTTTCCATTTCCATCTTCAAGTGCAAATTTACAGTCTTCTTTTGGTAAAATAATGAATTGCAGAAACGATCTGGAAGACGGTATGAACCACGGAGGGAGGTTGTTTATCTTGTTTTGTCATGTTTAGAAAACAACAGTGATGGCAAGCAATTGAAGAGACCGAGGGAGGGAGATTATTTTCCCAAAATGGTTCTAGCGACAAATCAAATCTTCGTACACATACAAAGAAAAATATATTTATTCCAAACAAAGTTGGAGTTTATTTTCCTTAAGTGGTTCTAGCAATCTTAAAGGTTTTCACTAAATCATAACCGGATTTAACTACTTAACAGTAATGGCAGTCATAACAATAACATGAATGTCAAACTGAAGCATCGCAGAAGTAGCTTCCTTTTGTGTATAAGTTAAAGAACCAGCAAATGTAGTCGGCCGATTTTCGAGGTTTACTATGTCAAAAACACAAACTAGGGGGAATTTACTCAAATGAAGTTCATTGTGCTGTTATCCTTTGGCATTTGGCAGCATATTCAGAACAAGTAACACCAGGTAGTTAGTTTGAGTTTTTTTTTAGTATTTTAGTTGTTACCTTTTATTTACATTGTCGACCTAAATCATTGGAAAATAACTTCCCTGTCCCCTAGTGGCCACCTTATCGGACATCTCGGAGACGGTAATGAAGAGGTTGGTTCAGAGGTTCTAGAATGTTGTAGACCAACCGAACCCCATCTTTCATTCGAAGAAGTCAACTCTTTTGAAGACTTCCATGTTCTGGCCAATGGACATGAGCGATAATAAGCTAACTGCTGAGGTTAGGATGGGCTACTACAAATTATGCTTGTATAAGAAAGAATTTCTGTAACATCCGTCAAAAACCGGATTTACCAAACCCGCTCGGTTTATTAACCGAACAATCAGTTAAAAATTTCGTTGCGTATTTAATGCCCAAATTAATTTTAAACCATACATAATTAATAAGTATATTGGAATATATAATTTGTATTTGAAAATGTATTAAAAATAATGAAATAAAAATAAATCAATGATGCCGGGTTTCGAACCCGGGTCAGCCAGGAATCCTCAAGCTTTAACTTCCACACGCTCAACCACTCCGCCACTTGTGATGTTTGTGTTCATAATGAAACAATTAAATACATAACATGAATCCCGAGTTCAAACTAACGCGCCCAAATCACAGTCGTCGGAAATCCCGACGAACTCGCTTTTCTCTGTCGGTTTCTTGTATCTTAACGCAAATATTAACTATTGCATCGGTTATAACCGATGTCCAGTCCGCGACACAAGTCATAACCGCCGGAAAAATCATTGACTTTGAATCAAGACTGAAATCCGACCCCATGCGTCTCGATTCCTCCCTATAAATCCACCCACAACTCACTGTTAGCCCTTTCGCTCAAAATCGCACAAATTCTCGACGTATTTTCACTCGCCGGAGAATATCTGCAAGTCGCCGGAAAACCGAGACTCACATCCACACGGTAATTCCTTCGACTTTTTCTGTTCCAATCAATTGATTAGACTGCTACTAACACAAATCCACCATCAGAATCCATCCCAGGCGACATAGCCGGAATATTCAACCTTCGCCGGAAAATCTCTGAAATTTCTGATATCGCACTGTGAATCGGTATAACCCTTCAAACTCCTGTCAATCCTTGTTTAAGTACCTCAATTTCATAATTAATCGAGCAGAACTATTAATTGATCCTAACAGCCGAAGTTCACTATCGGAGCCGACGGACCTCTGCCGGAGTTCTGTGAAAGACACGGATCGGTACCTCCTTTCCCCCAAACTCTCTCCATACATTTCCTTTCAATTACTATTAATGTTTGAAAATCAAATTAGACATAAATCAGTCGAAACATTCGGACTTTGTTTTTCTGGGTAAAGTTAACGAAGAAGACGAAGGCAGGTTAACATAAGTGTAATTAAAATCAGTTTATGAACGGGTTAGACACACAGTCCAGCGGTGGACTGTGTGCAAACAATTTCACATACGTCGTGCGTTCGATTCTTGTCCCAGCCTTACTCTCTTGTTATAAAAATGTCTTTTTAACTGAACCGGGTTAACTCTCAAAACCATGTTAAGTATAATAAAAACCAGATTATTTACCAATTTAGACACACAGTCCTGGACTGTGTGCACGGTAACCCACAGGTCCCGGGTTCGAGACCTGTGGCGAGCACCGAGCGAGACATTAAAATCGTTTTTAAAATAAACGATTTTCGGATTAATTCAATTAGTATATAAATATAATTAAAAACAGAAATATTTCAGGTTAGACACGTAGCTCAGTTGGTAGAGCTGCGTGCACGCGAACGGGAGGTCTCGGGTTCGAGCCTCACCCGGCGCACACAATTACACAATAAAACCGGTCAACAAGTCAACGGTCAAAAAGTCAACATTTTTTTTATTATTTTTATTTATTTATTGTATTAAAAAATCAATTAAAAATACTTAAAAATAAATTTTTAAAGTTAGAAAATAGCCTTAAACTCACAAAAATATATCCAATAATCCTACAAAAATTGATTTAATAAAATCCACTTATTTATCGAACCATTATATTATTATCTAGGTTAGTTTCACTCGTGGTTAAATCAAACTTCGTGCGCATTCAACATCATCAACCGAACGCACCCAATGTGAGTGAATCTTACAACTCCCCTTTTTAATTACACGTTTTGGGGTGTGTCATGTGTCACTAAAATTAACTCGTTTATTTAAACTTGTGCCATACCATATTGTGATCTAAACTTAGAGTGTAAATATTGTTTGTAGTTATGTCTTTCATATTGTCAAGTTGTATGCAAATCATTCATTAGGCCCATTAGTTCGTAGAACAACGCGTGCCTCAAAACTCATTCATTAGGCCCATCAGTTCCTCGTGAGAGACGGGTTGAGCAACGCGTGCCTCAAAACAATTTATTATTGTATGTGTGTGCATTATCTGATATTAAGTGTTTTATGAATATGTTTACATCTATATTTACTCATATGTGGTTGTGCACTTTATTTTATAATCAATTCAATAAACTTGTTCAAATGCTTTTCATAGGATTCACTCGCCAACTTTTTGTTGATCCAAAAACCATTTTTACACATGATACAGGTGAACAGGATGAAGCAAGGAAAACATAGGAAATGCCTTAGAAGAAAACAATGAAGTCTAGAATGATGTTTAGGACATGATGAAATTAAGATTGTATGTTTCCCTTTAAATTGTAATAATGAATATGAAACGTTATAATAAATGTCATGAGCTTTGATGATAACCCAATCATGCCCCGATCACCTTTTCCGCTGCGGGTCGGGGTGTGACAGATTGGTATCAGAGTCATGACTATAGGGATATAGGATAGGTTATTAAACCCTTAGAGCCTATACTATAGTTGACTAGATTTTAATTGGTTATGTGGTTACATGCAAACTTATGATATTTATTTGTTTCATATTTGTTTATACTTACAGTCAAACATACATACTTACATACACATTCATCATACTATTTCAATGTTCGCATATTCAAATCATCTTCATACTTTCTTTATTCAAAGATTTTGTCGCATTTTTCATTTTTCAAATCTCATCAAAGTTAGTTCTGCGGCGGGCATGTAGTAAGTATAAGGGTACAAGTACCGGTAGTCGGAACGTCCTGTCTAGGTTGGCATTCGTATAAATCCAATATAACGGACCAGTTTGCCTACCTGGGGACTAACGATGAGAGTACGAAGGACCTATTGGGCCAAAGCATGCCACACCAAACGTCGTTCGAACTAACCCCACTTTGAGGTGTCACCGTGTCCACACCTGGACACATTCCGAATATCATACGTTACATATTTCTCGATTTTCTCCGGGTTTTAGTGTACGTAACCAGGCTAACACATGCGAACCATATGAAAAACCCGGTATTCATGGGGGCACACATGATTACGAAGGTGAAGTATGGCGGCATGCAAGGCCCAATTACGAGTAAAAGCCCAAGACATCCTATGGATGTAGTAGATTTATTATGTTATATTTATTTTATGAATGTTCATTCCTAAATACAACCCATGATCCCAAAAACATCCAACTCATACTCTTGATATGTATTCCTTGTAGATGTCTTCTAGCCTCGCTCGTAGGAAGATGAGAGCAGGAAAAGCCCGCGAGCGCATGGCTGCCCTAATCGCTCAACCAATGGCTGCCGTAATACCCAACATTGTAGTCCAAGTCCAACAAGCACTTACCGCTAATCCTGTCAACCAAGAAGATCAAAATGTTATCAACCCTCCCCCAAATACCACTAAATGCACCTACAAGCATTTAAAATCATGCAACCCTCCAAAATACGAAGGGACTGAAGGTGTCACCGCTCTCCTCCATTGGTTTGAAGAAATGGAGAACACTTTTCTAAATTGCGATTGCCCCGATGATCGCAAAGTGCGATATGCTACTGGTCGTTTATTTGGAATAGCACTTACTTGGTGGAATACAGAGAAGGCCAAACGAGGTGTTGAAGATGCTATGACTTTAACTTGGGATGAATTGAAGGAAATCATGACCAGACAGTTTTGCCCAAGGAGCGAAATCAAGAATTAGAAGATGAGTTCTATTCGTTGAAGCAAAAGGAAGGCGACCACACCACATACAACAAAAGATTCCTCGAGTTAAATCAAATGGTTCCCAACTTGTTCACTCCTCTTTACCGTTTGATCGAGCACTACATTCGAGGTCTTCCGTCAAAGATTCAGGACTCTGTAATAAGTACCACGCCTGCAACTTTGGAAGCAGCAATGGAGTTAGCTACAGAGCTCTCCGAGAACCGCATCCAGAATAAAGACTTCAAGGAGGAGAAGAAGAAGGATAAAGCATCAACTGAAACTTCAAACTCCACCCAAACCGAATCCCCTTCTCAACCCATTTCTAAGAGAAAACGAGACGGGCAACTTTTCGCTACCACCCAACGCAACCAACTAGCCTCACAAGCCATACCCATCCAAGCTATCCCAATCACGCAAATAGCACCCAACTCAACTTACCCAAATAAGAAACCATACCTTGGACCTCACCCTCATTGTAACACCTGTTTTTATCACCATCCATCTACCTTACCTTGTCGACTATGTGCGAATTGTGGACGCTATGGTCATTTGAGCAAGGTTTGCCGCACCCCTCAAAACCAAACCACACCCCCTACTCAAAATATGATCCAAACATATCAACAACCTCAATACCCCATGTTACCTTATGTTCGAGCTTGCTTTAATTGTGGCGACCCTACCCATTTCAGAAACACGTGCCCTCGATTGGTTAACATCATAAACGCCCAAGCTCAAGCAAACCCAGTTAACCAAGCAAATCAAGGAAACCTAATCCCTAGGCCACCAGCAAGAGGAAGAGTTTTCAACATCAACGCCAATCCTATTGAAGTTAATGACGGCTCAAACGAAACCACCCAACTAGTCCCCTTCACCAAAAATCAAGATTCGACTCCAACCGCTTAGTTTTATGTTTTTCTTTATGTTTTAAAGACACATAGAACTAATCATAACTTACGGATAAAGCCAATGAAAATTTGACAAGAATATGGTGGATACACCGCTGGTACTTCCTATATATAAGTATTCTTGTCAAAGGATCAGAGGCATTATCTGGCGGTTATGAGAAGTTCCATGTAGAAGTTAGTATTGTCTTGATTGAAGTTTGTTTTGTACTCACTGATTTAGCATTTATAGCATCTCATCATTTAAAGAAATTGGATTGTGTTCCATTTCTACATAGACTAACCTCTCCATCATAACAAACGAGAGAGGTATTGTCATCATTCAAACATGTATACTATCAGAATTAAGACTCAAGTTTTGGTTGTTGTGTTTGTTTTAGAGTCACATAGAACTAATCATAACTTGCGAATAAAGTCAATGAAAATTTGACAAGAATATGGTGGATACGCCGCTGGTACTTCCTATATATAAGTATTCTTGTCAAAGGATCAGAGGCATTATCAGGCGGTTATGAGAAGTTCCATGTAGGATTTAGTATTGTTCTGGTTGAAGTTTGTGTTATACTCACTGATTTAACATTCATATCATCTCGTCATTTAAAGAAATTGGATTGTGTTCTATTTCTACATAAACTAACCTCTCCATCATAACAAACGAGAGAGGAACTGTCACCATTCAAACATGTGTGCTATCAGAATTTGGACTCAGATATTGGTTGTTGTGTTTATTTATGTTCTAGAGTCACATCATAGAACCAATCATAACTTACTGGTAAAACCAATGAAAATTTGACAAGAATATGATGGATACGCCGCTGGTACTTCCTATATATAAGTATTCTTGCTAAAGGATCAGAGGCATTGTCAGGCGGTTATGAGAAGTTCCATGTAGGATTTAGTAATTTCTTGGTACATTGGTTGTGGTATTTATTTATGTTCTAGAGTCACATCATAGAACCAATCATAACTTACTGATAAAACCAATGAAAATTTGACAAGAATATGGTGGATACGCCGCTGGTACTTCCTATATATAAGTATTCTTGCCAAAGGATCAGAGGCATTGTTAGGTGGTTATGAGAAGTTCCATGTAGGTCGTAGTATTAGAATTTTGTTTTAGGATATAACCTTATCTTTCCAAACATATCAAAACTCTTGCGCATGAAATCATACTTAGTGAATCAACTCCGCTTATCAATATTTTTACCGTAGACAACAAAAAGCGATTCCTGTAGCAGGGTACTCAACCCTTACAAGAACGTTACCGCCTCAAACAAAATTTAAACCCTTACTCCCTTCTAAGTATGTAACTATGAAATTAAACACCATCCTTTCTAGACAAATATGTCACTACTTAAATTTCGGGACAAACTTTCTAAAAAGTAGGGGATACTGTAACATCCGTCAAAAACCGATTTACCAAACCCGCTCCGTTTATTAACCGAACAATCAGTTAAAAATTTCGTTGCGTATTTAATGCCCAAATTAATTTTAAACGATACATAATTAATAAGTATATTGGAATATATAATTTATATTTGAAAATGTATTAAAAATAATGAAATAAAAATAAATCAATGCTGCCGGGTTTCGAACCCGGGTCAGCCAGGAATCCTCAAGCTTTAACTTCCACACGCTCAACCACTCCGCCACTTGTGATGTTTGTGTTCATAATGAAACAATTAAATACATAACATGATTCCAGAGTTCAAACTGACGCGCCCAAATCGTAGTCGTCGGAAATCACGACGAAGTCGCTTTTCTCTGTCGGTTTCTTGTATCTTAACGCAAATATTAACTATTGCATCGGTTATAACCGATGTCCAGTCCGCGACACAAGTCATAACCGCCGGAAAAATCATTGACTTTGAATCAAGACTGAAATCCGACCCCATGCGTCTCGATTCCTCCCTATAAATCCACCCACAACTCACTGTTAGCCCTTTCGCTCAAAATCGCACAAATTCTCGACGTATTTTCACTCGCCGGAGAATATCTGCAAGTCGCCGGAAAACCGAGACTCACATCCACACGGTAATTCCTTCGACTTTTTCTGTTCCAATCAATTGATTAGACTGCTACTAACACAAATCCACCATCAGAATCCATCCCAGGCGACATAGCCGGAATATTCAACCTTCGCCGGAAAATCTCTGAAATTTCTGATATCGCACTGTGAATCGGTATAACCCTTCAAACTCCTGTCAATCCTTGTTTAAGTACCTCAATTTCATAATTAATCGAGCAGAACTATTAATTGATCCTAACATCCGAAGTTCACTATCGGAGCCGACGGACCTCTGCCGGAGTTCTGTGAAAGACACGGATCGGTACCTCCTTTCCCCCAAACCTCTCCATACATTTCCTTTCAATTACTATTAATGTTTGAAAATCAAATTAGACATAAATCAGTCGAAACATTCGGACTTTGTTTTTCTGGGTAAAGTTAACGAAGAAGACGAAGGCAGGTTATAACATAAGTTTAATTAAAATCAGTTTATGAACGGGTTAGACACACAGTCCAGCGGTGGACTGTGTGCAAACAATTTCACATACGTCGTCGTTCGATTCTTGTCCCAGCCTTACTCTCTTGTTATAAAAATGTCCCTTTTTAACTGAACCGGGTTACTCTCAAAACCATGTTAAGTATAATAAAAACCAGATTATTTACCAGGTTAGACACACAGTCCAGCGGTGGACTGTGTGCACGGTAACCCACAGGTCCCGGGTTCGAGACCTGTGGCGAGCACCGAGCGAGACATTAAAATCGTTTTAAAATAAATGATTTTCGGATTAATTCAGTTAGTATATAAATATAATTAAAAAACAGAAATATTTCAGGTTAGACACGTAGCTCAGTTGGTAGAGCTGCGTGCACGCGAACGGGAGGTCTCGGGTTCGAGCCTCACCCGGCGCACACAATTACACAATAAAACCGGTCAACAAGTCAACGGTCAACAAGTCAACGGTCAAAAAGTCAACATTTTTTATTATTTTTATTTATTTATTTTATTTAAAAATCAATTAAATACTTAAAAATAACATTTTAAAGTTAGAAAATAGCCTTAAACTCACAAAAATATATCCAATAATCCTACAAAAATTGATTTAATAAAATCCACTTATTTACCGAACCATTATGTTATTATCTAGGTTAGTTTCACTCGTGGTTAAATCAAACTTCGTGCGCATTCAACATCATCAACCGAACGCACCCAATGTGAGTGAATCTTACAACTCCCCTTTTTAATTACACGTTTTGGGGTGTGTCATGTGTCACTAAAATTAACTCGTTTATTTAAACTTGTGCCATACCATATTATGATCTAAACTTAGAGTGTAAATATTGTTTGTAGTTATGTCTTTCATATTGTCAAGTTTTATGCAAATCATTCATTAGGCCCATCAGTTCGTAGAACAACGCGTGCCTCAAAACTCATTCATTAGGCCCATCAGTTCCTCGTGAGAGACGGTTGAGCAACGCGTGCCTCAAAACAATTTATTATTGTATGTGTGTGCATTATCTGATACTAAGTGTTTTATGAATACGTTTGCATCTATATTTACTCATATGTGGTTGTGCACTTTATTTTATAATCAATTCAATAAACTTGTTCAAATGCTTTTCACAGGATTCACTCGCCAACTTTTTGTTGATCCAAAAACCATTTTTACACATGATACAGGTGAACAGGACGAAGCAAGGAAAACATAGGAAATGCCTTAGAAGAAAACAATGAAGTCTATAATGGTGTTTAGGACATGATGAAATTAAGACTGTGTGTTTCCCTTTAAATTGTTATAATGAATATGAAACGTTATAATAAATGTCATGAGCTTTGATGATAACCCAATCATGCCCCGATCACCTTTTCCACTGCGGGTCGGGGTGTGACAATTTCTTCATCCGGAAGACGTGTATGACAGGTTAGTGGTGGTTATGATTCGTCTAACCGTACAGATAGCTGATGAGATTAAGAAGTGCAAGCTCACCATAGCTAAGGAAGAGTTTGATAAATGGGATAAGTACCTGAAAGCTTTCTGAGGGTTTTGGCATGAAATTTGGGTTTTTACGCGATAAGTTAATCACCCTTGAAACGCTTGTGCTTGATTCAGAAGGTGTGTTGGACATAAAGCAGTACATGGAGGCAACAAATGAACATAAACGCATCAAAGTTGAGTTAAAGAATGTAACTACCATGCGTAAGGAGTTGAAGGGAAGTGCTAAAAACTGAGAGGAGATTTCGGGTATTTTAAAGCAGAAAGTTGAGAGGCATGAAGTTAGGTTCAGGAAGGTGGTGAATGCACCATGGTAGGCTCTATCAGAGGGTCATTAAGTTGGTTTTCATTTTATGGTAAAATGTTAAACTTTTGAAGAATAAACCACATTTAGTGAGCCACATTTAGTTTTACAGCTTAACATATATGGGAAAAAACTCCTTTGTGAGAATCGATAGAGCCTACCATGGTGCATTCACCACATTCTAGAACCTAAGTTCATGCCTTTCAAGTTTCTGCTTTATATTACCCGAAATATCCTGATAGTTTTAGCACTTCCCTTCAACTCCTTACGCATGGAAGCTACTTTCTTTAACTCGTCTTTATGCGTTAGGTTCATGTGTTGCCTCCATGTACTGCTTTATGTCCAATGTACCTTTGAATAAAGCACAAGCGTTTCAAGTGTGATTAACTTATCGCGTAAAAACCCAACTTTCATGCCAAAACCCTTGAAAGGTTTCAGGTACTTATCCCATTTATCAAACTCTTCCTTAGCCGTAGTTAGCTTGCACTTCTTAATCTCAACAGCAATCTCTACGGTTAGATAAATCTTACCGACCACTAACCTATCATACACGTCTTCCGGAAGAAGAAATTCTTTCTTATACAAGAAGGGTTTGTAGTAGCCCATTCTACATCATCGGTTAGGGATGGGGGATCCTTACTCCATCGACCAGAACACGGAAGTCTTCAAAAGAGTTGACTTCTTTGAACGGAATATGGTGTTCAGTTGGTGTAGAACATTCTAGAACCTCTAAACCAACCATTTCCAAGATGTCCGATAAGGTGGCCACTAGGTGACAGGATAGCTTTTTTCCAACAATTTAGTTCAACGCTGTAAATAAAGATGACAACGAAAACTAACTAAAACAAAACGCAAAATAGTTACCTGGAGTTACTTGTTCTGAATGTGCTGCCAAATGCAAAAGGCTAACAACACAATCAACTTCATTTGTATAAATTCCTTTTAGTATGTAAACCTATAGAAGTAAGAACATTTGAGATTATTGAAGAAGAATGTTATGATCGGTCTCGCGCGCCTTAAGATCTTGGTTAAGATGCACTTTTTTAAAACCAAGGTCATAGGAAAGTGTGTTATAAGTTATTCACCTTAAATTTGGTAGTTTCAATTAAATAGAAGAGCAAAACATCTCCAATCTTCAAGTTATGTCCAACTGCAAAGTATTTCCACCATGCGCTAAGCCCATGCCTGCATGCAATGTATTTGACTTACCATTGATTTCCATTCCATCTTCAAGTGCAAATTTAAAGTCTTCTTTTGGTAAAAAACGAATTGCAGAAACGATCTGGAAGACCGTATAAACCACTGAGGGAGGTTGTTTATCTTGTTTTGTCATGTTTAGAAAACAACAGTGATGGCAAGCAGTTGAAGAGACCGAGAGATTTGGGAGATTATTTTCCCAAAATGGTTCTAGCGACAAATCAAATCTTCGTACACATACCAAGTAATATATATTTATTCCAAACAAAGTTAGAGTTTATTTTCCTCAAGTGGTTCTAGCAATCTTAAAGGTTTTTACTAAATCATAACCGGAATTAACTAAGTAACAGTAATGGCTGTCATAACAATAACATGAGTGTCAAACTGAAGCAATTTCTTACGGTATTAGTATTCGGAGAAGTAGCTTCTTTTTGTGTATAAGTTAGAGAACCAGCAAATGTAGTCGGCTTCGATTTTCGAGGTTTACTATGTCAAAAACACAAACTAGAGGGAAGTTACTCAAGTGAAGTTCATTGTGCTGTTATCCTTTGGCATTTGGCAGTACATTTAGAACAAGTAACTCCAGGTAGTCATTTTGAGTTTTTTTACTATTTTAGTTGTTACCTTCTATTTACATTATTGAACTTAAACATGGGAAAACAACTTCCCTGTCCCCTAGTGGCCACCTTATCGGACATCTCGGAGACGGTACTGAAGAGGTTGGTTCAGAGGTTCTAGAATGTTGTAGACCAACCGAACCCCATCTTTCATTCGGAGAAGTCAACTCTTTAGAAGACTTCTGTGTTCTGGCCAATGGACATGAGCGACAATAAGCTAACTGCTGAGGTTAGGACGGGCTACTACAAACTACGCTTGTATAAGAAAGATTTTCTTCATCCGAAGACGTGTATGACAGGTTAGTGGTGGTTATGATTCGTCTAACCGTACAGATAGCTGATGAGATTAAGTAGTGCAAGCTCACCACAACTAAGGAAGAGTTTGATAAATGGGATAAGTACCTGAAAGCTTTCTGAGGGTTTTGGCATGAAATTTGGGTTTTCACGGGATAAGTTAATCACACTTGAAACGCTTGTGCTTGATCCAGAAGGTGTGTTGGAGATAAAGCAGTACATGGAGGCAACAAATGAACATAAACGCATCAAAGTTGAGTTAAAGAATGTATCTGCCATGCGTAAGGAGTTAAAGGAAGTGCTAAAAACTTATGAATACTGAACCACATTTATTGAGCCACATTTAGTTTTACAGCTTTACATATATGGGAAAAACTCATTTGTGAGAATCGATAGAGCCTACCAGGGTGCATTCACCACATTCTAGAACCTAAGTTCATGCCTTTCAAGTTTCTGCTTTATAATACCCGAAATCTCCTGATAGTTTTAGCACTTCCCTTCAACTCCTTACGCATGGCAGCTACTTTCTTTAACTCGTCTTTATGCGTTAGGTTCATGTGTTGCCACCATGTACTGCTTTATGTCCAATGTACCTTCTGAATCAAGCACAAGCGTTTCAAATTAACTTATGGCGTTAAAACCCAACTTTCATGCCAAAACCCTTGAAAGCTTTCAGGTACTTATCCCATTTATCAAACTCTTCCTTAGCCGGGGTTTTGCTTGCACTTCTTAATCTCACCAGCAATCTCTACGGTTAGATGAATCTTACCCACCACGAACCTATCATACACGTCTGCCGGAGGAAGAAATTCTTTCTTATACAAGAAGAGTTTGTAGTAGCCCATTCTACATCATCGGTTAGGGATGGTGGATCCTTACTCCATCGACCAGAACACGGAAGTCATAAAAGAGTTGACTTCTTGGAACGAAAGATGGGGTTCTGTTGGTCTAGAACATTCTAGAACCTCTGAACCAACCGTTTCCAAGATGTCCGATAAGGTGGCCACTAGGTGACAGGATAGCTTTTTTCCAACAATTTAGTTCAACACTATAAATAAAGATGATGACCAAAACTAACTAAAACAAAACGCAAAATAGTTACCTGGAGTTACTTGTTCTGAATGTGCTGCCAAATGCAAAAGGCTAACAACACAATCAACTTCATTTGAATAAATTCCTTTTAGTATGTAAACCTATAGAAGTAAGAACATTTGAGATTATTGAAGAAGAATGTTATGATCGGTCTCGCGCGCCTTAAGATCTTGGTTAAGATGCACTTTTTTAAAACCAAGGTCATAGGAAAGTGTGTTATAAGTTATTCACCTTAAATTTGGTAGTTTCAATTAAATAGAAGAGCAAAACATCTCCAATCTTCAAGTTATGTCCAACTACAAAGTATTTCCACCATGCGCTAAGCCCATGCCTGCATGCAATGTATTTGACTTACCATTGATTTCCATTCCATCTTCAAGTGCAAATTTAAAGTCTTCTTTTGGTAAAAAACGAATTGCAGAAACGATCTGGAAGACCGTAATGAACCACTGAGGGAGGTTGTTTATCTTGTTTTGTCATGTTTAGAAAACAACAGTGATGGCAAGCAGTTGAAGAGACCGAGAGATTTGGGAGATTATTTTCCCAAAATGGTTCTAGCGACAAATCAAATCTTCGTACACATACCAAGTAATATATATTTATTCCAAACAAAGTTAGAGTTTATTTTCCTCAAGTGGTTCTAGCAATCTTAAAGGTTTTTACTAAATCATAACCCGAATTAACTAAGTAACAGTAATGGCTGTCATAACAATAACATGAGTGTCAAACTGAAGCAATTTCTTACGGTATTAGTATTCGGAGAAGTAGCTTCTTTTTGTGTATAAGTTAGAGAACCAGCAAATGTAGTCGGCTTCAATTTTCGAGGTTTACTATGTCAAAAACACAAACTAGAGGGAAGTTACTCAAGTGAAGTTCATTGTGCTGTTATCCTTTGGCATTTGACAGTACATTTAGAACAAGTAACTCCAGGTAGTCATTTTGAGTTTTTTTACTATTTTAGTTGTTACCTTCTATTTACATTATTGAACTTAAACATGGGAAAACAACTACCCTGTCCCCTAGTGGCCACCTTATCGGACATCTCGGAGACGGTACTGAAGAGGTTGGTTCAGAGGTTCTAGAATGTTGTAGACCAACCGAACCCCATCTTTCATTCGGAGAAGTCAACTCTTTAGAAGACTTCTGTGTTCTGGCCAATTGACATGAGCGACAATAAGCTAACTGCTGAGGTTAGGACGGGCTACTACAAACTACGCTTGTATAAGAAAGAATTTCTTCATCCGGAAGACGTGTATGACAGGTTAGTGGTGGTTATGATTCGTCTAACCGTACAGATAGCTGATGAGATTAAAAAGTGCAAGCTCACCACAACTAAGGAAGAGTTTGATAAATGGGACAAGTACCTGAAAGCTTTCTGAGGGTTTTGGCATGAAATTTGGGTTTTACGCGATAAGTTAATCACACTTGAAACGCTTGTGCTTGATTCAGAAGGTGTGTTGGAGATAAAGCAGTACATGGAGGCAACAAATGAACATAAACGCATCAAAGTTGAGTTAAAGAATGTATCTGCCATGCGTAAGGATTTGAAAGGAAGTGCTAAAACTTATGAATAATGAACCACATTTATTGAGCCACATTTAGTTTTACAGCTTAACATATATGGGAAAAACTCATTTGTGAGAATCGATAGAGCCTACCATGGTGCATTCACCACATTCTAGAACCTAAGTTCATGCCTTTCAAGTTTCTGCTTTATAATACCCGAAATTCCTGATACTTTTAGCACTTCCCTTCAACTCCTTACGCATGGCAGCTACTTTCTTTAACTCGTCTTTATGCGTTAGGTTCATGTGTTGCCACCATGTACTGCTTTATGTCCAATGTACCTTCTGAATCAAGCACAAGCGTTTCAAGTGTGATTAACTTTATGGCGTTAAAACCCAACTTTCATGCCAAAACCCTTGAAAGCTTTCAGGTACTTATCCCATTTATCAAACTCTTCCTTAGCCGTGGTTTGCTTGCACTTCTTAATCTCACCAGCAATCTCTACGGTTAGATGAATCTTACCACCACGAACCTATCATACACGTCTTGCCGGAGGAAGAAATTCTTTCTTATACAAGAAGGTTTGTAGTAGCCCATTCTACATCATCGGTTAGGGATGGTGGATCCTTACTCCATCGACCAGAACACGGAAGTCATCAAAAGAGTTGACTTCTTGGAACGAAAGATGGGTTCGGTTGGTCTAGAACATTCTAGAACCTCTGAACCAACCGTTTCCAAGATGTCCGATAAGGTGGCCACTAGGTGACAGGATAGCTTTTTTCCAACAATTTAGTTCAACACTATAAATAAAGATGACGACGAAAACTAACTAAAACAAAACGCAAAATAGTTACCTGGAGTTACTTGTTCTGAATGTGTTGCCAAATGCAAAAGGCTAACAACACAATCAACTTCATTTGAATAAATTCCTTTTAGTATGTAAACCTATAGAAGTAAGAACATTTGAGATTATTGAAGAAGAATGTTATGATCGGTCTCGCGCACCTTAAGATCTTGGTTAAGATGCACTTTTTTAAAACCAAGGTCATAGGAAAGTGTGTTATAAGTTATTCACCTTAAATTTGGTAGTTTCAATTAAATAGAAGAGCAAAACATCTCCAATCTTCAAGTTATGTCCAACTGCAAAGTATTTCCACCATGCGCTAAGCCCATGCCTGCATGCAATGTATTTGACTTACCATTGATTTCCATTCCATCTTCAAGTGCAAATTTAAAGTCTTCTTTTGGTAAAAAACGAATTGCAGAAACGATCTGGAAGACCGTATGAACCACTGAGGGAGGTTGTTTATCTTGTTTTGTCATGTTTAGAAAACAACAGTGATGGCAAGCAGTTGAAGAGACCGAGAGATTTGGGAGATTATTTTCCCAAAATGGTTCTAGCGACAAATCAAATCTTCGTACACATACCAAGTAATATATATTTATTCCAAACAAAGTTAGAGTTTATTTTCCTCAAGTGGTTCTAGCAATCTTAAAGGTTTTTACTAAATCATAACCGGAATTAACTAAGTAACAGTAATGGCTGTCATAACAATAACATGAGTGTCAAACTGAAGCAATTTCTTATGGTATTAGTATTCGGAGAAGTAGCTTCTTTTTGTGTATAAGTTAGAGAACCAGCAAATGTAGTCGGCTTCGATTTTCGAGGTTTACTATGTCAAAAACACAAACTAGAGGGAAGTTACTCAAGTGAAGTTCATTGTGCTGTTATCCTTTGGCATTTGGCAGTACATTTAGAACAAGTAACTCCAGGTAGTCATTTTGAGTTTTTTTACTATTTTAGTTGTTACCTTCTATTTACATTATTGAACTTAAACATGGGAAAACAACTTTCCTGTCCCCTAGTGGCCATCTTATCGGACATCTCGGAGACGGTACTGAAGAGGTTGGTTCAGAGGTTCTAGAATGTTGTAGACCAACCGAACCCCATCTTTCATTCGGAGAAGTCAACTCTTTAGAAGACTTCTGTGTTCTGGCCAATGGACATGAGCGACAATAAGCTAACTGCTGAGGTTAGGACGGGCTACTACAAACTACGCTTGTATAAGAAAGAATTTCTTCATCCGGAAGACGTGTATGACAGGTTAGTGGTGGTTATGATTCGTCTAACCGTACAGATAGCTGATGAGATTAAGAAGTGCAAGCTCACCACAACTAAGGAAGAGTTTGATAAATGGGATAAGTACCTGAAAGCTTTCTGAGGGTTTTGGCATGAAATTTGGGTTTTCACGCGATAAGTTAATCACACTTGAAACGCTTGTGCTTGATTCAGAAGGTGTGTTGGAGATAAAGCAGTACATGGAGGCAACAAATGAACATAAACACATCAAAGTTGAGTTAAAGAATGTATCTGCCATGCGTAAGGAGTTGAAAGGAAGTGCTAAAAACTTATGAATAATGAACCACATTTATTGAGCCACATTTAGTTTTACAGCTTTACATATATGGGAAAAACTCATTTGTGAGAATCGATAGAGCCTACCATGGTGCATTCACCACATTCTAGAACCTAAGTTCATGCCTTTCAAGTTTCTGCTTTATAATACCCGAAATCTCCTGATAGTTTTAGCACTTCCCTTCAACTCCTTACGCATGGCAGCTACTTTCTTTAACTCGTCTTTATGCGTTAGGTTCATGTGTTGCCACCATGTACTGCTTTATGTCCAATGTACCTTCTGAATCAAGCACAAGCGTTTCAAGTGTGATTAACTTATGGCGTTTAAAACCCAACTTTCATGCCAAAACCCTTGAAAGCTTTCAGGTACTTATCCCATTTATCAAACTCTTCCTTAGCCGTGGTTAGCTTGCACTTCTTAATCTCACCAGCAATCTCTACGGTTAGATGAATCTTACCCACCACGAACCTATCATACACGTCTGCCGGAGGAAGAAATTCTTTCTTATACAAGAAGAGTTTGTAGTAGCCCATTCTACATCATCGGTTAGGGATGGTAGATCCTTACTCCATCGACCAGAACACGGAAGTCATCAAAAGAGTTGACTTCTTGGAACGAAAGATGGGGTTCGGTTGGTCTAGAACATTCTAGAACCTCTGAACCAACCGTTTCCAAGATGTCCGATAAGGTGGCCACTAGGTGACAGGATAGCTTTTCTCCAACAATTTAGTTCAACACTATAAATAAAGATGACGACGAAAACTAACTAAAACAAAACGCAAAATAGTTACCTGGAGTTACTTGTTCTGAATGTGCTGCCAAATGCAAAAGGCTAACAACACAATCAACTTCATTTGAATAAATTCCTTTTAGTATGTAAACCTATAGAAGTAAGAACATTTGAGATTATTGAAGAAGAATGTTATGATCGGTCTCGCGCGCCTTTAGATCTTGGTTAAGATGCACTTTTTTAAAACCAAGGTCATAGGAAAGTGTGCTATAAGTTATTCACCTTAAATTTGGTAGTTTCAATTAAATAGAAGAGCAAAACATCTCCAATCTTCAAGTTATGTCCAACTGCAAAGTATTTCCACCATGCGCTAAGCCCATGCCTGCATGCAATGTATTTGACTTACCATTGATTTCTATTCCATCTTCAAGTGCAAATTTAAAGTCTTCTTTTGGTAAAAAACGAATTGCAGAAACGATCTGGAAGACCGTATGAACCACTGAGGGAGGTTGTTTATCTTGTTTTGTCATGTTTAGAAAACAACAGTGATGGCAAGCAGTTGAAGAGACCGAGAGATTTGGGAGATTATTTTCCCAAAATGGTTCTAGCGACAAATCAAATCTTGTACACATACCAAGTAATATATATTTATTCCAAACAAAGTTAGAGTTTATTTTCCTTAAGTGGTTCTAGCAATCTTAAAGGTTTTTACTATATCATAACCCGAATTAACTAAGTAACAGTAATGGCTGTCATAACAATAACATGAGTGTCAAACTGAAGCAATTTCGTACGGTATTAGTATTCGGAGAAGTAGCTTCCTTTTGTGTATAAGATAGAGAACAAGCAAATGTAGTCGGCTTCGATTTTCGAGGTTTACTATGTCAAAAACACAAACTAGAGGGAAGTTACTCAAGTGAAGTTCATTGTGCTGTTATCCTTTGGCATTGGCAGTACATTTAGAACAAGTAACTCCAGGTAGTCATTTTGAGTTTTTTTTACTATTTTAGTTGTTACCTTCTATTTACATTATCCAACTTAAACATGGGAAAACAACTTCCCTGTCCCCTAGTGGCCACCTTATCGGACATCTCGGAGACGGTACTGAAGAGGTTGGTTCAGAGGTTCTAGAATGTTGTAGACCAACCGAACCCCATCTTTCATTCGGAGAAGTCAACTCTTTAGAAGACTTCTGTGTTCTGGCCAATGGACATGAGCGACAATAAGCTAACTGCTGAGGTTAGGATGGGCTACTACAAACTACGCTTGTATAAGAAAGAATTTCTTCATCCGGAAGACGTGTATGACAGGTTAGTGGTGGTTATGATTCGTCTAACCGTACAGATAGTTGATGAGATTAAGAAGTGCAAGCTCACCACAACTAAGGAAGAGTTTGATAAATGGGATAAGTACCTGAAAGCTTTCTGAGGGTTTTGGCATGAAATTTGTGTTTTTACGCGATAAGTTAATCACACTTGAAACGCTTGTGCTTGATTCAGAAGGTGTGTTGGAGATAAAGCAGTACATGGAGGCAACAAATGAACATAAACGCATCAAAGTTGAGTTAAAGAATGTATCTGCCATGCGTAAGGAGTTGAAAGGAAGTGCTAAAAACTTATGAATAATGAACCACATTTATTGAGCCACATTTAGTTTTACAGCTTTACATATATGGGAAAAACTCATTTGTGAGAATCGATAGAGCCTACCATGGTGCATTCACCACATTCTAGAACCTAAGTTCATGCCTTTCAAGTTTCTGCTTTATAATACCCGAAATCTCCTGATAGTTTTAGCACTTCCCTTCAACTCCTTACGCATGGCAGCTACTTTCTTTAACTCGTCTTTATGCGTTAGGTTCATGTGTTGCCACCATGTACTGCTTTATGTCCAATGTACTTCTGAATCAAGCACAAGCGTTTCAAGTGTGATTAACTTATGGCGTTAAAACCCAACTTTCATGCCAAAACCCTTGAAAGCTTTCAGGTACTTATCCCATTTATCAAACTCTTCCTTAGCCGTGGTTAGCTTGCACTTCTTAATCTCACCAGCAATCTCTACGGTTAGATGAATCTTACCCACCACGAACCTATCATACACGTCTGCCGGAGGAAGAAATTCTTTCTTATACAAGAAGAGTTTGTAGTAGCCCATTCTACATCATCGGTTAGGGATGGTAGATCCTTACTCCATCGACCAGAACACGGAAGTCATCAAAAGAGTTGACTTCTTGGAACGAAAGATGGGGTACGGTTGGTCTAGAACATTCTAGAACCTCTGAACCAACCGTTTCCAAGATGTCCGATAAGGTGGCCACTAGGTGACAGGATAGCTTTTCTCCAACAATTTAGTTCAACACTATAAATAAAGATGACGACGAAAACTAACTAAAACAAAACGCAAAATAGTTACCTGGAGTTACTTGTTCTGAATGTGCTGCCAAATGCAAAAGGCTAACAACACAATCAACTTCATTTGAATAAATTCCTTTTAGTATGTAAACCTATAGAAGTAAGAACATTTGAGATTATTGAAGAAGAATGTTATGATCGGTCTCGCGCGCCTTTAGATCTTGGTTAAGATGCACTTTTTTAAAACCAAGGTCATAGGAAAGTGTGCTATAAGTTATTCACCTTAAATTTGGTAGTTTCAATTAAATAGAAGAGCAAAACATCTCCAATCTTCAAGTTATGTCCAACTGCAAAGTATTTCCACCATGCGCTAAGCCCATGCCTGCATGCAATGTATTTGACTTACCATTGATTTCATTCCATCTTCAAGTGCAAATTTAAAGTCTTCTTTTGGTAAAAAACGAATTGCAGAAACGATCTGGAAGACCGTATGAACCACTGAGGGAGGTTGTTTATCTTGTTTTGTCATGTTTAGAAAACAACAGTGATGGCAAGCAGTTGAAGAGACCGAGAGATTTGGGAGATTATTTTCCCAAAATGGTTCTAGCGACAAATCAAATCTTCGTACACATACCAAGTAATATATATTTATTCCAAACAAAGTTAGAGTTTATTTTCCTCAAGTGGTTCTAGCAATCTTAAAGGTTTTTACTAATCATAACCGGAATTAACTAAGTAACAGTAATGGCTGTCATAACAATAACATGAGTGTCAAACTGAAGCAATTTCGTACGGTATTAGTATTCGGAGAAGTAGCTTCTTTTTGTGTATAAGTAGAGAACCAAGCAAATGTAGTCGGCTTCGATTTTCGAGGTTTACTATGTCAAAACACAAACTAGAGGGAAGTTACTCAAGTGAAGTTCATTGTGCTGTTATCCTTTGGCATTTGGCAGTACATTTAGAACAAGTAACTCCAGGTAGTCATTTTGAGTTTTTTTTACTATTTTAGTTGTTACCTTCTATTTACATTATTGAACTTAAACATGGGAAAACAACTTCCTGTCCCCTAGTGGCCACCTTATCGGACATCTCGAGACGGTACTGAAGAGGTTGGTTCAGAGGTTCTAGAATGTTGTAGACCAACCGAACCCCATCTTTCATTCGGAGAAGTCAACTCTTTAGAAGACTTCTGTGTTCTGGCCAATGGACATGAGCGACAATAAGCTAACTGCTGAGGTTAGGATGGGCTACTACAAACTACGCTTGTATAAGAAAGAATTTCTTCATCCGGAAGACGTGTATGACAGGTTAGTGGTGGTTATGATTCGTCTAACCGTACAGATAGTTGATGAGATTAAGAAGTGCAAGCTCACACACAACTAAGGAAGAGTTTGATAAATGGGATAAGTACCTGAAAGCTTTCTGAGGGTTTTGGCATGAAATTTGGTTTTTACGCGATAAGTTAATCACACTTGAAACGCTTGTGCTTGATTCAGAAGGTGTGTTGGAGATAAAGCAGTACATGGAGGCAACAAATGAACATAAACGCATCAAAGTTGAGTTAAAGAATGTATCTGCCATGCGTAAGGAGTTGAAAGGAAGTGCTAAAAACTTATGAATAATGAACCACATTTATTGAGCCACATTTAGTTTTACAGCTTTACATATATGGGAAAAACTCATTTGTGAGAATCGATAGAGCCTACCATGGTGCATTCACCACATTCTAGAACCTAAGTTCATGCCTTTCAAGTTTCTGCTTTATAATACCCGAAATCTCCTGATAGTTTTAGCACTTCCCTTCAACTCCTTACGCATGGCAGCTACTTTCTTTAACTCGTCTTTATGCGTTAGGTTCATGTGTTGCCACCATGTACTGCTTTATGTCCAATGTACCTTCTGAATCAAGCACAAGCGTTTCAAGTGTGATTAACTTATGGCGTTAAAACCCAACTTTCATGCCAAAACCCTTGAAAGCTTTCAGGTACTTATCCCATTTATCAAACTCTTCCTTAGCCGTGGTTAGCTTGCACTTCTTAATCTCACCAGCAATCTCTACGGTTAGATGAATCTTACCCACCACGAACCTATCATACACGTCTGCCGGAGGAAGAAATTCTTTCTTATACAAGAAGAGTTTGTAGTAGCCCATTCTACATCATCGGTTAGGGATGGTAGATCCTTACTCCATCGACCAGAACACGGAAGTCATCAAAAGAGTTGACTTCTTGGAACGAAAGATGGGGTACGGTTGGTCTAGAACATTCTAGAACCTCTGAACCAACCGTTTCCAAGATGTCCGATAAGGTGGCCACTAGGTGACAGGATAGCTTTTCTCCAACAATTTAGTTCAACACTATAAATAAAGATGACGACGAAAACTAACTAAAACAAAACGCAAAATAGTTACCTGGAGTTACTTGTTCTGAATGTGCTGCCAAATGCAAAAGGCTAACAACACAATCAACTTCATTTGAATAAATTCCTTTTAGTATGTAAACCTATAGAAGTAAGAACATTTGAGATTATTGAAGAAGAATGTTATGATCGGTCTCGCGCGCCTTTAGATCTTGGTTAAGATGCACTTTTTTAAAACCAAGGTCATAGGAAAGTGTGCTATAAGTTATTCACCTTAAATTTGGTAGTTTCAATTAAATAGAAGAGCAAAACATCTCCAATCTTCAAGTTATGTCCAACTGCAAAGTATTTCCACCATGCGCTAAGCCATGCCTGCATGCAATGTATTTGACTTACCATTGATTTCTATTCCATCTTCAAGTGCAAATTTAAAGTCTTCTTTTGGTAAAAAACGAATTGCAGAGAAACGATCTGGAAGACCGTATGAACCACTGAGGGAGGTTGTTTATCTTGTTTTGTCATGTTTAGAAAACAACAGTGATGGCAAGCAGTTGAAGAGACCGAGAGATTTTGGAGATTATTTTCCCAAAATGGTTCTAGCGACAAATCAAATCTTGTACACATACCAAGTAATATATATTTATTCCAAACAAAGTTAGAGTTTATTTTCCTTAAGTGGTTCTAGCAATCTTAAAGGTTTTTACTATATCATAACCCGAATTAACTAAGTAACAGTAATGGCTGTCATAACAATAACATGAGTGTCAAACTGAAGCAATTTCGTACGGTATTAGTATTCGGAGAAGTAGCTTCCTTTTGTGTATAAGATAGAGAACAAGCAAATGTAGTCGGCTTCGATTTTCGAGGTTTACTATGTCAAAAACACAAACTAGAGGGAAGTTACTCAAGTGAAGTTCATTGTGCTGTTATCCTTTGGCATTTGGCAGTACATTTAGAACAAGTAACTCCAGGTAGTCATTTTGAGTTTTTTTTACTATTTTAGTTGTTACCTTCTATTTACATTATCCAACTTAAACATGGGAAAACAACTTCCCTGTCCCCTAGTGGCCACCTTATCGGACATCTCGGAGACGGTACTGAAGAGGTTGGTTCAGAGGTTCTAGAATGTTGTAGACCAACCGAACCCCATCTTTCATTCGGAGAAGTCAACTCTTTAGAAGACTTCTGTGTTCTGGCCAATGGACATGAGCGACAATAAGCTAACTGCTGAGGTTAGGATGGGCTACTACAAACTACGCTTGTATAAGAAAGAATTTCTTCATCCGGAAGACGTGTATGACAGGTTAGTGGTGGTTATGATTCGTCTAACCGTACAGATAGTTGATGAGATTAAGAAGTGCAAGCTCACCACAACTAAGGAAGAGTTTGATAAATGGGATAAGTACCTGAAAGCTTTCTGAGGGTTTTGGCATGAAATTTGTGTTTTTACGCGATAAGTTAATCACACTTGAAACGCTTGTGCTTGATTCAGAAGGTGTGTTGGAGATAAAGCAGTACATGGAGGCAACAAAGGAACATAAACGCATCAAAGTTGAGTTAAAGAATGTATCTGCCATGCGTAAGGAGTTGAAAGGAAGTGCTAAAAACTTATGAATAATGAACCACATTTATTGAGCCACATTTAGTTTTACAGCTTTACATATATGGGAAAAACTCATTTGTGAGAATCGATAGAGCCTACCATGGTGCATTCACCACATTCTAGAACCTAAGTTCATGCCTTTCAAGTTTCTGCTTTATAATACCCGAAATCTCCTGATAGTTTTAGCACTTCCCTTCAACTCCTTACGCATGGCAGCTACTTTCTTTAACTCGTCTTTATGCGTTAGGTTCATGTGTTGCCACCATGTACTGCTTTATGTCCAATGTAACTTCTGAATCAAGCACAAGCGTTTCAGTGTGATTAACTTATGGCGTTAAAACCCAACTTTCATGCCAAAACCCTTGAAAGCTTTCAGGTACTTATCCCATTTATCAAACTCTTCCTTAGCCGTGGTTAGCTTGCACTTCTTAATCTCACCAGCAATCTCTACGGTTAGATGAATCTTACCCACCACGAACCTATCATACACGTCTGCCGGAGGAAGAAATTCTTTCTTATACAAGAAGAGTTTGTAGTAGCCCATTCTACATCATCGGTTAGGGATGGTAGATCCTTACTCCATCGACCAGAACACGGAAGTCATCAAAAGAGTTGACTTCTTGGAACGAAAGATGGGGTACGGTTGGTCTAGAACATTCTAGAACCTCTGAACCAACCGTTTCCAAGATGTCCGATAAGGTGGCCACTAGGTGACAGGATAGCTTTTCTCCAACAATTTAGTTCAACACTATAAATAAAGATGACAACGAAAACTAACTAAAACAAAACGCAAAATAGTTACCTGGAGTTACTTGTTCTGAATGTGCTGCCAAATGCAAAAGGCTAACAACACAATCAACTTCATTTGAATAAATTCCTTTTAGTATGTAAACCTATAGAAGTAAGAACATTTGAGATTATTGAAGAAGAATGTTATGATCGGTCTCGCGCGCCTTTAGATCTTGGTTAAGATGCACTTTTTTAAAACCAAGGTCATAGGAAAGTGTGCTATAAGTTATTCACCTTAAATTTGGTAGTTTCAATTAAATAGAAGAGCAAAACATCTCCAATCTTCAAGTTATGTCCAACTGCAAAGTATTTCCACCATGCGCTAAGCCCATGCCTGCATGCAATGTATTTGACTTACCATTGATTTCTATTCCATCTTCAAGTGCAAATTTAAAGTCTTCTTTTGGTAAAAAACGAATTGCAGAAACGATCTGGAAGACCGTATGAACCACTGAGGGAGGTTGTTTATCTTGTTTTGTCATGTTTAGAAAACAACAGTGATGGCAAGCAGTTGAAGAGACGAGAGATTTTGGAGATGATTTTCCCAAAATGGTTCTAGCGACAAATCAAATCTTCGTACACATACCAAGTAATATATATTTATTCCAAACAAAGTTAGAGTTTATTTTCCTCAAGTGGTTCTAGCAATCTTAAAGGTTTTTACTATATCATAACCGGAATTAACTAAGTAACAGTAATGGCTGTCATAACAATAACATGAGTGTCAAACTGAAGCAATTTCGTACGGTATTAGTATTCGGAGAAGTAGCTTCCTTTTGTGTATAAGATAGAGAACAAGCAAATGTAGTCGCTTCGATTTTCGAGGTTTACTATGTCAAAAACACAAACTAGAGGGAAGTTACTCAAGTGAAGTTCATTGTGCTGTTATCCTTTGGCATTTGGCAGTACATTTAGAACAAGTAACTCCAGGTAGTCATTTTGAGTTTTTTTTACTATTTTAGTTGTTACCTTCTATTTACATTATTGAACTTAAACATGGGAAAACAACTTCCCTGTCCCCTAGTGGCCACCTTATCGGACATCTCGGAGACGGTACTGAAGAGGTTGGTTCAGAGGTTCTAGAATGTTGTAGACCAACCGAACCCCATCTTTCATTCGGAGAAGTCAACTCTTTAGAAGACTTCTGTGTTCTGGCCAATGGACATGAGCGACAATAAGCTAACTGCTGAGGTTAGGATGGGCTACTACAAACTACGCTTGTATAAGAAAGAATTTCTTCATCCGGAAGACGTGTATGACAGGTTAGTGGTGGTTATGATTCGTCTAACCGTACAGATAGTTGATGAGATTAAGAAGTGCAAGCTCACCACAACTAAGGAAGAGTTTGATAAATGGGATAAGTACCTGAAAGCTTTCTGAGGGTTTTGGCATGAAATTTGTGTTTTTACGCGATAAGTTAATCACACTTGAAACGCTTGTGCTTGATTCAGAAGGTGTGTTGGAGATAAAGCAGTACATGGAGGCAACAAATGAACATAAACGCATCAAAGTTGAGTTAAAGAATGTATCTGCCATGCGTAAGGAGTTGAAAGGAAGTGTAAAAACTTATGAATAATGAACCACATTTATTGAGCCACATTTAGTTTTAAGCTTAACATATATGGGAAAAACTCATTTGTGAGAATCGATAGAGCCTACCATGGTGCATTCACCACATTCTAGAACCTAAGTTCATGCCTTTCAAGTTTCTGCTTTATAATACCCGAAATCTCCTGATAGTTTTAGCACTTCCCTTCAACTCCTTACGCATGGCAGCTACTTTCTTTAACTCGTCTTTATGCGTTAGGTTCATGTGTTGCCACCATGTACTGCTTTATGTCCAATGTACCTTCTGAATCAAGCACAAGCGTTTCAGTGTGATTAACTTATCGGCGTTAAAACCCAACTTTCATGCCAAAACCCTTGAAAGCTTTCAGGTACTTATCCCATTTATCAAACTCTTCCTTAGCCGTGGTTTGCTTGCACTTCTTAATCTCACCAGCAATCTCTACGGTTAGATGAATCTTACCCACCACGAACCTATCATTACCGTCTGCCGGAGGAAGAAATTCTTTCTTATACAAGAAGAGTTTGTAGTAGCCCATTCTACATCATCGGTTAGGGATGGTGGATCCTTACTCCATCGACCAGAACACGGAAGTCATCAAAAGAGTTGACTTCTTGGAACGAAAGATGGGGTTCGGTTGGTCTAGAACATTCTAGAACCTCTGAACCAACCGTTTCCAAGAGGGTCCGATAAGGTGGCCACTAGGTGACAGGATAGCTTTTTTCCAACAATTTAGTTCAACATATAAATAAAGATGATAAACGAAAACTAACTAAAACAAAACGCAAAATAGTTACCTGGAGTTACTTGTTCTGAATGTGCTGCCAAATGCAAAAGGCTAACAACACAATCAACTTCATTTGAATAAATTCCTTTTAGTATGTAAACCTATAGAAGTAAGAACATTTGAGATTATTGAAGAAGAATGTTATGATCGGTCTCGCGCGCCTTTAGATCTTGGTTAAGATGCACTTTTTTAAAACCAAGGTCATAGGAAAGTGTGCTATAAGTTATTCACCTTAAATTTGGTAGTTTCAATTAAATAGAAGAGCAAAACATCTCCAATCTTCAAGTTATGTCCAACTGAAAGTATTTCCACCATGCGCTAAGCCCATGCCTGCATGCAATGTATTTGACTTACCATTGATTTCTATTCCATCTTCAAGTGCAAATTTAAAGTCTTCTTTTGGTAAAAAACGAATTGCAGAAACGATCTGGAAGACCGTATGAACCACTGAGGGAGGTTGTTTATCTTGTTTTGTCATGTTTAGAAAACAACAGTGATGGCAAGCAGTTGAAGAGACCGAGAGATTGGGAGATTATTTTCCCAAAATGGTTCTAGCGACAAATCAAATCTTCGTACACATACCAAGTAATATATATTTATTCCAAACAAAGTTAGAGTTTATTTTCCTTAAGTGGTTCTAGCAATCTTAAAGGTTTTTACTATATCATAACCGGAATTAACTAAGTAACAGTAATGGCTGTCATAACAATAACATGAGTGTCAAACTGAAGCAATTTCGTACGGTATTAGTATTCGGAGAAGTAGCTTCCTTTTGTGTATAAGATAGAGAACAAGTAAATGTAGTTCGATTTTCGAGGTTTACTATGTCAAAAACACAAACTAGAGGGAAGTTACTCAAGTGAAGTTCATTGTGCTGTTATCCTTTGGCATTTGGCAGTACATTTAGAACAAGTAACTCCAGGTAGTCATTTTGAGTTTTTTTTTACTATTTTAGTTGTTACCTTCTATTTACATTATCCAACTTAAACATGGGAAAACAACTTCCCTGTCCCCTAGTGGCCACCTTATCGGACATCTCGGAGACGGTACTGAAGAGGTTGGTTCAGAGGTTCTAGAATGTTGTAGACCAACCGAACCCCATCTTTCATTCGGAGAAGTCAACTCTTTAGAAGACTTCTGTGTTCTGGCCAATGGACATGAGCGACAATAAGCTAACTGCTGAGGTTAGGATGGGCTACTACAAACTACGCTTGTATAAGAAAGAATTTCTTCATCCGGAAGACGTGTATGACAGGTTAGTGGTGGTTATGATTCGTCTAACCGTACAGATAGTTGATGAGATTAAGAAGTGCAAGCTCACCACAACTAAGGAAGAGTTTGATAAATGGGATAAGTACCTGAAAGCTTTCTGAGGGTTTTGGCATGAAATTTGTGTTTTTACGCGATAAGTTAATCACACTTGAAACGCTTGTGCTTGATTCAGAAGGTGTGTTGGAGATAAAGCAGTACATGGAGGCAACAAATGAACATAAACGCATCAAAGTTGAGTTAAAGAATGTATCTGCCATGCGTAAGGAGTTGAAAGGAAGTGATAAAAACTTATGAATAATGAACCACATTTATTGAGCCACATTTAGTTTTATAGCTTAACATATATGGGAAAAACTCATTTGTGAGAATCGATAGAGCCTACCATGGTGCATTCACCACAGTCTAGAACCTAAATTCATGCCTTTCAAGTTTCTGCTTTATAATACCCGAAATCTCCTGATAGTTTTAGCACTTCCCTTCAACTCCTTACGCATGGCAGCTACTTTCTTTAACTCGTCTTTATGCGTTAGGTTCATGTGTTGCCACCATGTACTGCTTTATGTCCAATGTACCTTCTGAATCAAGCACAAGCGTTTCAAGTGTGATTAACTTATCGCGTTAAAACCCAACTTTCATGCCAAAACCCTTGAAAGCTTTCAGGTACTTATCCCATTTATCAAACTCTTCCTTAGCCGTGGTTAGCTTGCACTTCTTAATCTCACCAGCAATCTCTACGGTTAGATGAATCTTACCCACCACGAACCTATCATACACGTCTGCCGGAGGAAGAAATTCTTTCTTATACAAGAAGAGTTTGTAGTAGCCCATTCTACATCATCGGTTAGGGATGGTGGATCCTTACTCCATCGACCAGAACACAGAAGTCATCAAAAGAGTTGACTTCTTGGAACCAAAGATGGGGTTCGGTTGGTCTAGAACATTCTAGAACCTCTGAACCAACCGTTTCCAAGATGGCCGATAAGGTGGCCACTAGGTGACAGGATAGCTTTTTCTCCAACAATTTAGTTCAACACTATAAATAAAGATGACACGAAAACTAACTAAAACAAATCGCAAAATAGTTACCTGGAGTTACTTGTTCTGAATGTGCTGCCAAATGCAAAAGGCTAACAACACAATCAACTTCATTTGAATAAATTCCTTTTAGTATGTAAACCTATAGAAGTAAGAACATTTGAGATTATTGAAGAAGAATGTTATGATCGGTCTCGGGCGCCTTAAGATCTTGGTTAAGATTCACTTTTTTAAAACCAAGGTCATAGGAAAGTGTGCTATAAGTTACTCACCTTAAATTTGGTAGTTTCAATTAAATAGAAGAGCAAAACATCTCCAATCTTCAAGTTATGTCCAACTGTAAAGTATTTCCACCATGCGCTAAGCCCATGCCTGCATGCAATGTATTTGACTTACCATTGCTTTCCATTTCCATCTTCAAGTGCAAATTTAAAGTCTTCTTTTGGTAAAAAACGAATTGCAGAAACGATCTGGAAGACTGTATGAACCACTGAGGGAGGTTGTTTATCTTGTTTTGTCATGTTTAGAAAACGACAGTGATGGCAAGCAGTTGAAGAAACGGAGAGATTTGGGAGATTATTTTCCCAAAATGGTTCTAGCGCAAATCAAATCTTCGTACACATACCAAGTAAAATATATTTATTCCAAACAAAGTTAGAGTTTATTTTCCTCGAGTGGTTCTAGCAATCTTAAAGGTTTTCACTAAATCATAACCGGATTTAACTACGTAATAGTAATGGCAGTCATAACAATAAAATGAGTGTCAAACTGAAACAATTTCGTACCGTATTAGTATTCGGAGAAGTAGCTTCCTTTTGTGTATAAGTTAGAGAACCAGCAAATGTAGTCGATTTTCGAGGTTTACTATGTCAAAAACACAAACTAGAGGGAATTTACTCAAGTGAAGTTCATTGTGCTGTTATCCTTTGGCATTTGGCAGCACATTCAGAACAAGTAACTCCAGGTAGTTATTTTGATTTTTTTTTACTTTTTTAGTTGTTACCTTTTATTTTGAGTTTTTTTTACTATTTTAGATTTTTTTTTAAAGCAGTGCATGGAGGCAACAAATGAACATAAACGCATTAAAGTTGAGTTAAAGAATGTAGCTGCCATGCGTAAGGAGTTGAAGGAAAGTGCTAAAAACTGAGAGGAGATTTTTAAAGCAGAAAGTTGAGAGGCATGAACTTAGGTTCAGGAAGGTGGTGAATGCACCATGGTAGGCTCTATCAGAGGGTCATTAAGTTGGTTTTCATTTTATGGTAAAATGTAAAACTTATGAATAATGAACCACATTTAGTGAGGCACATTTAGTTTTACAGCTTAACATAAATGGGAAAAACTCCTTTGTGAGAATCGATAGAGCCTACCATGGTGCATTCACCACCTTCTTAACCATAACTTCATGCCTCTCAACATTCTGCTTTATAATACACGAAATCTCTTGACAGTTTTTAGCACCTCCCTTTAACTCCTTACGCATGGTAGCTACTTTCTTTAGTGCATCTTTATGCGTTTTTGTTCATGTTTTGCCTCCATGTACAGCTTGATGTCCAATGTACCTTCTGAATCAAGCACAAGCATTTCAAGTGTGATTAACTTATCGCGTAAAAACCCAACTTTCATGCCAAAACCCTTGAAAGCTTTCAGGTGCTTAACCCATTTATCACACTCTTCCTTAGCCGTGGTTAGCTTGCACCTCTTAATCTCACCAGCAATCTCTACGGTTTGATGAAGCTTACCAACCACTAACCTATCATACACGTTTGTCAGAGGACAAAATTCTTTCTTATACAAGAAGAGTTGGTAGTAGCCCATTCTAACATCATCGGTTAGTGGATGGTGGATCCTTACTCCATTGACCAGAACACACGGAGGTCTTCATAAGAGTTGACTTCTTCGAATGAAATATGGGCTCGGTTGGTCTAGAACATTCTAGAACCTCTGAACCATCCTCTTCATTACCGTTTCCAAGATGTCCGATAAGGTGGCCACTAGTGGACAGGGTAGCGGTTTTCCATGATTTAGTTCAACACTATAAATAAAAGGTAACAACTAAAACAAAACGCAAAATAGTTACCTGGAGTTACTTCTTCTGTATGTGAAGCCAAATGCGAAAGGCTAACAACACAATCAACTTCATTTGAATAAATTCCTTTTAGTATGTAAACCTATAGAAGTAAGAACATTTGAGATTATTAAAGAAGTATGTTATGACCGGTCTCATGCGACTTAAGAACTTCGTTAAGATGTACTTTTTTTAATACCAAGGTCATAGGAAATCATGCTATAAGTTATTCACCTTAAATTTGGTAGTTTCAATTAAATTGAAGAGCAAAACATCTCCAATCTTCAGGTTACGTCCAACTGCAAAGTATTTCCACCCTGCACTAAGCCCATGCTTCCATGCAATGTATTTGACTTCCCATTGCTCTCCATTTTCAACTTCAAGTGCAAATTTAACGTCTTCTTTTGGTAAAAACGACGTATGAACCATGGAGGGAGGTTGTTTATCTTGTTTTGTCATGTTTAGAAACAACAGTGATTGCAAGCAGTTGAAGAAAGAGAGAGAGAGAGATATTATTTTCCTAGATGGTTCTAGCGACAAATCAAATCAGCGGGCACATACCAAGTAAATTTTATTTATTCCAAACAAAGTTAAGAGTTATTTTCCTTAAATGGTTCGAACAATCTTAAAGTTTTCCACTAAATCATAACATGATTTAACTACATAACAGTAATGGCAGTAACAACATTAACTTGAATGTCAAACAGAAGTAATTTCTTACAGTATTCGGAGAAGTAGTTTCCTTTTGCGTATAAGTTTGAGAACCACCAAATCTAGTCGGCTTCAATTTTTGAGGTTTAATCTGTCAAGAACACAACCAAGTCTAGTGTTAACTAACTGATTTCAAGCAAATACATTGACAAATCCATGAATAACATGTAGCGACATAAGATTAGAGATACCGATGAAGGATTGCAGGGAACAAATGGCTGAGAGTTTGAAATGTTTGTCAATTGAGATGAATTAAAGTTGTCTTCTGTATAACGAGGGTAAAACCTGGTTGATGCTTCTCAAATTTCCTATTTACAATACCCGAAATCTACTCACGCAAGGCTGCTACTTTCTTTAACACATCTTTAATGCGTTAATGTTCATTTGTTGCCTCCATGTACTGCTTTATGTCCAATGCACCTTCTAAATCAAGCACAAGTCTTGCAAGTGCGCGTAACTTATAGCATAAGATACCTGGAGTTACTTGTTCTGAATGTTCTCCCAAATGCAAAAGTCTAACAGCACAATCAACTTCATTTGAACAATTTCACTTTAGTATGTAAACCTGCAGAAGCAAGAACATTTGAGATTATACACATGTATGTCATGATGGTCTAAAGGCGTTTTAATTTACCAATTGCCTCGTGCTCGCGCCTAAGGCATGTGCTTTTAGAACTACAATAAGATGAACCTTTTAAAACCAAGGTTATAGAAAAGCATGCAATAAGTATTTCACCGTAAATTTGGTAGTTTCAATTAAATGGAAGAGCAAATCATCTCTAGTCTTCCAGATATGTCCAACTCCCAAGTATTTCCCCCCTGCACTAAGGCTATGCTGCATTCAATACATCTGACTACCATTTGCTCTCCATTTTCATCTTCAAAAGCAAATTTAAAGTCTTCTTTTGGTAAAAATGAATGCAGTAATGAACCAGAAGACCATATGAACTAAGGAGAGAGTGGGTTTATCTTGATTTGTCATGTTTTTTTTTCTAAAAAAGAGTGATCGCAAGCAGCTGAAGGGGGAGAGAGAGAGAGGGATTATTTTCCTCAAATGGTTCTAGTGACAAATCAAATCACCGTATACAGGTACGAAATGACAAATTATTATTCCAAACAAACTTAGAGAATATTGTACCAAATGGTTCAAGCGATCTTAAAGCTTTTCCACTAAATTATAACTAGATTAAACTGTGTAACAGTAATGGTGTTGGTAATTTTAATATTATCTACGGATTTTGGTGATATTGGATTAACTTGTCCGTCAAGTGAATCTTATTAAATATTAAACGGGTTAGCAGATTCGGGAGTGCATGATCGCTTTAATGTTAATGAGATTTGGTGGTGTATATATGGGTTTTGATGTTATAATTTACTTATTGATTAACTGTTACAGATATATACATATCTTCTATATTTAATAACAATTATTAGGCATTAATTTATTAATTAATTGGTTTTATTCTTTTGGATGGGCTTGCCCCAAGTTTAAAAAAATAATTAAAGTCGTTAGTTGGATTTTATTGAAATTAGACCTGTCATGTGATGGTAAATCGCATAGCTTGAAACCTGATGGGTTTTTCAAAACCCAAATATAAAACCGATAATGAATACTACATACATACAAACTTGGTCAATGTATGAACAGATGGTACGGTTATCAAGTTTCTCCTACAATCACAAATTCATTCTTTTCTACACATCTTATCTAATTAATCATTGGTAGTACCACCAAATAGGTTAATCTGAAAGTGAACACATGATTTGTGTAGAAATTCAGGTTTTTTCTTCATTACAGTTTTCTTGCAATTGTTTCGAAATTGGTTAGGGCATCCCCTAAATACAACAATTGGCAGTAACAACAATAACACTAGTATAAAACTGAAGCAAATTCTTACTATATTAATACTAAAAGACGGACTGTCCTTTTGCGTATGAGTTTGAGAACCCGCAAATCTAGTCGGCTTCGAAAAACGTTTACTCTGTCAAAAACACCACCAGATCCAGTGTTAACTAGCTGATTTCAAGCAAATACATTGACAAATCGATGAATAACATGTACCAACATATGATTAGAGATAACGATGAAGGATTGCAGGGAACATGTGGCTGAGACTTCCAAATATTCGTCAATTGAGACCAGATAAAGTTGTCTTCAGCATAACTAGGGTTGAAGTCGTTTCTGGTGAGATTAGGATCAGAAGATACCATGCCAAAGTTGAATTCTCTGGTGACTGGAGCTTGCATTTTAGAGGCTTTGATCATAGAGAGATTGAAGGGAAAACAGACAATGTTAATGCGCTTATATCGCCTTGATTGTTGTATATCATATTACGCAATACAATATAATATTGTATCATATTACATAAGATTACATCACATCATATTAGAGAATTCACATTGGGTTCTCTTGTTTCATCTTTATGAGTTAACTAAAGAACACCTTTAGTTGATGTCATATAAGATTGCATCATATTATATTAGAGCATTCACATTGGGTTCTCATTCTTCATCATATTATATCTAAAACTCATAAATATATAGAGAATTAATTTGAGGAGTGAATATGAATGCTAAATGTGAGGAATGAAAAATAAGTCTCTAAATTTATTCCCTGTTTTAATTACTTAAATAATAAATGGGTTTAGCCTAAACCATGCTCGAGCATGAAAAAGTACTCACAAGTGGAGGTCGAGCATTAGAAATAAAGTTTGATATGAGACTCGAACTGGAGTTGGAGCTTTCGTAGGTTACCGAGCTCGGAAAAATGTGATTGTATTAGATTGTTGTATAATTAGAGTTGCAATGGTGTTGTTTACATAGACTGCATATTACAGATTAAGTCCCTATAATAACACAATACGTTACTAGATCTAATACTCCCTCGCAAGCTAAGCGTTTGAAATGTAAAAACTAATAAGACCAAACTAAAACTAAACCAGTTCAGTGGAGCCGAGCCCGAGAACGAAGTCTCAAGTATGCAACATTTATTGGGCTTAACAGTTCACCGTTCTTTGTTGACCCATTAGATCCAATTTTAGGGCCCCCGTTGGTTGATATAAAATTACATGCTTTGCATTCTAGTCGGCACAGTTTCATATCCCCATTTAATAGCTTTGTTGCTATATGAGTCTCCTTTCTTCTTCATCACATGTAATGTCACCTTACAAGAGGTTGTTTAATACCTACCTCTCATCACTTCTCCTTTTCTTCCCTTTCATCCCATAATGAAATCCAGTGTTGGCCAGTGTTGTGGTGGTGGCTACAAAAAAAAGAGTCGTGTTGTATGGTTAGGGTTCAAACTGTAGGTTGCTTCTGCGAATCCTAGCGTGTGCAAGTTAACGGAAACAAATCTAGTATTCAATAAGAATCCTTGAACCCAAGTTCATTCATTCACTATTCAATAAGAACCTTATATATAACCAGTTCATTCGAACCCGTAATCCATATCTCGTCTTCATCTCAAACCCCAAATCCCACCCCCGCCATTGCATCTTAACCGCTGGAAATAGTCACTAAGCAGACTAAAGATCATTGGCAAACGAGCAGCTAGAAAACGAGTTCAGAGAGACAGTGGTTGTCTTCTTCCTTCTTCCATTTAGTAACACCCAAAAGCATTTATGAAAATTTAGAGAAAAATATATCAAACAACTAGGTTCAATAAACTAGTAGCAGAAAATGGTCCGAATTAAAACTTTTACATTACAAACCCAATCACCATTTCACCATTGGTTTAATAACCTATCTTTAAGGTGTTACTAATACAATTAAAATCGAAAACATATTCTACATTTTTATTCATGCCTTTACCATCCTACTTTCAATTGGTATCCACTATATCAATCCGGTCTACACAATTCGCATCCATGACTTGGTGTGTATGTTGACACTTGATTTTCAAGACATGCTATACCCGAAGACATCCACAAAAGCGTGCATTAGCCATGCAAGGGAGTATTAAATTTAACACAAGATTTTTTAATTTAATTTATACCATATGGATTACAACACATTTTAATAATTACTTTCCCTTTTATTCCATTGATAAAGTTAGATCGGCATATCATATAACATCTACGTACGGCTCTTGATACGTCCCCATTTGAAGAACCCTCCTTTATAACCTCTTTGTTCCATGCATATTAATAACATCATATACAAAAACACATTATATTACCCAAAAATCTGATATTAATAACATCATAACTTTGTCCAAAGTATTTACCCAAAAATCTTACCCATGACCCATTTACAATATTATCTACACTCAAGCATCCCTCACATGTCATAGATCATGGACTCATGCATTCAAAGTATCCCATTAGTTTAAAGTAAAATTTTCCTTTAGTTATAGCAAGTAAACTAAATAGGACCAAGAGGGTTCACGTATCCCATTTAACTCAAGCATTCCTCACATGTCATAGATCATGGACTCACAAGCTTTAGCATACCTTCTCGTGTATGGGTTCGCATACGTGAATTTCTTCGTAAACGGCATGCAAGGAGATCCATTTATGTTTTTTTGTTCATTTTTGCATCACATGTGTTTCTCAGGTCACGAATTGCACATTCAATGCCATTAAATCATCCATGCAACACAATCAACTTGATTTTCATACAAACAAATTGTTATTAACTGTTCAATGTTAAAACTATAGTTCCCAACTTCTAATTGAAGTGTCCTTCAAAGAGATAAAAATTTCCATATTTCAGAATGCTAAAGTCGAAATTTCAGCTCAATATAATGGTCCTTCGATCTTCTTCGGGAAAATCGATTATACTAGGCTGTTTTTAAATAAAACAGGAATATGAATAGCTTTGCAAATGGGTTTAAAACTAAAACTTAAAAGCTCCATTTTGAACTTCCATGGTTCAAAAATGATCATCTATGTGCTATGAACATCATGTATAAAAATCAAGATGTTTTAACGGTAAGATTTCCTGGATTGGTCATATCTTTGTAACCATATCATATCATTGAAAAACATTTTGGACAAATTATTTTTCAACCCTTTTAACAACTTTAAACTTAGAATTGGAGAAATCATAGCTTAGCATTGCGTTTGTAGTGTCGATAAATGGTCCAAAGTCAAACCTGTAACTCTGGCCACTTCCGGACACCATCGGCCGCCACAAAACACCGACTACCCTTATCTCTCTACTTATTTCTCTCTCTTATTTCTCTCTAACCCTAGAGAAATCTAATACAAATGAGCATAAAAATGCTCTTTTATATACAAAACTATTGGCTAAATGCATAATACACCCCTCATGATTAATATTTACAACAATGGTCCTTCAAGTTTTGTGAAGCCATAAGATGAGGTAACACTATTGCATTAAACCGAACCAGTCACATTTCTCAACTTATACTACTAAAATATACTCCATTAAAATATATTGCTACTCATCAAATTCTTTTACTTCATAATAACTCTCAACGAATAACAAAATTATATTTTACAACTACACCTAAAATGAGACGTTAAAATTATATTTCAAGCTAAGTTTATGTATCAGCCATAAATAGGCCCTACACTTTATTTAATAAAACACTTCACTCTAAATAATTAAAAAAATGATTATCATTTTTGAAAATTAGATTTTACAAATCCACCCTCCTAATAGAGGATTTCTCCCTGAAACCTTGTAACTCCGCATAAAGAAAAAGAATTAGATCCTCCATTCACACAAATATGATATGATTGTCAAACACTTGTAATGAGTATTTAGAAAAAATGCTTATAAATACTTGCATTGAACTCATATTACAAACCAAAACCTAACATATCATTTATGTTGGGTTACATTCTTGCCTAAGTCATTCGGAATCCACTAAACATGCTACAACTCATATTCATTTGTTCTTTAAAGTTGGGTATTAACCAAGTAAGAGATATATTACTTTAAGATACAATACATAGCAATTTTTTAATGTTCCAAAATTGGCATTTTCGATAAGGAATTAAACTTTTTTCTTTTTCCACGCTTTTCAATATTCAACCATAAGCAAGACTAAAGAAATGATCACATATATACAAGCAATCATAATAGCAATTGGTAGCATGAACTCACATCATCTAAAGTAAGTTTCCATACCGAAAATCAAGTTTTCTCTTTGTTGAACTTTCATAGTCAAAATATATATACATGCATGATTAAATATTGGTGTATACCTTCTTGACTAGTAGATATACATAATTCTCATGTCGGTCCTCCTTCTTTGATAGGATTTCCATTTATTGCATTGTTATTCATTTTTTTGACTTCACCATTTCCTACAATATCATATATATAATATACACAAACCACTATGAGGTTAAGGGTTTAGTTTAGATTCAGTATTCATACGTATCAACTTTTCTTTCAACATGTCCCTATTCAGGGTACCCAAGTTATTTCAAGGTCATATTGATACTAGACAATAGTAGCGAATTGTAGACAATGTAAGTTTACCAACATAACCTTAAAATTAAATAAATATTAAATAAAGTAAAATGCAACATTCTTATTGTTTTAAACTTCTTTTTTTTCCTTACAAAGAATTTCTTATCATTTCAAACCTCCACTATATATACACACATACACTAGAACTGGCCCGCCACACATCGATACGGAGACACGCTAATTTTGAACCAAATTCAAATGTAATGGAGACGAAATAGTAAATATAACATTAATAATTTAAAAAAATACCTAAAACTAAACTATTACAAAAAAAGGAAAACGAAAATAGTTTTAGTTTCCCCAAATCCTAGTCGGTTCTAGGAGGTTTTGTTTATCTTTGTCCCACCCCGATTTCTAGCCCCAAACTAATTTAGCCTAAACTGGTTTTAATCCTTCTTAAAATAAAAAACCCGAACCGTTTTTGGGACCCATACCGATTTGAGAGAAAAAAAGAAGTCATCAGGGCTTCCAAGGTTATAAAAAACACTTGAACATATATTATTAATACACGACATTATTAATAATTTTTTATCTATAATAATACTTTTCTTATGGAATCTAGTTATATTCCTATTTTTTATGAGAGCAACAAATATTGTTAATAAAAGTATACTCAGTGTATTAATTATAAATTTATTAAATAATGTATTGATATATCTTGAACTATATTGTAAATTACAAAAGTGTCCTTCTCAAATAAAGTTAAATTACTTTGTCCATCTAATATATATTATTATATAATAGTATAGATATAGATGTATTTTAACACACACACACACATATATATATATATATATATATATATATAATGTGTCTTGAAATTTAAGGTACATTACAAAGGTGTCCCCAAATAAAGTTAATTACTTTTGTGTCCATCTAATATATATTATATAATATATAAGTATAGTTTAATATACATACGAGAAGTGGCCCGTCACGCATCGTGACGGAGATAGATTGATTTTAAACAAAATTTATATGGAATGGAGACCAAAATGTAAAAACAACATTAATAGATTAAACTAAAAAATACCTACACTAAACTATTACAAAAATCAAAAAAGAAAAACAAAAATTGTTTCAAATACCTACACTGCACCAGGTCCGAGTTCGAGGTGAGTCTTAATTTGTAGTATGTTTTTGTTGTATAAGATCCTAAGAATGATGATTATATCTGTTTTGCATACAGCTTGCAAAAACAGAAGTCTCTAACTAAAAGCCCCAAAGCTCAGGTTCTTAGTTCACCTGCCATGAGTTGAGCAAAGGAAATTCAGACCTGTCTTGGAAATGAGTTTCCCAGCTGTATAAAGGTGATGCTTAGCTCACAAGTCACCTCTGGTTTTTGTACGGTAACGCCTCATTCTCTTCAACTGCTTGCAATCAATCTTCGGATTTTTTAAAAACAAGATAAACCCTTCTCCCCTTGTTTCATAGGGTCCTCTAGCTCATTTCTGCAAGTCTTTTCTATCCAAATAAGACGTTACTTTTATATATAGATATATGATTCAATTTAATGATGGGAAAACAGCTACTTCGTCTCATAAAACAAAGAAAAACAAGCATCCAGAGTCTCTCCAAAATCCGGTTAAAAGGCCTAGAAAGTCCGCCACGCTATCAATATCCGAGCTCCCTAGTGGCCACCATATTGAACATCTAGGAAACAGCAGCCAAGAGGTTCAAGAATGTTATGGACCATCCAAAGCCCATTTTTCTTTCGAAGAAGTCAAATCTTTTGAAGACTTACCATCTTCTGGTCAATGGAGACAGCATTGACCATGAGCTAACCGATGATGAAAGAATGGATTACTACAAACTATGTTTGTATAAAAAAAGAATTTCTTCATCCCGAAAACGTGTATGACAGGTTAGTGGTGGTTTTGATTCGTCTAACAGTAGAGATAGCTGATGAGATTAAGAAGTGCAAGCTCACCACAGCTAAGGAAGAGTTTGATAAATGGGATAAGTACCTGAAAGCTTTGGAGGGTTTTGGCATGAAAGTTGGCTTTTTACGCGATAAGTTAATCACACATGAAACGCTTGTGCTTGATTCAGAAGGGGTGTTGGACCTAAAGCAGTACATGGAGGCAACAAATGAACATAAACGCATCATAGTTGAGTAAAAGAATGTAGCTGCCATGCGTAAGGAGTTGAAGGGAAGTGCTAAAAACTGAGAGGAGATTTCGGGTATTTTAAAGCAGAAAGTTCAGAGGCATGAACTTAGGTTCAGGAAGGTGGTGACTGCACCATTGTAGGCTCTATCAGAGGGACATTAAGTTGTTTTCATTTTATGGTTAAATGTAAAACTTATGAATAACCAACCACATTTACTGAGCCACATTTAGTTTTATAGCCTAACATATATGGAAAAAACTCCTTAGTGAGAATCGATCGAGCCTACCATGGTGCATTCACCACATTGTAGAACCTATGTTCATGCCTTTCAACTTTCTGCTTTATAATACACAAAATCTCCTGACAGTGTTTAGCAACTCCCTTTAACTCCTTACGCATGGTAGCTACTTTCTTTAGTGCATCTTTATGCGTTTTTGTTCATGTGTTGCCTCCATGTACTGCTTTATGTCCAATGTAACTTCTGAATCAAGCATAAGCGTTTCAAGTGTGATTAACTTATCACGTAAAAACCCAACTTTCATGCCGAAACCCTTGAAAGCTTTCAGGTACTTATCCCATTTATCAAACTATTCCTTAGCTGTGGTTAGCTTGCACTTCTTAATCTCACCAGCAATCTCAACGCTTAGACGAATCATACCCACCACTAACCTGTCATACACGTCTTCCGGATGAAAATTTTCCTTCTTATTCAAGCATAGTTTGTAGTAGCCCATTCTAACATCAGCTGGGAGCTGATTGTCGATCCTGACTCCATTGACCAGAACACCAAAGTCTTCAAAAGAGTTGACTTCTTCGAATGAAAGATGGGGTTTGGTTGGTCTAGAACATTCTAGACCTCTGAACCAACCGTTTCCAAGATGTCCAATAACGTGGCCACTAGCGGACAGGATTGCTGTTTTCCCACAATTTAGTTCAACTCTATAAATAAAGATAACAACGAAAATTAACTAAAACAAAACGCAAAATAGTTACCTGGAGTGACAACCGGCAATTCCCGGTTGTAATCACACAAATAACAAACCTTAAGACAATATACTAGCATAATTAGATGTAAATTTTATCATACGTTGAAACTTTAACAAGCGAATGCGAACGTTGGTGATAATTCAATTGGAGCACTAATGTATGTTATTTAGATTTATGCTATGAATTATCCTACTAAGGTGCATTTAATATAATAATTCATGATTTTATAAAATCTTTTCAAGTTAATATGCGTATACATATTATAAAGATTATTAGAACACGACCAACGAGCACTCGAATTATATGATACTTTAACGTTTTTTTTATAATATAGTTATGGGATATATATAAATATATATGCTCATAAGTGTATGTAATTATTCATACTTAACCATGTATATGTATACCTACGTGCATATATATACATTGGACTCACACGCATACATAAAATATAATTGTTTAGCTAAAAATCCAATACTTACCTAATATTTAGTTAAATATTTGTATGGATTTTATCAACACATGCACATTTAATAGATCTTAATCAAAATGCTCCCAAGGATGAGACAAGATTTTGTTAGAAGATGACAACAAATGTTTAGAAATTTCAAGTCCCCAAATCTATTTTAATAAGCTGCTCTCTCTCTCAAAAATCCGGCCGCCGGATCCGTTTTCCAGCCAACAGCCAGCTGCCGGTCGCTTTTCCGGCGACACACACATGACACTCCTCTCCTGTACCCTCACACATACTCTTCAGTTCCGAAGAGAGAGAGAGCGGCGATAGAGAGAGGGTTCGGGAAAAGAGGAGCCGGCCACCACTGACGGTGGTGACGCCGGCGGTGGCGGCAGAGCCACCACATGTCGGAGGTCCAAGGAAAACCACCACCACAGGCGGTGGCGCTGTGGTGGGTGGTGTCGGGTGGTGGTAACGAGCGCAAGAGAGAGAGAAACCAAGAAGAGAGAGACGTCGGCAGTGTAGCGGCAGCGATGATAGTGGTCGTGACAGCGACGCTGGCGGTGGGCGGCTTCTTGCAAGCCGACGGCGGCGGTAGTGGTGATGTTTGGTTCGAGATCTGGTACTGTTCTTCGGTTCAGGTTTAGGTTCGGTTAAAGATTTGGTTTATTTGGGTTGAGTCAACATTTATTTCGCATCTCGTTTTGGGTTCGGGTCAACCCAGTTAACACAGCGGTTTGACTAGTCAAAGGTGGTCAAAGGCGATCAAAACCGAGTCAACCTGGTCAACAGCAGTCCACTAAGTCAACAACAGTCAACTCGGTTCAGTGATGATCGACTCGGTTCAGTCACGGCACACTCAGTTCGACTCGGTTCAGTTACGGGTCAAACCCGGTCAAGCCTGGTCAACTGGTGTTTAAACACGGGTCCAAAACCTGGTCAACTCAGTCAAACTCGTTCAACAGTGGTTCTTGGTAAAATAATATTAACGCAAGTATTAGATAATTATTTAAAGTTTTATCTTAACATGACATCGAGCTCAAACCGGCAAAAATTATACGTGAAGATTTCTAACTACTCGGACTTATACATAAACGTATTAGTGTTGTTTTTACAAATATATATATATATATATATATAAATACCGGCCAAAACCGAATCGACATCGTCATACAATATATAAAAATATATATATCTAATTACATACACATATATATTATTAAACTTGATCGCGATGATTATTCGACGTTTTAAAGATACGAAAAAATTATAAATATCTAGGTTATATTGACTTGTTGCGTTTTGACTAATATATAGACAACTGACATCTTGTCAGGATCGTCCAAAAAAACAGATGAAACTCTACCCGTTTTTGTAAAAATCCGCAAAGTGAAACGTGTTTGTTATAAAAACAAAACCTTTCCGATTCAAGTAATTTTGACAAAAATAAATATAAATGTACATTTATTTTAACGACACTTATAACTTACGAAACCAGGTCGTAACCATTCGAGCAAATGTGGTAAACTAATTAACGGAACTCCGAAAAACTTATATTATATAAATATAATTGTTTATATTTAAATCAAACGTAGTTAATTCGTATACTTTTTATAAAAATAGTATAATAGTTTATATTTATATCCAGAAATTAGAATACCTTTTATAAAATAAATATAATCGTATATTTATTTCAAACGATTGTTATTTTCCCAAAATGGTTCTAGCGACAAATCAAATCTTGGTACACATACCAAGTAAAATATATTTATTCCAAACAAAGTTAGAGTTTATTTTCCTCAAGGGTTCTAGCAATCTTAAAGGATTTCACTAAATCATAACCGGATTTAACTACGTAACAGTAATGGCAAGCATAACAATAACATGAGTGTCAAACTGAAGCAATTTCTTACGGTATTAGTGTTCGGAGAAGTTGCTTCCTTTCGTGTATAAGTTAGAGAACCAGCAAATGTAGTGGGCTTCGATTTTCCAGGTTTACTATGTCAAAAAACTAGAGGGAATTTACTCAAATGAAGTTCATTGTGCTGTTATCCTTTGGCATTTGGCAGCACATTCAGAACAAGTAACTCCAGGTAGTTATTTTGAGTTTTTTTTACTATTTTAGTTGTTACCTTTTTTTTACATTGTTGAACTAAATCATGGGAAAACAGCTACCCTGTCCCCTAGTGGCCACCTGTGAAGAGGTTGGTTCAGAGGTTCTAGAGTGTTGTAGACCAACCGAACCCCATCTTTCATTCGAAGAAGTCAACTCTTTTGAAGACTTCCGTGTTCTGGCCAATGGACATGAGCGACAATAAGCTAACTGCTGAGGTTAGGATGGGCTACTACAAACTATTCTTGTATAGGAAAGAATTTCTTCATACGGAAGACGTGTATGACAGGTTAGTGGTGGTTGTGATTCGTCTAACGGTAGAGATAGCTGATGAGATTAAGAAGTGCAAGCTCACCACAACTAACCAAGAGTTTGAAAAATGGGATATGTACCTGAAAGCTTTCTGGGGTTTTGGCATGAAATTTGGGTTTTTACGCGATAAGTTAATCACACTTGAAACGCTTGTGCTTGATTCAGAAGGTGTGTTGGACATAAAGCAGTACATGGAGGCAACAAATGAACATAAACGCATCAAAGTTGAGTTAAAGAATGTAGCTGCCATGCGTAAGGAGTTGAAGGGAAGTGCTAAAAACTGAGAGGATATTTCGGGTATTTTAAAGCAGAAAGTTGAGAGGCATGAACTTTGGTTCAGGAAGGTGGTGAATGCACCATGGTAGGCTTATCAGAGGGTCATTAAGTTGGTTTTCATTTTATGGTAAAATGTAAAACTTATGAATAATGAACCACATTTAGTGAGCCACATTTAGTTTTACAGCTTAACATATATGGGAAAAACTCCTTTGTGAGAATCGATAGAGTCTACCATGGTGCATTCACCACATTCTAGAACCTAAGTTCATGCCTTTCAAGTTTCTGCTTTATAATACCCCCTGATAGTTTTAGCACTTCCCTTCAACTCCTTACGCATGGCAGCTACTTTCTTTAACTCGTCTTTATGCGTTAGGTTCATCTGTTGCCTCCATGTACTGCTTTATGTCCAATGTACCTTCTGAATCAAGCACAAGCGTTTCAAGTGTGATTAACTTATCTCGTAAAAACACAACTTTCATGCCAAAACCCTTGAAAGCTACGGTTAGATGAATCTTACCCACCACTGGCCTATCATACACGTCTGCCGGAGGACGAAATTCTTTATTATACAAGAAGAGTTTGTAGTAGCCCATTCTAACATCATCGGTTAGCGGATGGTGGATCCTTACTCCATGGACCAGAACACACGGAGGTCTTCAAAAGAGTTGACTTCTTCCAATAAAAGATGGGTTCGGTTGGTCTAGAACATTCTAGAACCTCTGAACCATCCTCTTCATTACCGTTTCCAAGATGTCCGATAAGGTAGCCACTAGGGGACAGGGTAGCTGTTTTCCATGTTTTAGTTCAACACTATAAATAAAATGTAACAACTAAAACTAACTAAAACAAAACGCAAAATAGTTACCTGGAGCTGAATGTGCTGCGAAATGCAAAAGGCTAACACAATCAACTTCATTTGAATATATTCCTTTTAGTATGTAAACATATAGAAGTAAGAACATTTGAGATTATTAAAGAAGTATGTTATGATCGGTCTCATGCGCCTTAAGAACTTTGTTAAGATGTACTTTTTTAAAACCCAAGGTCATAGGAAATCATGCTATAAGTTATTCACCTTAAATTTGGTAGTTTCAATTAAATGGAAGAGCAAAACATCTCCAATCTTCAAGTTACGTCCAACTGCAAATTATTTCCACCCTGCACTAAGCCCATGCTTGCATGCAATGTATTTGACTTCCCATTGCTCTCCATTTTCAACTTCAAATGCAAATTTAACGTTTTCTTTTGGTAAAAAGGAATTGGATCCGAAAGACCGTATGAACCACGGAGGGAGGTTGTTTATCTTGTTTTGTCATGTTTAAAAACAACAGTGATTGCAAGCAGTTGAAGAGAGAGAGAGAGATTATTTTCCTAGATGGTTCTAGCGACAAATCAAATCAGCGGACACATACCAAGTAAATTTTATTTATTCCAAACAAAGTTAAGAGTTATTTTCCTTAAATGGTTCGAACAATCTTAAAGGTTTTCCACAAAATCATAACATGATTTAACTACGTAACAGTAACAGCAGTAACAACAATAACTTGAATGTCAAACGGAAGTAATTTCTTACAGTATTCAGAGAAGTAGTTTCCTTTTGCGTATAAGTTTGAGAACCAACAAATCTAGTCGGCTTCAATTTTTGAGGTTTAATCTGCCAAGAACACAACCAAGTCTAGTGTTAACTAACTGATTTCAAGCAAATACATTGACAAATCGATGAATAACATGTAGCGACATAAGATTAGAGATACCCATGAAGGACTGCAGGGAACAAATGGCTGAGAGTTTGAAATGTTTGTCAATTGACATGAATTAAAGTTGTCTTCTGCATAACGAGGGTTAAACCTGAGTTCATACTTCTCAAATTTCCTGTTTACAATACCCGAAATCTCCTCACGCAAGGCAGCTACTTTCTTTAACACATCTTTAATGCGTTTATGTTCATTTGTTGCCTCCATGTACTGCTTTATCTCCAATGCACCTTCTGATTCAAGCACAAGTCTTGCAAGTGCGCGTAACTTATAGCATAAGATACCTGGAGTTACTTGTTCTGAATTTTCTCCCAAATGCAAAAGTCTAACAGCACAATCAACTTCATTTGAACAATTTCCCTTTAGTATGTAAACCTACAGAAGCAAGAACATTTGAGATTATACACATGTATCTCATGATCGTCTAAAGGCGTTCAATTGCATGAATTAGTTGTCTTCTGCATAAGGGGTTTTAAACTGATTCATACTTCCAAATTTCCTGTTTACAATACCGAAGTTCTCAGCAAGGCAAGCTATTTCTTAACCAATCTTTATGGTTTATGTTCATTTAGTTGCATCCATTACTCTTTATCTCCAATGCACTTCTGATTCAAGCCCAAGTCTTGCACGTGCGCGTAACTTATCGCATAAGATACTGGAGTACTCTTTCTGAATTTTCTCCAAATGCAAAAGTCTAACGCAAATCACTTCATTTGAACAATTCCCTATATGTAAACTACAGAAGCAAGACATTGAGTTATCACAATGTAACTCTGATCGTCTAAAGGCGTTTTAATTTACCATTGTGTCTCGCGCTAGGTGTGCTTTTTTAGAACTACAATAAGATGAACCTTTTAACCAAGGTTAAGAAAAGCATCATAAGTATTTACCTCAAATTGGGGTTTCAACTAAATGGAAGAGCAAACCATTCTAGTCTTCAGATAGTCCAAATCGACAAGTATTTCCTGCACTAGCTATTCGCAATCAAATATTGACTACTCTTTGCTCCCATTTCATTCAAAGTAAATTTAAAGTCTTTTTGGTAAAAAAATGACAGAAATGAGCCAGAAGACATATGAACACGGGAGAGTGGGTTTATCTTGTTTGTCCTGTTTTTTTTCTAAAAAAAAGAGGATAGCAAGCAGTTTAAGGGCGGAGGAGGGATTTTTTCCTCAATGGTTCTAGTGACAAATCAAATCCCGTATACTGGTACGAATGACAAATTTTATTCCCAAACAACTAGTGAATATTTCCCCAATGGTTGTAGTAATCTTAACTTTTCCCCTAATTTAACTAGATTAACTAGGTAATAGTAATGGTGTGGTAATTTTAATACTATCTACCGCTTTTGGTGATAACTTTCAAGAAATACCCCTTAGCGGCGAACCTTTAGCGGCGACAGCCAAGTGTCGCGCTATTGTCTCGTGTCCGAGCTTCAGTCAAACCCTAGCCGTTGATCATTTTCAAGATCTGACGCATTAGGGAACGGCGTTCTCGCTAAGGTCCTTATCATTATACCACTAGCACTAAATTTATCAGTAACATAGCGCGAAGGTTATCATACGCGACCGCCGTCGCCGCTAAAGTGTAAGAATCAAGTATTGGGATGTCAATCCGAAATAAAAAACTTTATTCACATTTTTCACAGAACCTTATAAACTTTGACTCCGAATTGAGTATCCTACTTTCAATTACATCCTTACACGATTTCTTCCTCCTTCATTTCCCCCCCAAAACTCGCATGAGCACCGTCGGAGTCCCCCGTTTTTTTGCCCAAATCAGTTAGTTTAACTCTCTTTATGTTAAATTTCTTATCTACATTTGTTATATTCATGTTATAGGCTTTAATTTTTGCGCGTTTTTGTGTATTTTTTTTGTTTGTGGAAGAAAACTCGGATCACCACCTCTCTTCTTGAGTCACCACCATCATTTCTCCGCACCACCTCTTCTCCGCGGTCTTCGTTTCCTTTCCTGGAAACTTTAAAAAAAGGTTAGTTTAATATGTATTTTTTTTTGTTTAGAAATTGTATAATTTTTTGTTTAGGTATGTAAATGTGTATGGAAGAATGAATTTTTGTATGTAAAAATGTATAATTTAGGTGTGTTTGGTGAAATGTGTATGTAAAAATCTATGTATTTGTTGATGTAGGTGTATGTAAGGATGGATGTTTGTATGTAAAATGTATCATGTAGGTGTGTTTGGTGAAAATGTGTTTGTAAAAATCTATGTATTTGTTGATGTAGGTGTATGTAAGGATGAATGTTTGTTTGTAAAATGTATAATGTGGGTGTGTTTGGTGAAAATGTGTTTGTAAAAATCTATGTATTTGTTGATGTAGGTGTATGTAAGGATGAATGTTTGTATGTAAAATGTATAATGTAGGTGTGTTTGGTGAAAATGTATATATGGAAATCTATTATATGTTGATGTAGGTGTATGTAAGGATGAATGTTTATGTGTATGTAAGTCTATGAATGAATGTATATAGTTGTATGTTAGTATGTAGGTGTATGTAATTGATGAACAATTGTGCATCTATATGTTTGCAATTGGTAAAAAATGTGTATGCTAGTATGTATGTTTATAAGTATGTATATGTGTTGGTAGTATAAATGATGTTTAAATTTCATGATTTCTATGTTTATGGTTATGTTTGAAAAAAATATGTTTAACTTGATAATCTCGATGTTTATGTTTAGGTTTGAGAAAAATATGTATTTAACTTCATAATTTGAATGTTTATGTGTAGGTTTGAAAAAAAAAGTTCAATTTTGATAATTTCTATGTTTATGTAAGTTTGACAAATATATATTAGTTAGAAATACCCTCCTTAAATTAAAATTATCATTTAAACCATAACGAACATAAAAAATACCTGCCAAAATTGAAATCTTTATTTAAAAAAAAATGAGCTAATAAAACACTCGTCCGATATATATTAGTTAGGCAATACCCTCCTTAAATTAAAATCATCATTTAAAACATAACGAACATCGAAAATACCCGCCAAAATTGAAATCATTATTTAAAACAATCCCTACTAATAAAATAGTCGCCCGAAATTTAAACCATTATGAAGAACATCACAAGCTTTAAAAATTGCGCCCGAGTTTGAATTCATCATTTTAAACATAACGAGCTTAGAAATACCCGCCCGAAATTGATTTAGAAATTAATTTCAGGTTGTCCCCGTTTAACTTGGGACTGCTTTTTAAATATTTTATCTCATTTAGGATTACACGATTGTTTGTTTAAGAAGGATTCGGTTATCATTTTCTCTTTGCTCCTCAGGTATGTATCATTACATATATACTTGGGAGCTAAGAGGAAATGTTGCCGAATTTTTCTTAAATAAACAATCATGTAATGCACATTCACTTATGAGATAAGGTGTTAAAAAGTGGGTTTAGCAGCCTACCCTTGTCTTGTTAATCTTAAATTAGATTTTCTTTTAGTTGCATAATGACTTACGAAAAAAGTTGGATTGATTCCCCACGTCATTCACCTCACTACAAGCAAGGACTCGAGTCTTTCATCAAGATGTGTGAAAGAGTGATAAAAAACGACGACGAAGTTAGATGTCCGTGTAACGTATGTAAAAATTCCGGCTTAATAGACATGGCAACTATGAAACGCCATTTGCATATTAGCAGTTTTTGGAAGGATTACACGTAGTGGACCTATCAGGTGGAAACGGCTCCAGTTGCGGAAGTAGACGATGTTGCGCCACAAAACAGTATGGGAAACGTTATTGAAGACGTTAGGGGGAGCGTATGGAAGAAGATACATACGTTAACCAACAAAACTCGAATGGAGATAGTAGTGGTGTTCGTGATGATTTTGAAGACTTGGTAAAGTAAGGTGAAACAGAATTATATCCTGGTTGTACTAAGTATTCTTCTATTGACTTTTTAGCAAAGCTTATGAATATAAAGGATATGCACCATTTGACTAACGAAGCATTTGATCGAATCCTCTTCTTGTTGCGAGATTCGATGCCAGAGGGCAACAAGATTCCCGTTTCGTATTATGTAGCTAAGAAGACATTTAAGAAGATTGGTTTAGCATATGAGATGATAGACGTGTGCACAAATGATTGTGCTCTCTTTTGGAAAGAAAACAAGTCCTTGCAAAATTGTCCCATTTGTAAAGAGAGTCGATGGGTCGATAAAGACAAAAAAGGCACGAAGGTGGCTCGTAAGGTGTTACAATACTTTCCTTTGACGTCTAGACTATGACGTTTGTATTGTTCAAGGCACACAGCAAAAGATATGATATGGCATAGTACCGGACGATCGGAAGATGGGACTATGCGTCATCCGCTGATGGATCTTCATGGCAAGACTTTGATAAAAAGTACCCAAACATCGCGATGGAGCCACCAAATGTTCGTCTAGGGCTTGCAGCTCGCGGTTTTAATCCATTTAACAATGGTAGCAGATCCTCAACTCATAGCACGCGGCCGGTTATACTCACTACATACAATCTGCCTCCATGGCTTTGCATGCGAGAGTCCACCTTGATGTTGACCTTGTTGATTCCTGGCCCTAAATCACCTGGGAAAGACATGGACGTTTTCCTTAGACCGTTAGTGGATGAGCTTAACCAATGGTGGCAGTCAAGTATACATACTAAAGACGCAGCAACAAACACGTACTTCACAATGAAGGCGGCGTTTTTATGGACCATAAATGACTTTCCAGCCAGTAGTAATCTATCAGGTTGGAGCGGTCAAGGCTACATGGCATGCCCAACTTGCAACCAAGACACTCCTTCAATACGTGTTACTGGTAAATGTGCTTATTGTCACACCCCGACCCGCAGCGGAATAAGAGTCGGGGCATAATTGGGTTACCACCAAAGCTCATGATATTTACTAATATGTTTCATATTTATTAAACTCAAAATTACATTCCCAAATATCCAAACATGTCCATACAATACAAAGAAAATAAACCAAACAAACAATCCCAAACTCTAAATCATTTTATTCTTCTAGTCCAATCCTAAGTGTTTCTTGCTGCAGCTGGTTCACCTGTATCATGTGTAAAAATGGGGGTTTTTGGGTCAACATAAGTTGGCGAGTGAACCTTGTTAGATAAACATTTATTATTGATTTACTTGTTAGTTTAGCAATGAAAAATTGTGCATAATCATAAATGAGCAAATGTAAATAATCAAGCAGTAGTAATTGCACTCACAACTATAACAAACAGTAACATATGATAGCATACATTAACATACCAACATCATACAATAAATAACATGAATGAAACTGTGCGATCAAGGCTCAATCAAACGGAGCCGATCGTATTGCATGTACTGAAAATGAAAAATGTCTGTGCGATCAAGGCTCAATCAAACGGAGTCGATCGTATGTGGGCACGCCAGGTTCACGCTCATAATGTAATGGGGAACATGCTCAACGCTCATAATGTAATGGGGAGCGGCGGCCTATGAAATTGCATGTACTGAAATAGTAAATTGAATCTAACAATAACTACACAAACAGTTGAAGCAAGCTGAATACACATGTTTAAGATATGATGTATGCACAATGATTTAAATATAATATATAGCAAGACACATGATACACCCCAAAAACGTGATTAAAACGGGGAATTTGTAAAGATTCACTCACATTGGGTGCGTTTGATTGGAGATGATGAGATGCGCACGAGTCGGGAGAGTTGAACAACGAGAATTACTAACCTAAATAGTAACGGAAAAATATAGTAAATGAGTGGATTTTATTAAGGATTTTAATGGAATTTTTAGATATATTTTTGTGAGTTTAAGGCTATTTTCTATCTTTAAAAATATTATTTTTAAGTATTTTTAATTGATTTTTAAATTAAATTAAATTAAATAAATAAAAAATATAAAAAAAATTGTTTATTTTTGCGTTGACCGTTGACCGTTGACTTGTTGACCAGTTCGGTCAGTGTGCATGTATGCGCTGGGTGAGACTCGAACCCGAGACCTCCCGTACGCGTGCACGCAGCTCTACCAACTGAGCTACGTGTCTAACTCGAAATAATCTTGTTTTTAATTATATTTATATACTAATTCGATTTATTCAAAATTCATTTGTTTTCAAAAGAAGATTTTAAATCATCGAACCGGTGCCGTTAACCAGACTCGAACGCCTGACGTGCGACTTAGTGTTGCACACAGTCTACCGCTGGACTGTGTGTCTAACCTGTTTAATATTTCGTTTTTATTATACTTAACAACCAACACAGTTAACCCGGTTCAGCTTTAAACAAAAAGGCATTTTATTACATAGAGGGTGCGTATATCAGGGATCGAACTCGTGACGTGTGCGTATTATTTGCACACAGTCCACCGCTGGACTGTGTGTCTAACCCGTTTAAAATACCAATTTTAATTATACTTATAGTGTTATCACAGTTCATCTTCTTCGTTGGATTTTACCGACAGTAGATTACACCATTAAATCTTGTCAATTCGATTGTTAAACATTGCACAGGCTAATATGAGATAGCAGAGATGATAATTAGAGGAAAACATACCGGTGAACGATTGATTACAGAGTTCCGGCAAGGCGTCGGTCTCTGTTTTTAAGAACTTCAACTGAGCAAATCAATTAATCGTTTTGATTAGCTAATCATGAAATTGAAGTGCTAAACAAACGTTATAAGTGTGTTTGAAGGTCCTTACCGTTTCACAGACGAAGATAAAGATTTCCAGAAATTTTCCGGCGAACTGGAATTATCTGATAACAGTGCCTGAATTCGATCTCAAGTGGAAGGTTTGAGTTAGAAATAGCTTAACAACTGTTAGACTACGATGGTATTGAAGAACTTACCGATTTGAGGAAAAATACGGTTTTTCGACGAACTTGCAGAATTTTCCGGCGAGTTGATTTAAGCTTTCTGCTGGACCGAATGTGTGACGAAAGTGAAATGGAAAGTTTGTATGATGTTTCTGAGTCGCGAGAGGGGTCTTGATTGAAGTAATTCAGACATTGATTATTTTCGGTTATAAAAAACCGATTATGATCAAAATTGAAGTTCATTCAAATCCGAATTGATTAGGATCGTCGGTGCATCGGTTATAAACCTGAAATCGCGATTATTCAAACGTTGTATATAAGATTCATTTGTTTCCTAGAGTTGAATAGCCGATTTCAGTGTTTCAGTTGGCGTAACCGGTTTATCTAGGTTTGTATATAAGATTCATTTGTTTCCTAGAGTTGACAGAAAACAAACAAGTGGTGGAGTGGTGATGTGTGTGTGTGTTAAGTCTTGGGATTTCACTTTCAGGCTGACCCGGGTTCGAGCCCCGGCAGCTACATTTTATTTTTATTTATTTTGTTTTCACTTTTTATCAAATATAATTTTTATAGTTTAGTTTGTTTATTAATTATGTATCATTAAAAATCAAAATAACCAAAAATATACAACGTGACAATTATAACTTGATATTCGATTACAAAACGGAGCGGGTTTTGGAAACCCGTTTTTGACAAATGTTACAGTATCCCCTACTTTTAGGAATTTCGTCCCGAAATTTAAGTAGTTGAAGTAGTAGGAAAAAGATGCGGGTATTTTTCACGCATTGAGTCTTCACGTTCCCAAGTAAACTCAGGTCCCCGTTTCGACTCCCAACGTACCCTAACAATTGGAATGCGACTCCGTCGTAGACGTTTCTCCCCGAAGTTCATGATTTCTACTGGTCTTTCAATAAAATGCATAGATTCATCAATCTGAATATCTTCCAGAGGAATGTGGAGGTTTTCATCAGCGAGGCACTTCTTCAAGTTAGATATGTGGAATGTGGGATGAATCCTGTTGAGTTCTTCTGGTAGATCAAGCTTGTATGCTACAGGTCCTACTCTTTCGAGTATCTTGAAAGGTCCTACGTAGCGTGGTGCTAGCTTGCCTTTTTGACCAAAACGAACTACTCCCTTCCACGGTGATACTTTTAGAAGTACATGATCACCAATGTTAAACTCTAAAGGCTTCCGTCGTTTATCTACATAACTCTTTTGACGACTTTGAGCCGCTAGAAGATTGTTTCGGATTTGATGGATCTTGTCTGTGGTTTCTTGGATCAATTCTGGACCAGTGATTTGAGTTTCCCCAATTTCGTGCCAACATACTGGAGATCGGCACTTACGACCATATAAAGCTTCAAAAGGTGCCATGCCAATACTTGAATGATAGTTGTTGTTGTACGAAAATTCAATTAATGGTAGATGAGCGTCCAAATTTCCCTTGAAGTCTATAACACATGCTCGAAGCATATCTTCAAGAGTTTGAATGGTGCGTTCAGATTGACCATCAGTTTGAGGGTGATAGGCGGTACTGAGATCTAATCGCGTTCCCATAGCGGCTTGTACTGCTTGCCATGTTCGGGAAGTGTAACGACCATCACGATCAGAAATAATGCTTAACGGTACCCCATGTCGGCTTACGATTTCGCTGATATAAATACGAGCAACCTTTTCGTTCTTGAAATCTTCGCGGATAGGAATAAAGTGAGCTGATTTTGTAAGTCGGTCAATTATTATCCATATAGTGTCATACCCACCAGAAGTGCGAGGTAACCCGGTAATGAAGTCCATGGTTATATTTTCCCACTTCCATACAGGTATTTCAGGTTGGACCAGAAGTCCTGAGGGTCTTTGGTGTTCAGCTTTCACCTTGGAACATGTAAGGCACTTAGAAACAAAAACAGCAATATCCTTTTTCATTCCAGGCCACCAATAGGTATATCGTAGGTCTTGATACATCTTATCGGCTCCTATGTGTATAGAGTATCGCGTTTTGTGAGCTTCCTTCATAAGAATTTCACGAAGATTGTTGTGGTTAGGAATCCAGATACGATCTAGGTAGTACAGAATACCGTCAGATTTAGTTTCAATTTTAAGTTCAGCTCCACAGGACATCTCCTTTAGTACATCATCTTCCGTTACTGAAACATGTTGGGCTTCTCGAATTTGATCTTTAATGTCAGTTATGATTTGCGAACATAGAAGACGAATGGAGTTTGCATAACCCTTTCGACTAAGTGCATCAGCCACCACATTTGCTTTGCCAGGGTGGTACCGAATTTCACAGTTGTAGTCATTTAGAAGTTCGACCCATCTTCGTTGCCTCATGTTTAACTCCTTTTGATTGATGATATGTTGAAGACTCTTGTGGTCGGTGTATATTTCACACTTAGTACCATAGAGATAATGTCTCCATATCTTAAGAGCGAACACAACGGCTCCAAGTTCTAGGTCATGGGTGGTGTAGTTCTTCTCATGCGTCTTGAGTTGTCTCGAAGCATAACCTATAACTTTTCCTCTTTGCATTAGAACGCAGCCTAATCCTTGCCCTGACGCGTCGCAATAGACCACAAAATCATCACAACCTTCAGGAAGAGTGAGGATGGGTGCATCACAAAGTTTTTGTTTAAGAGTTTGGAAGGCTTCTTCTTGCTTGGGTCCCCATATGAAAGGTTTCCCTTATGAGTTAAAGCCGTGAGTGGTACAGCAATGCGAGAGAAGTTTGAAATGAATCGACGATAATAACCAGCCAAACCAAGAAAAGATCTTACTTCGGTTGGTGTACGTGGCGCTTGCCACTCTTGTACCGCTTTGATCTTTGAGGGGTCGACATGTATTCCCTTGTCATTGACTACATGTCCATCGAATTGCACCTCTTTTAACCAGAATTCGCATTTGGAGAATTTGGCGTAAAGCTTTTCATTCTCTAGAAGTGTAAGGATGAGTCGAAGATGACGCTCATGATCAGACTTAGACTTTGAATAAATAAGAATGTCGTCGATGAAAACTATAACAAATTGATCAAGATAAGGTTTGCAGACTCTGTTCATTAGGTCCATGAAGACTGCTGGAGCGTTGGTTAAACCAAATGGCATGACCATGAATTCATAATGACCATAACGAGTTCGGAATGCGGTCTTTGGGACGTCTTCTTCATGTACTCTAAGTTGATTAACCAGATCGAAGGTCGATTTTGGAAAAGTAGCTGGCACCTTGGAGTTGGTCAAGAAGATCATCAATGCGAGGTAAAGAATAGCGATTCTTGATTGTTAATTTGTTGAGCTCTCTGTAGTCGATGCACATACGGGACGATCCATCTTTCTTCTTTAAAAAAGGACAGGTGCACCCCAAGGAGATGAGCTAGGACGTATGAATCCCTTGTCAGTCAACTCTTGTAATTGACTGGCTAGCTCTTGCATTTCAGAGGGGGCTAACCTATAAGGAGACTTTGCAACTGGTGTAGCACCAGGTATAAGATCAATACGGAATTTGACTTCTCTAACTGGAGGAAGTCCTGAAATGTCATCAGGAAAAACTTGCGGGAAATCTTTTACTACTGGAATGTCTTCAAGTTTCTTCTCCATGGTTCCCTTGTTGATGATATGAGCTAAAAACGCGACATAATTTTTGCGAAGATATCTTTGGGCTTGAAGACAAGACATTAAGCTGAGCCCCTTCGACGAGGTTTCTCCAAAGATTCGAACAGTCTGACCGTTTGAAAGAGGAATACGTATAAATTTTTTCGCGACATACAACTTCTGCCTGATGTTGACTGAGCCAGTCCATACCAATTATGATATCAAAACTTCCCAGCTTCATAGGAATAAGGTCTACTGAGAATTTGTGGTCGTTTAAGGTGAGTGTACAGTTGCGTATAACAGAATTTAATGAAACTGGTTTCCCGTCAGCAACTTCTACCGTTATGGATTCCATGAGCTTATCCCGATTTTGGTTTAAGATAGGTTCAAATTCTAAGGACACAAAACTTCTATCTGCACCAGTATCAAATAACATAGATGCATATCTACCATTTATAAGGAACGTACCGTTAACCACATTGCCGTCAGCTCTAGCCTGATTAGCGTTGATATTGAAAGCTCTTCTTCTTGCAGGTGGAGGAGCTTGGTTCGCTTGATTCACCGGGTTGGCTTGGGCCTGAGCATGAATAATGTTTACCAACCTTGGACAGGTGTTTCTGAAATGACTTGGGTCTCCGCAATTGTAGCAAGCCCGCATAGGTTGACCCATAGGATAATTGGGTTGGTAATATGTTTGGGCTAAATGTTGGGCGGGTGGATATAGTAGGGGTTGTTGGGCTTGACCCATTAATTGTTGGTGGGTTTGGGTTGAAGGCTGGTGGCGGTTCGTTCGCTGGGGCATGCGGCAGGTTTGAACAGTATGACCTGCGCGACCACAGCCGGTGCAATGCTGGCAAGGATAATCAGGAGAATGGTGATATTGGCAACGGTTGCATTTTGGTAACGGGCCAGAGTAGGGTCTTTTGTATGGGGCAGGTGAAGGAGCGACTTGGGTAATGGGTGCAGCAGGAATTGGGAGGTTGGTTTGTGTAACGGCGAAGTTTCTGGTGTTGTGCTTCCTCTTGTTAGCAAACTTAGAGGAGGAGATGGAATGGCTTGAAGTTTGACCCTCAACAGGGGCTTTCTTTTTCTCTTCTTTAAACTTCCCGTTGCGAATTCGATTCTCGGTCAGTTCAGTTGCTAGCTCCATAGCAGCTTCAAGCGTTACCGGTGAAATGCTGAGAACTGAATCTTGAATTTTCGAGGGAAGTCCTCGAATATAATGTTCGATCAAACGATACGTTGGGGTAAACAAATTTGGAACCATTTGGTTCAACTCTAAGAACCTCTTGTTATAGGTGGTGTGATCTCCCTCCTTCTGCTTTAAAGAATGAAATTCGTCAACTTTTTAATTTCACTCCTAGGACAGAAACGCCTAGTCATGATTTCCCTTAACTCCTCCCAAGTTAAGGCCATTGCATCATCAATTCCCCTCTTCCCTTTTTCAGTATTCCACCAAGTGAGAGCTACCCCAAATAGTCTCCCGGTGGCGTATCGAACCTTGCGATCCTCAGGACAATCGCAGTTGAGGAAGGTGTTTTCCATTTCCTCGAACCAATGGAGGAGAGCAGTGACACCTTCGGTCCCTTCAAATTTAGGAGGATCACAAGATTTGAAATGTTTGTATGAGCACTTGCTGGTAGGAGGGTTGCCGATGTTCTGGTCATGTTGTTGGGGAGGATTAGTGGGATTTGTGGCGAGAGCTTGTTGTACTTGGACCACAATGTCAGGCAGTATCGTGGCCATTTGTTTCGCGATGTGTGTGGCCAAGCGTTCCTCAGACCTTCCTGATCTTTTACCCCCTCGTTGTTGTCTGGACAACATCTACATGAGCATACATAAGAAGATTGTGAGTTTATGGAGTCTTTTTAGGTGTCATGTGTCTTTAAGAAAAATGAAAATAACATAAATATCAATAATGCAACTACATCCATAGGATGTCTTGGGTTTGCTCATGTTGGGCCTCAAATGTCCCCCATACCTTCACCTGTATAGTCATGTGGGCCCCCATGGCTATTGGCTTGGTAGGATTCACATTAGTATTGGCGATTTAACACTCGCATCACCCGAATGCAAACCACAAAATATGTTTATGAGATGTATGGTCGGAATGTGTCCAGGTGTAGACACAATGACAACTCAAAGTGGGGTTAGCTCACACGACGTTTGGTATAGCATGCTTTGGCCTAATAGGTACTTCGTACTCTCATCGTTAGTCCCCAGGTAGGCAAACTGGTCCTTTATTTTGGATTTATACGAATGCCAGCCTAGACAGGACGTTCCGACTACCGGCACTGGTACCCTTCCAGTTACTACATGCCCGTCATGAGAACTCACTTTGATGAGATTTGAAAACACAAAAATCATTGTAAAAGCAATCATGATGTGGTGTGTGCTTTCATGGATATGATGTGTTATGGGAATACAATTCATGATAGGCATTATATGATATTATATACTTATGAACATGCTTGCATAACATTGAATGTAACATTTAACATAAAACATATAAACATCATGAAATTTGGCATGTAACACACAAAAATCTTATAAGTTTCTAATCAACTATAGTATAGGCTCTAAGGGTCTAATAACCTATCCTATATCCCTATAGTCATGGCTCTGATACCAATCTGTCACACCCCGACCCGCAGCGGAATAAGAGTCGGGGCATAATTGGGTTATCACCAAAGCTCATGATATTTACTAATATGTTTCATATTTATTAAAGTCAAAATTACATTCCCAAATATCCAAACATGTCCATACAATACAAAGAAAATAAACCAAACAAAACAATCCCAAACTCTAAATCATTTTATTCTTCTAGTCCAATCCTAAGTGTTTCTTGCTGCAGCTGGTTCACCTGTATCATCTGTAAAAATGGGGGTTTTTGGGTCAACATAAGTTGGCGAGTGAACCTTGTTAGATAAACATTTATTATTGATTTACTTGTTAGTTTATCAATGAAAAATTGTGCATAATCATAAATGAGCAAATGTAAATACTCAAGCAGTAGCAATTGCACTCACAACTATAACAAACAGTAACATATGATAGCATACATTAACATACCAACATCATACGTGCGATTAAGGCTCAATCAAACGGAGCCGATTGTATTACATGTACTGAAAATGAAAAATGTCTGTGCGATCAAGGCTCAATCAAACGGAGCGATCGTATGTGGGCACGCCAGGTTCACGCTCATAATGTAATGGGGAACATGCTCAACGCTCATAATGTAATGGGGAGCGGCGGCCTATGAAATTGCATGTACTGAAATAGTAAATTGAATCTAACAATAACTACACAAACAGTTGAAGCAAGCTGAATACACATGTTTAAGATATGATGTATGCACAATGATTTAAATATAATATATAGCAAGACACATGATACACCCCAAAAACGTGATTAAAACGGGGAATTTGTAAAGATTCACTCACATTGGGTGCGTTTGATTGGAGATGATGAGTTGCGCACGACTCGGGAGAGTTGAACAACGAGAATTACTAACCTAAATAGTAACGGAAAAATATAGTAAATGAGTGGATTTTATTAAGGATTTTAATGGAATTTTTAGATATATTTTTGTGAGTTTAAGGCTATTTTCTATCTTTTAAAATATTATTTTTAAGTATTTTTAATTGATTTTTAAATTAAATTAAATTAAATAAATAAAAAATATAAAAAAAATTGTTTATTTTTGCGTTGACCGTTGACCGTTGACCTTTGACTTGTTGACCTGTTGACCAGTTGACCGGTTCGGTCAGTATGCATGTATGCGCTGGGTGAGACTCGAACCCGAGACCTCCCGTACGCGTGCACGCAGCTCTACCAACTGAGCTACGTGTCTAACTCGAAATAATCTTGTTTTTAATTATATTTATATACTAATTCGATTTATTCAAAATTCATTTGTTTTAAAAAGAAGATTTTAAATCATCGAACCGGTGCCGTTAACCAGACTCGAACGCCTGACGTGCGACTTAGTGTTGCACACAGTCCACCGCTGGACTGTGTGTCTAACCTGGTTAATATTTCGGTTTTTATTATACTTAACAACTAACAGAGTTAACCCGGTTCAGCTTTAAACAAAAAGGCATTTTATTACATAGAGGGTGCGTATATCAGGGATCGAACTCGTGACGTGTGCGTATTATTTGCACACAGTCCACCGCTGGACTGTGTGTCTAACCCGTTTAAAATACCAATTTTAATTATACTTATAGTGTTATCACAGTTCATCTTCTTCGTTGGATTTTACCGACAGTAGATTACACCATTAAATCTTGTCAATTCGATTGTTAAACATTGCATAGGCTAATATGAGATAGCAGAGATAATAATTAGAGTAAAACATACCGGTGAACGATTGATTACAGAGTTCCGGCAAGGCGTCGGTCTCTGTTTTTAAGAACTTCAACTGAGCAAATCAATTAATCGTTTTGATTAGCTAATCATGAAATTGAAGTGCTAAACAAACGTTATCAGTGTGTTTGAAGGTCCTTACCGTTTCACAGACGAAGATAAAGATTTCCAGAAATTTTCCGGCGAACTGGAATTATCTGATAACAGTGCCTGAATTCGATCTCAAGTGGAAGGTTTGAGTTAGAAATAGCTTAACAACTGTTAGACTACGATGGTATTGAAGAACTTACCGATTTGAGGAAAAATACGGTTTTCCGGCGAACTTGCAGAATTTTCCGTCGAGTTGATTTAAGCTTTCTGATGGACCGAATGTGTGATGAAAGTGAAATGGAAAGTTTGTATGATGTTTCTGAGTCGCGAGAGGGGTCTTGATTGAAGTAATTCAGACATTGATTATTTTCGGTTATAAAAAACCGATTATGATCAAAATTGAAGTTCATTCAAGTCCGAATTGATTAGGATCGTCGGTGCATCGGTTATAAACCTGAAATCGCGATTATTCAAACGTTTAGACGGTTGAATAGCCGATTTCAGTTTTTCAGTTGGCGTAACCGGTTTATCTAGGTTTGTATATAAGACTCATTTGTTTCCTAGAGTTGACAGAAAACAAACAAGTGGCGGAGTGGTGATGTGTGTGTGTGTGTTAAGTCTTGGGATTTCACTTTCCGGCTGACCCGGGTTCGAGCCCCGGCATCAACATTTTATTTTTATTTATTTTGTTTTCACTTTTTATCAAATATAATTTTTATAGTTTAGTTTGTTTATTAATTATGTATCATTAAAAATCAAAATAACCATAAATATACAATGTGACAATTATAACTTGATATTCGATTACAAAACAGAGCGGGTTTTGGAAACCCGTTTTTGACAAATGTTACACTTATGTTGGTCATCGCCGGTTCTTAGATGCCAACCATCATTGGAGAACAAGTCTCGAATTTAACGGAAGACCCGAGACACGAGACCCTCCATGACAGTTTAGTCCAGCTGACATAGAAACTCAACACAGTCGTTTAATTAAGTGTCTACCTGGCAAACATCCAGCTTTTGGAGGTGGGAGGATAACACGGTCAGATTGCAAGCTGAACTGGTCCAAACGAAGCATATTTTTTGATCTTGAGTACTGGTCTTCTTTGCATCTGAAACATAACTTAGATATAATGCATATAGAGAAAAATGTGTGCGACAGCTTACTCGGTACTCTTCCAATGAACGATAAGAGCAAAGACACGCCAAATGCTCGGTCCGACTTGAAAAACCTAAACATTCGGCCGGCACAATGGCTGAAACAATCGGGTGGCAAGTTCTTAAGTCCCAACCCAAAGTACTCATTCAAGTCCGATGATCGAATACTTTTCTGTCAGTTTATAAAAATGTTAAACTACCAGATGGGTTTGGATCTAATATCAGTAAGAGGGTGACAAATAACAATGCTAACATTACCGGTTGAAATCTCATGACTTTCATATCCTCATGCAACGTTTGATACCGATTGGAGTTAGAGGGCTTTTGACTAAAGACACATCTACGCCGATAGTAGACCTTTGTATATTCTTTAAGCAACTTTGCTCTAGAACACTATCGGTGGATGATATGAAGAAAGCGAAGGATGACATTGTTACCATCTTATGCAAGTTAGAGATGATCTATCCACCTGCATTCTTTGACATTATGGTTCATTTACTTGTGCATTTACCTGATGAGGCGATTGCTGGAGGTCCAGTAGCTTTTAGATGGATGTATCCATTTGCACGATACATGAAAAAACTAAAGAACTATGTCAAAAACACGGTAAGGCCGGAAGGTTGTATAGCTGAAGGTTATGTGCTTGAAGAAGCTCTAACATTTTGTTCAATGTACCTTCAAGATGTTCAGACTAAGTTCAATCGCCCAGATAGAAATGAAGATGTCGTTGTTGAAAAAAGAAAGTTATGGGTGTTTGAGTCCAAATGTCGTCCTGTTGGCGCAATAAAGGACAAAACACCTATCATTCATCGAAAAAAGCAAGTTGGAATGGTTTGTCCTCGAAAAATGCGCAAAAGTCAGAGAGTACATGAAGTGAGTATTTCTATCTTTTAACTTTTCATAATTTGTTAATTAGTATTTTTCATTCTCTGCTTATGTTAGTGATCAATGTAGTGAATTCAAACATACACATCCCCAAGATGATCTTAAAACCGCATTTCTGGGATTGTTTCTCCATAAGGTATAACACATATATACATATATAGCACACATTACTCTACATTTTCTAGGTAATACATATATAACAAACATTATTACTCTCTATTTGTTAGGTCCATTCGATGAAAACACAAAATTCTCTAGAATTTCACCCAGAGTTGTATGCTCTTTCAATTTGTGCGAAAATGAATGCTTATACTTACACTGCTTGCGTAGTCAACGGTGTTAGGTTTAAGACACTTGAACGTGATGCAAACTGCGCAACGCAAAACTCTGGGGTGGAAGTGGTTGGAGAGAACGGTGTAAAATTTTATGGCCAAATAGAAGAAATTATTGAGTTGCGTTATACAAATGATTATTCAACTGTCCTATTTCGGTGCAAGTGGTTTGATACTCGAAAGGGTGTAAACCATGACAATAATATCACCAGTATAAGCACCGAACATGAATGGGACAAAGACGATCAACTCATATTTGCTTCGCAAGCTAAACAAGTGTTCTTCATCCAAGAACCGTCTCGAAACCAAAGAAATAAACATAGGTGGGTAGTTGAAAATGTTAATCATCAAAAAATTTGGGATCAGCCATTAATTGATGACCACACCAAGAAGGTTCAAAATGCTAACAAAGGCTTAGAAGATACTAACGTTGTCGACAACAACTCTTCATCTGACTGTCCACTTGTCATTGACTTGACCCAATACTTTCAAATTGGATCTTCTTCTCATGTTACTGCGGGTGAGCCTGCAGTTGAAGTGGATCCCCCAACGGCTGCCGTCGATGAAGTGTTTGAGGTCGAGACTGATTGTGATGAGGACGATCCCGATTATGTGGAGTCTGATTAAAAGAAAAGTTATTGTAATTTATATTAATTTGTATTTGATAAACACTTGTTGAAATATTTATCTGAATATGAGTTACACTTGTTGTACTTTTCATTAATTTCTATTAGATATACATGCTGTAACATTTGCAAGTTTTTAGGAATCATGATTTCGGTACTGTTGATACTTGCTTATTTGATGGCCGATTTGGCCCCGTGGGGACATGGGGAGACGGCGCCGGTGATCCACCGCCTCCAAATCATTTTTTGAGAGGCACGCACGAGCTTTATGGTAAGTCTTTTAATAAATTATTTTTTAGTTCTTATATTTGATATATTATAAATGTTGTTTCTTATTATTTGTGTTTTAAATATTTTTTAGTTGTTATGTTTCATATATTATACTAATTATTTATGTTTTAATTGCAGCTGATCCCCCGAAGAGGGTTAGGGGGAAAGCCAAAAATGAAAAACTCCGTCGTAAGGTTAAGGCGGGGGCCGTATCCCTGACATTTGAAAGGGATGTCACGTTTACCCCTGTTGGTGAAGGAAGGGACATGTTTACAAGAGAGGCCGGTTTATTTATGTGGCGGTACATCCAGTTCGATAAAGTTGGATGGGAGAATGTGGCACAACCGTACAAGGATGCGCTCATGAGCCACCTGAGGGTAAATAAGTTATATGCATATAATTTTCCGCCGTTTCACGGGTCGTTAGACTTAATTTATAATAATATTTTAACTTTTCTTATTGAATTTGTAGGAAATGTTTAACTTTGATGAAATTGAACGGGATCTACGAGCAAAAAACATAAAGGGTGGCATCAAGAGTTTGATTATGAAGCGTTACTCTGACCGCAAACACCATGCAAAAAAATATTAGTGAGACAAGGTGGGTACGAGGATGTTGAAAGCGCAAGGGCATACCGTCCCAAAGATATGCCCTATGATAACTCGGTGAAAGCGGTCGACAGATTTTTAGACGAAAAATATAGGGTGTCCGCGCGAAACAACAATTCCCATTCCGCGGGGGGACGACGTCATACGGTAGCACAGCCTACAAAAATGTATGTTTTATATATGAGTTTGTGTAAGATTTTGTTTATTTAATGTCTAATCTAAGTTTAATGTTCAACATGATATAGATTGGCTACCTACGTACGCAAAAACCCACGAGGATAGGGACGGGCATTGGGTTGACCCGGTTGCCGAACAAAACTACGTAAGTATTTTCTTTTAAGTATATTTTTCTATAACAAACAAATATATATATATATATAGAGAGAGAGAGAAATATATTCAATCATCTTCGTAATATACAGCTGAATTTAGAAGAGGCCACAAACGAGTGGCACCGTGATGGTCCTCCGCTTGCCCCATTTCAGGAAGCCTTGGGAGAGCGGAGAGGATGGTACCGGGTGATGGGGCATAAACCGTCTTCAAATACGCCCCCGAATTTGTCGGCTTCCCAACCTGAGACTCAAGAACCCTTTTCTCAGGTAAACTACACAATTTATAAAATGATAAACAAACGCTTGTTTCCTTGTTAAATATATGTTGCTAGCGTTAATTAATATGCTAATATACGTTTTGATATTTATTATTGTAGGGATTTGTTAACAACTTGTTCTCCAGAATCGACTTGACGACTACCTAAGTTCAAAAGGAAAAGCACCAGCAAACGACGAGGACGACTGTTACAACCCTTATTTGATAACGAAGAAGATGACGAAGATTAGGATGATTTCGAAGTATGGGTTGTTATTTTTATTGTTTTAGGATGATAATGTAGGACTTAAATGTTGTTTATAACTTTATTACGTTTTGTATGTGTTGTTGGAGTTTGATAAATTAGAATGAAGTTGTTTCCAGGTTGCGGTTTGAAACAGGTTGCTTTTTTCGGTCGGAAACAGGTTTGGCAGCTGTTTTTAGCTGCTGTTAAAAAATGACTTTTAGCGGCGACAGGCGTCGCCGCTATTGATAGTCCGCCAAAACCACTAAAGACAAAATAGGGCATTAGCGGGGACATGTACCTTTAGCGGCGACAGCCGGGCCAATAGCGGCCCAGTAATAGCAGCGACGCTTTAGCGGCCACTTGTCGCCGCTGAAGGTCAATAGCGGCGACAGGAGGGACCAAGAGCGGCGACAACCGTCGCCACTAAATCTATCCTTTTCTTGTAGTGATATTGGATTAACTTGTCCATCAAGTGAATCTTATTAAATATTAAACGGGTTAGCAGATTCGGGAGTGCATGATTGCTTTAATGTTAATGAGATTTGGTGGTGTATATATTGGTTTTGATGTTATAATTAACTTATTGATTAACTGTTATGGATATATACATATCTTATATATTTAATAACAATTATTAGGCATTTATTAATTAATTAATTGGTTTTATTCTTTTGGTGGGCTTGCCCCAAGTTTAGAAAATAATTAAAGTAGTTAGTGGGATTTTATTGAAATTAGACCTGTCATGTGATGGTAAAGCGCATAGCTTGAAACCTGATGGGTCTTTCAAAACCCAAATATAAAACCGATAATGAATACTACATACAAAAATATATACAAACTTGGTCAATGTATGAACAGATGGTACGGTTATCAAGTTTCTCCTACAATCAAAAATTCCTTCTTTTCTACACATCTTATCCAATTAATCATTGGTAGTACCACCAAATAGGTTAATCTGAAAGTGAACACACGATTTGTGTAGAAATTCAGATTTTTTCTTCATTATAGTTTTCTTGCAATTGTTTCGAGATTGGTTACGGCATCCCCTAAATACAACAATTGGCAGTAACAACAATAACACGAGTATAAAACTCAAGCGAATTCTTACCATATTAATACTTGGAGACGGACGGTCCTTTTGCGTATGAGTTTGAGAACCCGCAAATCTAGTCGGCTTCGAAAAACGTGGATTGGTCATATCTATGTAACCATATCGTATCATTGAAAAACATTTTAGACAAATTATTTTTCAACCTTTTTAACAACTTTAAACATGGATTTGAAGAAATCAAAGCTTACCAATGCGTTTGTAGCGTCAATAAATGGTCCCAGGTCAAACCTGTAACTCCAGCCGCTTCCGGACACCATCGGCCGCCACAAAACACCAACGACCCCCCTTATCTCTCTACTTCTTTCTCTCTCTTATTTCTCTCTAACCCTAGAGAAATCCAATACAAATGAGCATAAAAATGCTCTTTTATATACAGAACTATTGGCTAAATGCATAATACACCTCTCATTATTAATACTTACAACAATGGTCCTTCAAGTTTTGTGAAGCCATAAGATGAGGTAACACTATTGCATTGAACCGAACAAGTCACATTTCTCAACTTATACTACTAAAATATACTCTATTAAAATATATTGCTACTCATCAAATTCTTTTACTTCATAATAACTCTCAAGGAATAACAAAATTATATTTTACAACTCCACCTAAAACTAGACATTAAAATTATATTTCAAGCTAAGGTTATGTATCCCCCATAAATAGGCCCTACACTTTATTTAATAAAACACTTCACTCTAAATAATTAAAAAATAATTATTATTTTTGAAAATTAGATGTTACAAATCCACCCTCCTAATAGAGGATTTCGTTCCCGAAACCTTGTAACTCCGCATAAAGAAAAAGAATTAGATCCTCCATTCACACAAATATGATATGATTGTCAAACACTTGTAATGAGTGTTTAGAAAAAAATGCTTATAAATACTTTCATTGAACTCATATTACAAACCAAAACCTAATATATCATGTATGTTAGGTTACATTCTTGCCTAAGTCATTCGGAATCCACTAAGCATGCTACAACTCGTATTCATTTGTTCTTTAAAGTTGGGTATTAACCAAGTAAGAGATATATTACTTTATGATACAATACATAGAAATTTTGAATGTTCCAAATTCTGCATTTTCAATAAGGAATTAAACTTTTTTTCTTTTTCCACGCTTTTCAATATTCAACCATAAGCAAGACTAAAGAAATGAGCACATATATACAAGCAATCATAATAGACAATTGGTAGCATGAACTCACATCATCTAAAGTATGTTTCTATACCGAAAATCAGGTTTTCTCTTTGTTGAGCTTTCATAGTCAAAATATATATACGTACATGATTAAATATAGGTGTATACCTTCTTGAATAGTAGATGTACATCATTCTCGTCGTGTCGGTCCTCCTTCTTTGATAGCATTTCCATTTATTGCATTGTTATTCATGTTTTTCACTTCACCATTTCCTACAATATCATACATATAATATACACAACCCACTATGAGGTTCAGGGTTTAGTTTAGATTCATTATTCATATGTATCAACTTTTCTTTCCACCTGTCTCTATTTGCAGTACCCAAGTTATTTCAAGGTCATACTCATACTAGTCAATAGCAGCCAATAGTAGACAATGTAAGTTTACCAATAAAGTTAAACTACTTCTATGTCCATCTAATATATTATATAATAATATAGATATAGATGTATTTTATATATATATATACACACACTCAGGGAAATGGTAAAATGAGAACTATCTTGAGGTATGAGAACCATGAGAACTAGGTCTTTTAAAAGGTTTTTTAAAAAAATCTCAAAAATTTTTAAAAATCTCTTGTTTCATGAAAAGAATAAAAAATAAAAACAAATTTGCATGATGTAAATTTGCATCAGGTGTAAAAAAATTTATCGTGGTAAAAAAGTTTACATCCGAATAAATCTTACATCCGACGTAACTATCCACTGGACATTTTTTTACAAATGTGTTTATAATATTTTTTTTATGTTTGTACGAAAAATTATGGTCTGGCCCGTTAGGGAAGTAGAAGTTCTCATGTTCAATTGTTCACATATTGACTTTGTTTATATATTACTCCTACATAGCATTGAATTTACAGTCTATGATTTCATCAACAGGTGATGCACCAGGTCCGAGTTCGAGGTGAGTCTTACTTTGTAGTATGTTTTTGCTGTATAAGATCCTAAGAATGATGATTATATCTGTTTTGCATACAACTTGCAAAAACGGAAGTCTCTAACTAAAAGCCCAAAGCCAGGTTCTTAGTTCATCTGCCATGAGTCGAGCAAAGGAAATTCAGATCTGTCTTGGAAATGAGTTTCCCAGCTGTATAAAGATGATGCTTAGCTCACAAGTCACCTCTGGTTTTTGTACCGTAACGCCTCATTCTCTTCAACAGCTTGCAATCAATCTTCGGGTTTTTTAAAAACAAGATAAACCCCTCTCCCATTGTTTCATAGGGTCTTCCAGCTCATTTCTGCAAGTCTTTTCTATCCAAAGAAGACGTTACATTTGTACTTGAAGATGAAAGTGGAGAGCAATTGGAGGTCAAATGTATTGCATCGAGGTATATGCTTAGTGCAGGGTGGAAAAACTTTGCAGTTAAACCTAAGTTGAAGAAAGGAGATGTTTTGCTCTTCCATTTGGTTGAAACATCCAAATTTAAGGTAGCTCTAAAAGCATGATCCTAAGTCGCGGGACTATTCGTAAAACTTTTCAGGACCCATCATAACATACATGTGTAGTAATCTCAAATGTTCTTACTTCTGTAGGTTTACATACTAAAGGACAATTATTCAAATGAAGTTGATGATGTTGTTGGCCTTTTGAATTTGGAAGCACATTTGGATCAAGTGACTCCAGGTAACTATTTGACTTTTGTGTTAGCTAAAATTATGTGTTACCCTTTTATATATAGATATATGATTCAATTTAATTATGGGAAAACAGCTACTTTGTCTCATAAAACAAAGAAAAACAAGTATCCAGAGTCTCTCCAAAATAAGGTTAAAAGGCCAATTTCCTAGATGTTCAAGAATGTTATGGACCATCCAAAGCCCATTTTTCTTTCGAAGAAGTCAAATCTTTAGAAGACTTCCATCTTCTGGTCAATGGAGACAGCATTGACCATGAGCTAACGGATGATGAAAGATGGATTACTACAAACTATACTTGTATAAGAAAGCATTTCTTCATCCGGAAGACGTGTATGACAGGTTAGTGGAGGTTATGATTCTAACCGTAGAGATAGCGGATGAGGTTAAGAAGTGCAAGCTCACCACAGCTAAGGAAGAGTTTGATAAATGGGATAATTACCTGAAAGCTTTGGAGGGTTTTGACATGAAAGTTGGGTTTTTACGCGATAAGTTAATCACACTTGAAACGCTTGCGCTTGATTCAGAAGGGGTGTTGGACATAAAGCAGTACATGGAGGCAACAAATGAACATAAACGCATCAAAGTTGAGTTAAAGAATGTAGCTGCCATGCGTAAGGAGTTGAAGGGAAGTGCTAAAAACTGAGAGGAGATTTCAGGTACTTTAAAGCAGAAAGTTCAGAGGCATGAACTTAGGTTCATGAAGGCGGTGACTGCACCATGGTAGGCTCTATCAGAGGGCCATTAAGTTGTTTTCATTTTATGGTTGCACTTCTTGTCATACATGTCTTCCGGATGAAAAATTCCTTCTTATTCAAGCATAGTTTGTAGGAGTCCATTCTAACATCAGCTGGGAGCTGATTGTCGATCCTGACTCCATTGACCAGAACACGAAAGTCTTCAAAAGAGTTGACTTCTTCGAATGAAAGATGAGGTTTTGTTGGTCTAGAACATTCTAGAACCTCTGAACCAACCGTTTCCAAGATGTCCAATAAGGTGGCCATAAGGGGACAGGATAGCTGTTTTCCCACAATTTAGTTCAACTCTATAAATAAAGATAACAACGAAAACTAACTAAAACAAAACGCAAAATAGTTACCTGGAGTTACTTGTTCTGAATGTGCTGCCAAATGCAAAAGGCTAACAACACAATCAAATTCATTTGAATAAATTCCTTTTAGTATGTAAACCTATAGAAGTAAGACCATTTGAGATTTATGAAGAAATATGTTATGATCGGTCTCGCGCGCCTTAAGATCTTAGTTAAGATGCACTTTTTTAAAACCAAGGTCATAGGAAAGCATGCTATAAGTTATTCACCTTAAATTTGGTAGTTTCAATTAAATGGAAGAGCAAAACATCTCCAATCTTCAAGTTATGTCCAACTGCAAAGTATATTCACCATGCACTAAGCCCATGCCTGCATGCAATGTATTTGACTTACCATTGATTTCCATTTCCATCTTCAAGTGCAAATTTAAAGTCTTCTTTTGGTAAAAAACGAATTGCAGAAACAAACTGGAAGACCGTGTGAAACACGGAGGGAGGTTGTTTATCTTGTATTGTCATGTTTAGAAAACAACAGTGATGGCAAGCAGTTGAAGAGACAGAGAGAGGGAGATTATTTTCCCAAAATGGTTCTAGCGAAAAATCAAATCTTCGTACACATACCAAGTAAAATATATTTATTCCAAACAAAGTTAGGAGTTTATTTTTCCAAGTGGTTCTAGCAATCTTAAAGGTTTTCACTAAATCATAACCGGATTTAACTACGTAACAGTAATGGCAGCTGTCATAACAATAACATGAGTGTCAAACTGAAACAATTTCTTACCATATTAGTATTCCGAGAAGTAGCTTCCTTTTGTGTATAAGTTAGAGAACCACCAAATGTAGTCGGTTTCGATTTTCCAGGTTTACTATGTCAAAAAACTGGAGGGAATTTACTCAAATGAAGTTCATTGTGCTGTTATCCTTTGGCATTTGGCAGCACATTCAGAACAAGTAACTCCAGGTAGTTATTTTGAGTTTTTTTTACTATTTTAGTTGTTACCTTTTTTTTACATTGTTGAACTAAATCATGGGAAAACAGCTACCCTGTCCCCTAGTGGCAACCTTATCGGTCATCTGGGAGATGGTAGTGAAGAGGTTGGTTCAGAGGTTCTAGAGTGTTGTAGACCAACCGAACCCCATCTTTCATTCGAAGAAGTCAACTCTTTTGAAGACTTCGGTGTTCTGGCCAATGGACATGAGCGACAATAAGCTAACTGCTGAAGTTAGGATGGGCTACTACAAACTACGCTTGTATAAGAAAGAATTTCTTCAGCCGGAAGACGTGTATGACAGGTTATTGGTGGTTATGATTCGTGTAACCGTAGAGATAGCTGATGAGATTAAGTAGTGCAAGCTCACAACAGCTAAGGAAGAGTTTGATAAATCTGATGAGTACCTGAAAGCTTTCTGAGGGTTTTGGCATGAAATTTGGGTTTTTTACGCGATAAGTTAATCACACTTGAAACGCTTGTGCTTGATTCAGAAGGTGTGTTGGACATAAAACAGTACATGGAGGCAACAAATGAACATAAACGCATCAATGTTGAGTTAAAGAATGTAGCTGCCATGCGTAAGGAGTTGAAGGGAAGTGCTAAAAACTGAGAGGAGATTTCGGGTATTTTAAAGCAGAAAGTTGAGAGGCATGAACTTAGGTTCAGGAAGGTGGTGAATGCACCATGGTAGGCTCTATCAGAGGGTCATTAAGTTGGTTTTCATTTTATGGTAAAATGTAAAACTTATGAATAATGAACCACATTTAGTGAGCCACATTTAGTTTTACAGCTTAATATATATGGGAAAACTCCTTTGTGGGAATCGATAGAGCCTACCATGGTGCATTCAACACATTCTAGAACCTAAGTTCATGCCTTTCAAGTTTCTGCTTTATAATAACCCCTGATAGTTTTAGCACTTCCCTTCAACTCCTTACGTATGGCAGCTACTTTCTTTAACTCGTCTTTATGCGTTAGGTTCATGTGTTGCCTCCATGTACTGCTTTATGTCCAATGTACCTTTTGAATCAAGCACAAGCGTTTCAAGTGTGATTAACTTATCGCGTTAAAACCCAACTTTCATGCCAAAACCTTGAAAGCTTTCAGGTACTTATCCCATTTATCAAACTCTTCCTTAGCCGTGGTTAGCTTGCACTTCTTAATCTCACCAGCAATCTCTACGGTTAGATTGTCGATCCTGACTACATTGACCAGAACACGAAAGTCTTCAAGCATAGTTTGTAGTAGCCCATTCTAACATCAGCTGGGAGCTGATTGTCGATCCTGACTCCATTGACCAGAACACGAAAGTCTTCAAAAGAGTTGACTTCTTCGAATGAAAGATGGGGTTTGGTTGGTCTAGAACATTCTAGAACCTCTGAACCAACCGTTTCCAAGATGTCCAATAAGGTGGCCATAAGGGGACAGGATAGCTGTTTTCCCACAATTTAGTTCAACTATATAAATAAAGATAACAACGAAAACTAACTAAAACAAAACGCAAAATAGTTACCTGGAGTTACTTGTTCTGAATGTGCTGCCAAATGCAAAAGGCTAACAACACAATCAAATTCATTTGAATAAATTCCTTTTAGTATGTAAACCTATAGAAGTAAGACCATTTGAGATTTATGAAGAAATATGTTATGATCGGTCTCGCGCGCCTTAAGATCTTGGTTAAGATGCACTTTTTTAAAACCAAGGTCATAGGAAAGCATGCTATAAGTTATTCACCTTAAATTTGGTAGTTTCAATTAAATGGAAGAGCAAAACATCTCCAATCTTCAAGTTATGTCCAACTGCAAAGTATTTCCACCATGCACAAAGCCCATGCCTGCATGCAATGTATTTGACTTACCATTGCTTTCCATTTCCATCTTCAAGTGCAAATTTAAAGTCTTCTTTTGGTAAAAAAACAAATTGCAGAAACGAACTGGAAGACGGTATGAACCACGGAGGCAGGTTGTTTATCTTGTTTTGTCATGTTTAGAAAACAACAGTGATTGCAAGCAGTTGATGAGACAGAGAGAGAATGATTATTTTCTTAAAATGGTTCAAGCGACATATCAAATCTTCACATACATACCAAGTAAAATATATTTATTCCAAACAAAGTCAGAGTTTATTTTCCTCAAGTGGTTCTAGCAATCATAAAGGTTTTCACTAAATCATAACTGGATTTAACTACGTAACAGTAATGGCAGTCATAACAATAACATGAGTGTCAAACTGAAGCAATTTTTTACGGTGTTAGTATTCGGAGAAGTAGCTTCCCTTTGTGTATAAGTTAGAGAACCAGCAAATGTAGTCGGCTTCCATTTTCGAGGTTTACTATGTCAAAAACACAAACAAGAGGGAATTTACTCAAATGAAGTTCATTGTGCTGTTATCCTTTGGCATTTGGCAGCACATTCAGAACAAGTAACTCCATGTAGTTATTTTGAGTTTCTTTTACTATTTTAGTTGTTACCTTTTATTTACATTGTTGAACTAAATCATGGGAAAACAACTTCCTTGTCCCCTAGTGGCCACCTTATCGGACATCTTGGAGACGGTAGTGAAGAGGTTGGTTCAGAGGTTCTAGAGTGTTGTAGACCAACCGGAACCCATCGTTCATTCGAGAAGTCAACTCTTTTGAAGACTTCCGTGTTCTGGCCATTCTAGAACCTCTGAACCAACCATTTCAAAGATGTCCAATAAGGTGGCCACTGGGGGACAGGATAGCTGTTTTCCCCCAATTTAGTTCAACGCTATAAATAAAGATGACAATGAAAACTAACTAAAACAAAACGCAAAATAGTTACCTGGAGTTACTTGTTCTGAATGTGCTGCCAAATGCAAAAGGCTAACAACACAATCAACTTCACTTGAATTAATTCCTTTTAGTAAGTAAACCTATAGAAGTAAGAACATTTGAGATTATTGAAGAAGTATGCTATGATCGGTCTCGCGCGCCTTAAGATCTTGGTTAAGATGCACTTTTTTTTAAAACCAAGGTCATAGGAAAGTGTGCTATAAGTTACTCACCTTAAATTTGGTAGTTTCAATTAAATGGAAGAGCAAAACTTCTCCAATCTTCAAGTTATGCCCAACTGCAAAATATTTCCACCATGCGCTAAGCCCATGCCTGCATGCAATGTATTTGACTTACCATTGCTTTCCATTTCCATCTTCAAGTGCAAATTTAAAGTCTTCTTTTGGTTAAAAACGAATTGCAGAAACCATCTGGAAGACCGTATGAACCGTGGAGGGAGGTTGTTTAGCTTGTTTTGTCATGTTTAGAAAACAACAGTGATGGCAAGCAGTTGAAGAGACAGAGAGAGGGAGATTATTTTCCCAAAATGGTTCTAGCGACAAATCAAATCTTGGTACACATACCAAGTGAAATATATTTATTCCAAACAAAGTTAGAGTTTGTTTTCCTCAAGTGGTTCTAGCAATCTTAAAGGTTTTCACTAAATCATAACCGGATTTAACTACGTAGCAGTAATGGCAGTCCTAACAATAACATGAGTGTCAAACTGAAGCAATTTCTTACGGTATTAGTATTCGGAGAAGTAGCTTCCTTTGTGTATAAGTTAGAGAACCAGCAAATGTAGTCGATTTTCGAGGTTTACTATGTCAAAAACACAAACTAGCGGGAATTTACTCAAGTGAAGTTCATTGTGCTGTTATCCTTTGGCATTTGGCAGCACATTCAGAACAAGCAACTCCAGGTAGTTATTTTGAGTTTTTTTTCACTATTTTAGTTGTTACCTTCTATTTACATTATTGAACTTAAACATGGGAAAACAATTTCCCTGCCCCCAAGTGGCCACCTTATCGGACATCTCAGAGACGGTAGTGAAGAGGTTGGTTCAGAGGTTCTAGAATGTTGTAGACCAACCGAACCCCATCTTTCATTCGAAGAAGTCAACTCTTTAGAAGACTTCCGTGTTCTGACCAATGGACATGAGCGACAATAAGCTAACTGCTGAGGTTAGGATGGGCTACTACAAACTATGCTTGTATAAGAAAGAATTTCTTCATCCGGAAGACGTGTATGACTGGTTAGTGGTGGTTATGATTCGTCTAATCGTACAGATAGCTGATGAGATTAAGAAGTGCAAGCTCACCACAGCTAAGGAAGAGTTTGATAAATGGGATAAGTACCTGAAAGCTTTCTGATGGTTTTGGCATGAAATTTGGGTTTTTACGCCATAAGTTAATCAAACTTGAAACGCTTGTGCTTGATTCAGAAGGTGTATTGGACATAAAGCATTGAGGCAACAAATGAACATAAACGCATCAAAGTTGAGTTAAAGAATGTATCTGCCATGCGTAAGTAGTTGAAGGGAAGTGCTAAAAACTAGAGGAGATTTCGGGTATTTTAAAGCAAAAGTTGAGAGGCATGAACTTAGGTTCATGAAGGTGGTGAATGCACCATGGTAGGCTCTATCAGAGGGTCATTAAGTTGGTTTTCATTTTATGGTAAAATGTAAAACTTATGAATAATGAACCACATTTAGTGAGCCACATTTAGTTTTACAACTTAACATATATGGGAAAAGCTCCTTTGTGAGAATCGATAGAGCTACATGGTGCATTCACCACATTCTAGAACCTAAGTTCATGCCTTTCAAGTTTCTGCTTTATAATACCGAAATCTCCTGATAGTTTTTAGCACTTCCCTTCAACTCCTTACGCATGGCAGCTACTTTCTTTAACTCGTCTTTATGCGTTAGGTTCATGTGTTGCCTCCATGTACTGCTTTTGTCCAATGTACCTTTGAATCAAGCACAAGCATTTCAAATGTGATTAACTTATCGCGTAAAACCCAACTTTCATGCCAAAACCCTTGAAAGCTTTAGGTACTTATCCCATTTATCAAAATCTTCCTTAGCTGGTTAGCTTGCACTTCTTAATCTCACCAGCAATCTCTACGGTTAATGAATCTTACCCACCCTAACCTATCATACACTCTGCCGAGAAGAAATTCTTTCTTATACAAGAAGGTTTGAGTAGCCCATTCTACATCATCGGTTAGGGATGGTGATCCTTACTCCATTCGACCAGAACACGGAAGTCTTCAAAAGAGTTGACTTCTTCGAACTAAAGATGGGGTACGGTTGGTCTAGAACATTCTAGAACCTCTGAACCAACCGTTTCCAAGATATCCGATAAGGTGGCCACTAGGTGACAGGATAGCTTTTTTCCAGTAATTTAGTTCAACGTATATAATGAAGATGAAATGAAAACTAACTAAAACAAAACGGAAAATAGTTACCTGGAGTTACTTGTTCTGAATGTGCTGCCAAATGCAAAAGGCTAACAACACAATCAACTTCATTTGAATAAATTCCTTTTAGTATGTAAACCTATAGAAGTAAGAACATTTGAGATTATTGAAGAAGAATGTTATGATCGGTCTCGCGCGCCTTAAGATCTTGGTTAAGATGCACTTTTTTAAAACCAAGGTCATAGGAAAGGTGCTATAAGTTATTCACTTTAAATTTGGTAGTTTCAATTAAATGGAAGAGCAAAACATCTCCAATCTTCAAGTTATGTCCAACTGCAAAGTATTTCCACCATGCGCTAAGCCCATGCCTGCATGCAATGTATTTGACTTACCATTGCTTTCCATTTCATCTTCAAGTGCAAATTTAAAGTCTTCTTTTGGTAAAAAACGAATTGCAGAAACGATCTGGAAGACGTATGAACCACTGAGGGAGGTTGTTTATCTTGTTTTGTCATGTTTAGAAAACAACAGTGATGGCAAGCAGTTGAAGAGACAGACAGATTTGGAGATTATTTTCCCTAAAATGGTTCTAAGCGACAAATCAAATCTTCGTACACATACCAAGAAAAATATATTTATTCCAAACAAAGTTAGAGTTTATTTTCCTCAAGTGGTTCTAGCAATCTTAAAGGCTTTCACTAAATCATAACCGGATTTAACTACTTAACAGTAATGGCAGTCATAACAATAACATGAGTGTCAAACTAAAGCAGTTTCTTACGGTATTAGTATTCGGAGAAGTAGCTTCCTTTTGTGTATAAGTTAGAGAACCAGCAAATGTAGTCGATTTTCGAGGTTTACTATGTCAAAAACACAAACTAGAGGGAATTTACTCAAGTGAAGTTCATTGTGCTGTTATCCTTTGGCATTTGGCAGCACATTCAGAACAAGCAACTCCAGGTAGTTATTTTGAGTTTTTTTTTTACTATTTTAGTTGTTACCTTCTATTTATATTATTGAACTTAAACATGGGAAAACAATTTCCCTGTCCCCAAGTGGCCACCTTATCGGACATCTCAGAGACGGTAGTGAAGAGGTTCGTTCAGAGGTTCTAGAATGTTGTAGACCAACCGAACCCCATCTTTCATTCGAAGAAGTCAACTCTTTAGAAGACTTCCGTGTTCTGACCAATGGACATGAGCGACAATAAGCTAACTGCTGAGGTTAGGATGGGCTACTACAAACTATGCTTGTATAAGAAAGAATTTCTTCATCCGGAAGACGTGTATGACTGGTTAGTGGTGGTTATGATTCGTCTAATCGTACAGATAGCTGATGAGATTAAGAAGTGCAAGCTCACCACAGCTAAGGAAGAGTTTGATAAATGGGATAAGTACCTGAAAGCTTTCTGATGGTTTTGGCATGAAATTTGGGTTTTTACGCCATAAGTTAATCACACTTGAAACGCTTGTGCTTGATTCAGAAGGTGTATTGGACATAAAGCATTGAGGCAACAAATGAACATAAACGCATCAAAGTTGAGTTAAAGAATGTATCTGCCATGCGTAAGGAGTTGAAGGGAAGTGCTAAAAACTGAGAGGAGATTTCGGGTATTTTAAAGCAAAAAGTTGAGAGGCATGAACTTAGGTTCATGAATGTGGTGAATGCACCATGGTAGGCTCTATCAGAGGGTCATTAAGTTGGTTTTCATTTTACGGTAAAATGTAAAACTTATGAATAATGAACCACATTTAGTTTTACAACTTAACATATATGGGAAAAGCTCCTTTGTGAGAATCGATAGAGCCTACCATGGTGCATTCACCACATTCTAGAACCTAAGTTCATGCCTTTCAAGTTTCTGCTTTATAATACCCAAAATATCCTGTTAGTTTTAGCAAATTCCCTTCAACTCCTTACGCATGAAAACTACTTTCTTTAACTCGTCTTTATGCGTTAGGTTCATGTGTTGCCTGCATGTACTGCTTTATGTCCAATGTACCTTCTGAATCAAGCACAAGCGTTTCAAGTGTGATTAACTTATCGCGTAAAAACCCAACTTTCATGCCAAAACCCTTGAATGGTTTCAGGTACTTATCCCATTTATCAAACTCTTCCTTAGCCGTAGTTAGCTTGCACTTCTTAATCTCAACAGCAATCTCTACGGTTAGATGAATCTTACCCACCACTAACCTATCATACACCTCTTCCGGAGGAACAAATTCTTTCTTATACAAGAAGGGTTTGTAGTAGCCCATTCTACATCATCGGTTAGGGATGGGGGATCCTTACTCCATCGACCAGAACACGGAAGTCTTCAAAAGAGTTGACTTCTTCAAACGAAAGATGGGGTTCGGTTGGTCTAGAACATTCTAGAACCTCTGAACCAACCGTTTCCAAGATGTTCGATAAGGTGGCCACTAGGTGACAGGATTTCCAACAATTTAGTTCAACACTATAAATAAAGATGACAACGAAAACTAACTAAAACAAAACGCAAAATAGTTACCTGGAGTTACTTGTTCTGAATGTGCTGCCAAATTCAAAAGGCTAACAACACAATCAACTTCATTTGAATAAATTCCTTTTAGTATGTAAACCTATAGAAGTAAGAACATTTGAGATTATTGAAGAAGAATGTTATGATCGGTCTCGCGCGCCTTAAGATCTTGGTTAAGATGCACTTTTTTAAAACCAAGGTCATAGGAAAGTGTGCTATAAGTTACTCACCTTAAATTGGGTAGTTTCAATTAAATAGAAGAGCAAAACATCTCCAATCTTCAAGTTATGTCCAACTGTAAAGTATTTCCACCATGCGCTAAGCCCATGCCAGCATGCAATGTATTTGACTTACCATTGCTTTCCATTTCCATCTTCAAGTGCAAATTTAAAGTCTTCTTTTGGTAAAAAACGAATTGCAGAAACGATCTGGAAGACCGTATGAACCACTGAGGGAGGTTGTTTATCTTGTTTTGTCATGTTTAGAAAACAACAGTGATGGCAAGCAGTTGAAGAGACCGAGAGATTTGGGAGATTATTTTCCCAAAATGGTTCTAGCGACAAATCAAATCTTCGTACACATACCAAGAAAAATATATTTATTCCAAACAAAGTTAGAGTTTATTTTCCTGGAGTGGTTCTGGCAATCTTAAAGGTTTTCACTAAATCATTACCGGATTTAACTACGTAATAGTAATGGCAGTCATAACAATAACATGAGTGTCAAACTGAAGCAATTTTGTACCGTATTAGTATTCCGAGAAGTAGCTTCCTTTTGTGTATAAGTTAGAGAACCAGCAAATGTAGTCGATTTTCGAGGTTTACTATGTCAAAAACACAAACTAGAGGGAATTTACTCAAGTGAAGTTCATTGTGCTGTTATCCTTTGGCATTTGGCAGCACATTCAGAACAAGTAACTCCAGGTAGTTATTTTGAGTTTTTTTTTACTTTTTTAGTTGTTACCTTTTATTTTGAGTTTTTTTTACTATTTTAGATTTTTTTTAAAGCAGTACATGGAGGCAACAAATGAACATAAACGCATCAAAGTTGAGTTAAAGAATGTAGCTGCCATGCGTAAGGAGTTGAAGGAAAGTGCTAAAAACTGATAGGAGATTTTTAAAGCAGAAAGTTGAGAGGCATGAACTTAGGTTCAGGAAGGTGGTGAATGCACCATGGTAGGCTCTATCAGAGGGTCATTAAGTTGGTTTTCATTTTGGTAAAATGTAAAACTTATGAATAATGAACCACATTTAGTGAGGCACATTTAGTTTTACAGCTTAACATAAATGGGAAAAACTCCTTTGTGAGAATTGATAGAGCCTACCATGGTGCATTCACCACCTTCTTAACCATAACTTCATGCCTCTCAACATTCTGCTTTATAATACACGAAATCTCTTGACAGTTTTTAGCACCTCCCTTTAACTCCTTACGCATGGTAGCTACTTTCTTTAGTGCATCTTTATGCGTTTTTGTTCATGTTTTGCCTCCATGTACAGCTTGATGTCCAATGTACCTTCTGAATCAAGCACAAGCATTTCAAGTGTGATTAACTTATCGCGTAAAAACCCAACTTTCATGCCAAAACCCTTGAAAGCTTTCAGGTACTTAACCCATTTATCACACTCTTCCTTAGCCGTGGTTAGCTTGCACCTCTTAATCTCACCAGCAATCTCTACGGTTTGATGAAGCTTACCAACCACTAACCTATCATACACGTTTGCCGGAGGACGAAATTCTTTCTTATACAAGAAGAGTTTGTAGTAGCCCATTCTAACATCATCGGTTAGTGGATGGTGGATCCTTACTCCATTGACCAGAACACACGGAAGTCTTCATAAGAGTTGACTTCTTCGAATGAAATATGGGCTCGGTTGGTCTAGAACATTCTAGAACCTCTGAACCATCCTCTTCATTACCGTTTCCAAGATGTCCGATAAGGTGGCCACTAGGGGACAGGGTAGCTGTTTTCCATGATTTAGTTCAACACTATAAATAAAAGGTAACAACTAAAAACAAAACGCAAAATAGTTACCTGGAGTTACTTCTTCTGTATGTGCAGCCAAATGCGAAAGGCTAACAACACAATCAACTTCATTTGAATAAATTCCTTTTAGTATGTAAACCTATAGAAGTAAGAACATTTGAGATTATTAAAGAAGTATGTTATGACCGGTCTCATGCGACTTAAGAACTTCGTTAAGATGTACTTTTTTTAATACCAAGGTCATAGGAAATCATGCTATAAGTTATTCACCTTAAATTTGGTAGTTTCAATTAAATTGAAGAGCAAAACATCTCCAATCTTCAGGTTACGTCCAACTACAAAGTATTTCCACCCTGCACTAAGCCCATGCTTCCATGCAATGTATTTGACTTCCCATTGCTCTCCATTTTCAACTTCAAGTGCAAATTTAACGTCTTCTTTTGGTAAAAACGAATTGGAACCGGAAGACCGTATGAACCATGGAGAGAGGTTGTTTATCATGTTTTGTCATGTTTAGAAACAACAGTGATTGCAAGCAGTTGAAGAAAGAGAGAGAGAGAGAGATATTATTTTCCTAGATGGTTCTAGCGACAAATCAAATCAGCGGGCACATACCAAGTAAATTTTATTTATTCCAAACAAAGTTAAGAGTTATTTTCCTTAAATGGTTCGAACAATCTTAAAGTTTTCCACTAAATCATAACATGATTTAACTACATAACAGTAATGGCAGTAACAACATTAACTTGAATGTCAAACAGAAGTAATTTCTTACAGTATTCGGAGAAGTAGTTTCCTTTTGCGTATAAGTTTGAGAACCACCAAATCTAGTCGGCTTCAATTTTTGAGGTTTAATCTGTCAAGAACACAACCAAGTCTAGTGTTAACTAACTGATTTCAAGCAAATACATTGACAAATCCATGAATAACATGTAGCGACATAAGATTAGAGATACCGATGAAGGATTGCAGGGAACAAATGGCTGAGAGTTTGAAATGTTTGTCAATTGAGATGAATTAAAGTTGTCTTCTGTATAACGAGGGTAAAACCTGAGTTGATGCTTCTCAAATTTCCTGTTTACAATACCCGAAATCTACTCACGCAAGGCTGCTACTTTCTTTAACACATCTTTAATGCGTTAATGTTCATTTGTTGCCTCCATGTACTGCTTTATGTCCAATGCACCTTCTGAATCAAGCACAAGTCTTGCAAGTGCGCGTAATTTATAGCATAAGATACCTGGAGTTACTTGTTCTGAATGTTCTCCCAAATGCAAAAGTCTAACAGCACAATCAACTTCATTTGAACAATTTCACTTTAGTATGTAAACCTACAGAAGCAAGAACATTTGAGATTATACACATGTATCTCATGATGGTCTAGAGGCGTTTTAATTTACCAATTGCCTCGTGCTCGCGCCAAAGGCATGTGCTTTTAGAACTACAATAAGATGAACCTTTTAAAACCAAGGTTATAGAAAAGCATGCAATAAGTATTTCACCGTAAATTTGGTAGTTTCAATTAAATGGAAGAGCAAATCATCTCTAGTCTTCAAGATATGTCCAACTCCCAAGTATTTCCCCCCTGCACTAAGGCTATGCTGCATTCAATATATCTGACTACCATTTGCTCTCCATTTTCATCTTCAAAAGCAAATTTAAAGTCTTCTTTTGGTAAAAACGAATGCAGTAATGAACCAGAAGACCATATGAACTATGGAGAGAGTGGGTTTATCTTGATTTGTCATGTTTTTTTTTAAAAAAGAGTGATCGCAAGCAGCTGAAGGGGGAGAGAGAGAGAGGATTATTTTCCTCAAATGGTTCTAGTGACAAATCAAATCACCGTATACAGGTACAAATGACAAATTATTATTCCAAACAAACTTAGAGAATATTGTACCAAATGGTTCAAGCGATCTTAAAGCTTTTCCACTAAATTATAACTAGATTAAACTGTGTAACAGTAATGGTGTTGGTAATTTTAATATTATCTACGGATTTTGGTGATACTGGATTAACTTGTCCGTCAAGTGAATCTTATTAAATATTAAACGGGTTAGCAGATTCGGGAGTGCATGATCGCTTTAATGTTAATGAGATTTGGTGGTGTATATATGGGTTTTGATGTTATAATTTACTTATTGATTAACTGTTACAGATATATACATATCTTCTATATTTAATAACAATTATTAGGCATTAATTTATTAATTAATTGGTTTTATTCTTTTGGATGGGCTTGCCCCAAGTTTAAAAAAATAATTAAAGTCGTTAGTTGGATTTTATTGAAATTAGACCCGTCATGTGATGGTAAATCGCATAGCTTGAAAGCTGATGGGTTTTTCAAAACCCAAATATAAAACCGATAATGAATACTACATAAAAAAATATATACAAACTTGGTCAATGTATGAACAGATGGTACGGTTATCAAGTTTCTCCTACAATCACAAATTCATTATTTTCTACACATCTTATCTGATTAATCATTGGTAGTACCACCAAATAGGTTAATCTGAAAGTGAACACATGATTTGTGTAGAAATTCAGGTTTTTTCTTCATTACAGTTTTCTTGCAATTGTTTCGAAATTGGTTAGGGCATCCCCTAAATACAACAATTGGAAGTAACAACAATAACACTAGTATAAAACTGAAGCAAATTCTTACCATATTAATACTAAGAGACGGACTGTCCTTTTGCGTATGAGTTTGAGAACCCGCAAATCTAGTCGGCTTCGAAAAACGTTTACTCTGTCAAAAACACCACCAGATCCAGTGTTAACTAGCTGATTTCAAGCAAATACATTGACAAATCGATGAATAACATGTACCAACATATGATTAGAGATAACGATGAAGGATTGCAGGGAACATGCTGCTGAGACTTCCAAATATTCGTCAATTGCGACCAGATAAAGTTGTCTTCAGCCTAACTAGGGTTGAAGTCGTTTCTGGTGAGATTAGGATCAGAAGATACCATGCCAAAGTTGAATTCTCTGGTGACTGGAGCTTGCATTTTAGAGGCTTTGATCGTAGAGAGATTGAAGAGAAAACAGACAATGTTAATGCGCTTATATAGCCTTGATTGTTGTATATCATACTAGGCAATACAATATAATATTGTATCATATAACATAAGATTACATTACATCATATTAGAGAATTCACATTGGGTTCTCTTGTTTCATCTTTATGAGTTAACTAAAGAACACCTTTAGTTAATGTCATATAAGATTGCATCATATTATATTAGAGCATTCACATTGGGTTCTCATTCTTCATCATATTATATCTAAAACTCATAAATATATAGAGAATTAATGTGAGGAGTGAATATGAATGCTAAATGTGAGGAATGAAAAATAAGTCTCTAAATTTATTCCCTGTTTTAATTACTTAAATAATAAATGGGTTTAGCCTAAACCATGCTCGAGCACGAAAAAGTACTCACAAGTGGAGGTCGAGCATTAGAAATAAAGTTTGATATGAGACTCGAACTTGAGTTGGAGCTTTCGTAAGTTACCGAGCTCGGCAAAATGTGATTCTATTAGATTGTTGTATAATTAGGGTTGCAAATGGTGTGGTTTACATAGACTGCATATTATGGATTAAATCCCTATAATAACACAATATGTTACTAGATCTAATACTCTCTCGCAAGCTAAGCGTTTGAAATGTAAAAACTAATAAGACCAAACTAAAACTAAACCAGTTCAGTGGAGCCGAGCCCGAGAACGAAGTCTCAAGTATGCAACACTTATTGGGCTTAACAGTTCACCATTCTTTGTTGACCCATTAGATCCAATTTTAGGGCCACCCTTGGTTGATACAAAATTACATGCTTTGCATTCTAGTCTGCACAGTTTCATCTCCCCATTTGAATAGCTTTGTTGCTATATGAGTCTGCTTTCTTCTTTATCACATGTAATGTCACCTTATAAGAGGTTGTTTAATACCTACCTCTCATCACTTCTCCTTTTCTTCCCTTTCATCCCATAATGAAATCCAGTGTTGGCCAGTGTTGTGGTGGTGGCTACAAAAAAAAGAGTCGTGTTGTATGGTTAGGGTTCAAACTGTAGGTTGCTTCTGCGAATCCTAGCGTGTGCAAGTTAACGGAAACAAATCTAGTATTCAATAAGAATCCTTGAACCCAAGTTCATTCATTCACTATTCAATAAGAACCTTATATATAACCAGTTCATTCGAACCCGTAATCCATATCTCGTCTTCATCTCAAACCCCAAATCCCACCCCCACCATTGCATCTTAACCGCTGGAAATAGTCACTAAGCAGACTAAAGATCATTGGCAAACGAGCAGCCAGAAAACAAGTTCAGAGAGACAGTGGTTGTCTTCTTCCTTCTTCCATTTAGTAACACCCAAAAGCATTTATGAAAATTTAGAGAAAAATATATCAAACGACTAGGTTCAATAAACTAGTAGCAGAAAATGGTCCTAATTAAAACCTTTTACATTACAAACCCAATCACCATTTTACCATTGGTGAAATTAATAACCTATCTTTAAGGTGTTACTAATACAATTAAAATCAAAAACATATTCTACATTTTTATTCATGCCTTTACCATCCTACTTTCAATTGGTATCCACTATATCAATCCGGTCTACACAATTCGCATCCATGACTTGGTGTGTATGTTGACACTTGATTTTCAAGACATGCTTTACCTGAACACATCCACAAAAGCATGCATTAGCTATGCAAGGGAGTATTAAATTTAACACAAGATTTTTTAATTTAATTTATACCATATGGATTACAAAACATTTTAATAATTACTTTCCCTTTTATTCCATTGATAAAGTTAGATCGGCATATCATATAACATCTACGTAGGCTCTTGATACGTCCCCATTTGAAGAACCTTCCTTTATAACCTCTTTGTTCCATGCATATTAATAACATCATATACAAAAACACATTATATTCCCATAACTTTGTCCAAAGTATTTACCCAAAAATCTTACCCATGACCCATTTACAATATTATCTACACTCAAGCATCCCTCACATGTCATAGATCATGGACTCATGCATTCAAAGTATCCCATTAGTTTAAAGTAAAATTTTCCTTTAGTTATAGCAAGTAAACTAAATAGGACCAAGAGGGTTCACGTATCCCATTTAACTCAAGCATTCCTCACATGTCATAGATCATGGACTCGCAAGCTTTAGCATACCTTCTCGTGTATGGTTCGCATACGTGAATTTCTTCGTAAACGGCATGCAAGGAGATCCATTTATGTTTTTTTGTTCATTTTTGCATCACAAGTGTGTCTCAGGTCACGAATTGCACATTCAATGCCATTAAATCATCCATGCAACACAATCAACTTGATTTTCATACAAACAAATTGTTATTAACTGTTCAATGTAAAAACTATAGTTCCCAACTTCTAATTGAAGTGTCCTTCAAAGAGATAAAAATTTCCATATTTCAGAATGCTAAAGTCGAAATTTCAGCTCAATATAATGGTCCTTCGATCTTTTCGGGAAAATCTATTATACTAAGCTGTTTTTAAATAAAACAGGAATATGAATAGCTTTGCAAATGGGTTTAAAACTAAAGCTTAAAAGCTCCATTTTGAACTTCCATGGTTCAAAAATGATCATCTATGTGCTATGAACATTATGTATAAAAATCAAGATGTTTTAAAGATAAGACTTCCTGGATTGGTCATATCTTTGTAACCATATCGTATCATTGAAAAACATTTTGGACAAATTATTTTTCAACCTTTTTAACAACTTTAAACGTGGATTTGGAGAAATAAAAGCTTACCATTGCGTTTGTAGCGTCAATAAAAGGTCCCAAGTCAAACCTGTAACTCCGGCCGCTTCCGGACACCATCGGCCGCCACAAAACACCAACGACCACCCTTATCTCTCTACTTCTTTCTCTCTCTTATTTCTCTCTAACCCTAGAGAAATCCAATACAAATGAGCATAAAAATGCTCTTTTATATACAGAACTATTGGCTAAATGCATAATACACCCTCTCATTATTAATATTTACAACAATGGTTCTTCAAGTTTTGTGAAGCCATAAGATGAGGTAACACTATTGCATTGAACCGAACGAGTCACATTTCTCAACTTATACTACTAAAATATACTCTATTAAAATATATTGCTACTCATCAAATTCTTTTACTTCATAATAACTCTCAACGAATAACAAAATTATATTTTACAACTACACCTAAAACAAGACGTTAAAATTATATTTCAAGCTAAGTTTATGTATGAGCCATAAATAGGCCCTACACTTTATTTAATAAAACACTTCACTCTAAATAATTAAAAAATGATTATTATTTTTGAAAATTAGATGTTACAAATCCACCTTCCTAATAGAGGATTTAGTCCCCGAAACCTTGTAACTCCGCATAAAGAAAAAGAATTAGATCCTCCATTAACACAAATATGATATGATTGTCAAACACTTGTAATGAGTGTTTAGAAAAAAAATGCTTATAAATACTTTCATTGAACTCATATTACAAACCAAAACCTAACATATCATGTATGTTAGGTTACATTCTTGCCTAAGTCATTCGGAATCCACTAAGCATGCTACAACTCATATTCATTTGTTCTTTAAAGTTGGGTATTAACCAAGTAAGAGATATATTACTTTATGATACAATACATAGCAATTTTTTAATGTTCCAAAATCTGCATTTTCGATAAGGAATTAAACTTTTTCTTTTTCCACGCTTTTCAATATTCAACCATAAGCAAGACTAAAGAAATGAGCACATATATACAAGCAATGATAATAGACAATTGGTAGCATGAACTCACATCATCTAAAGTAAGTTTCCATACCGAAAATCAGGTTTTCTCTTTGTTGGCCTTTCATAGTCAAAGTATATGTACCTACATGATTAAATATTGGTGTATATCTTCTTGAATAGTAGATATACATCAATTCTTGTCATGTCGGTCCTCCTTCTTTGATAAGATTTCCATTTACTGCATTGTTATTCATGTTTTTCACTTCACCATTTCCTACAATATCATACATATAATATACACAACCCACTATGAGGTTAAGGGTTTAGTTTAGATTCAGTATTCATACGTATCAACTTTTCTTTCGACCTGTCTCTATTCACAATACCAAGTTATTCAAGGTCATACTGATACCAGACAACAGTGGCGAATAGTAGACAATGTAAGTTTACCAATATAACCTTAAAATAAAATAAAATTAAATAAAAATATTAAATAAAGTAAAATGCAACATTCTTATTACTTTAAACTTCTTTTTTTTCACAAAGAATTTCTTCTCATTTCAAACCTCCACTATATATACACACATACACTAGAACTCGTCCGCCAAACATCACGACGGAGACACGCTAATTTTGAACAAAATTCAAATGTAATGGAGATGAAATAGTAAAAATAACATTAATAATTTAAACAAAAAATACCTAAAACTCAACTATTACAAAAAAATAGGAAAACAAAAATGGTTTTAGTTTCCCCGAATCCCAGTCGGTTCTAGGAGGTTCTGTTGATCTTTGTCCCACCCCGATTTCTAGCCGGAAACTAATTTAGCCTAAACTGGTTTTAATCCTTCTTAAAATAAAAAATCGCAAACCGGTTTTGGACCCATACCGATTTGAGAGAAAGAAAGAAGTCATCAGGGCTTTCATATTTATAAAAAACACTTGAACATATATTATTAATACATGACATTATTAATAATTTTTTATCTAGAATAATACTTTTCCTATGGAATCTAGTTATATTCCTATTTTGTTATGATAGCAACAAATATTGTTAATAAAAGTATACTCAGTGTATTAATTATAACTATAATGTAAATTACAAAGGTGTCCTTCTCAAATAAAGTTAAATTACTTTGTCCATCGAATATATATTATTATATAATATTATGATATAGATGTATTTTACATATATATATATATATATATATATATATATATATATATATATGTGTGTGTGTGTGTGTGTGTGCTAGATGTGGCCCACCGCGCATCGCGACAGAGATACGCTGATTTTGAACCATATTAAAATGTAACAGAGACTAAACACTAAAAATAACATTAATAATTTAAACAAAAAATACCTAAAACTAAACTATTACAAAATAATAAAAAAAAGAAACAAAAGCCGTATTAATTTCCCAAATCCTAGTCGGGTCTCAAATAAAGTTAAATTACTTTGGTGTCCATCTAATATATATTATATAATCCTTCTTAAAATAAAAAGCCGCACTTGGTTGGACCGATACCGATTTAGAGAAAAAAAGGAGCTATCACGGTTGTCATGGTTATAAAAAAAAATTAAACATACATTGTTATTACATGACATTATTGAGAAAGTGCATTTAGTGTATTAATTAGAGGTTTATTAAATAGTCTATTAATGTGTCTTGAAATTTAAGGTACATTACAAAGGTGTCCTCAAATAAAGTTAAATTACTTTTGTGTCCATCTAATATATATTATATAATATATAAGTATAGTTTTATATATATGCTAGAAGTCGCCCGTCACGCATCGCGACCGAGATAGATTGATTTTAAACCAAATTTAAATGGAATGGAGATGAAAAAGTAAAAACAACATTAATAATTTAAACTAAAAAATACCTACACTAAACTATTACAAAAATCAAAAAAAGAAAAACAAAAATTGTTTTAGTTTTCCCCAACTACAATCAGTTCTAGAAAGTTCTGTTTATTTTTATCTCATCCTATTTTTAGCCCAAACTGATTTAGCCAAAACGCTTCTAATCTTTCTTAAAATAAAAACCCGAACCAATATGAACTCTTATTAATTTGAGAGAAAAAAAGAAGCCAGCAGGGTTGACATGGTTATTAAACACATTTTAACATACATTGTTATTACATATCTTTATTATTAATTTTTTTTTGTCTAATGTAATATTTTTCTTATGGGATCTAGGTATATTCCTATTTTTTATGAGTGCAATAAATATTGATGAGAAAATGTATTTAGTATATTAACTAAAAGTTTATTAAATAATGTATGAATGTGTCTTAAACTTTAAGGTACATTACAAATGTATCATTCTCAAATAAAGTTAAATTACTTTGATGCCCATCTAATATATATTATGTAATAATATAGATATAGATGTATTTTGTATATATATATACACACACACACACACTCAGGGGAAGGGTAAAATGAGAACTATCTTGAGGTATGAGAACCATGAGAACTAGGTCTTTTAAAAGGATTTTAAAAAAAATATTCTCAAAAATCTTAAAAAATCACTTGTTTGACGAAAAGAATAAAAAATTAAAAACAAATTTGCGTGATGTAAATTTGCATCAGGTGTAAAAAAAATTCATTGTCGTAACGACTTGACATTTTTTTACAGATATGTTTATAATATTTTTATATGTTCGTGCGAAAAATTACGGCCTGGCTGTTAGGGAAGTAGAAGTTCTCATGTTTCCCACAAATGGTGGTGTTTCTTAATTGAACAGAACCGAAGGCTATATATATGTGTGTGTGTATATATATATGTATATGTATATGTGTGTGTACTAGAAGTGGCTCGCCGCGCATCGCGACGAAGACATGCTGATTTCAAATCATATTTAAATGTAATGGAGACCAAACAGTAAAAGTAACATTAATAATTTAATGAAAAAAATACCTAAAAGTAAACTATAACAAAAATTAAAAAAAAAAGAAGGAAAACAAAAAATAGATTTAGTTTCCCCCAATCTCAAGTTCTAGGAAGTTTTGTTTATTTTTGTCCCACCCTGATTTCTAGCCTAAATTGATTTAGCCAAAACTGGTTCTAATACTTCTTAAAATAAAAACCTGGGGCCCATACTACCAATTTAAGAGAAAAAAAAGAAGCCATCAAGGTTTTCATGTATATAAAAAAACATCTAAACATACATTGTTATTACATTACATTATTAATAACATTTTTTTATCTAGTATAGTATTTTTCTTATGAGATCTAGCTAATATTCCTATTTTTTATAAAAGCAATAAATATTGTTGAGAAAGTGCATTTAGCGTATTAATTAAAGTTTATTAAATAATGTATTAATGTGTTTTGAACTTTAAGATAAATTATAAAGGTGTCTTTCACAAAACACCAACGACCACCCTTATCTCTCTACTTCTTTCTCTCTCTTATTTCTCTCTAACCCTAGAGAAATCCAATACAAATGAGCATAAAAATGCTCTTTTATTTATAGAACTATTGGCTAAATGCATAATACACCTCTCATTATTAATACTTACAACAATGGTCCTTCAAGTTTTGTGAAGCCATAAGATGAGGTAACACTATTGCATTGAACCGAACAAGTCACATTTCTCAACTTATACTACTAAAATATACTCTATAAAAATATATTGCTACTCATCAAATTCTTTTACTTCATAACTCTCAACGAATAACAAAATTATATTTTACAACTACACCTAAAACCAGACGTTAAAATTATATTTCAAGCTAAGGTTATGTATCAGCCATAAATAGGCCCTACACTTTATTTAATAAAACACTTCACTCTAAATAATTAAAAAATGATTATTATTTTTGAAAATTAGATGTTACAAATCCACCCTCCTAATAGAGGATTTCGTCCCGAAACCTTGTAACTCTGCATAAAGAAAAAGAATTAGATCCTCTATTCACACAAATATGATATGATTGTCAAACATTTGTAATGAGTATTTAGAAAAAATGCTTATAAATACTTGCATTGAACTCATATTACAAACCAAAACCTAACATATCATTTATGTTGGGTTACATTCTTGCCTAAGTCATTCGGAATCCACTAAACATGCTACAACTCATATTCATTTGTTCTTTAAAGTTGGGTATTAACCAAGTAAGATATATATTACTTTTAAAATACAATACATTCAATTTTTTAATGTTCCAAAATTGGCATTTCGATAAGGAATTAAACTTTTTTTCTTTTTCCACGCTTTTCAATATTCAACCATAAGCAAGACTAAAGAAATGATCACATATATACAAGCAATCATAATAGCAATTGGTAGCATGAACTCACATCATCTAAAGTAAACCGAAAATCAGGTTTTCTCTTTGTTGACCTTTCATAGTCAAAATATATATACATGCATGATTAAATATTGGTGTATACCTTCTTGAATAGTAGATATACATCATTCTCGTGTCGGTCCTCCTTCTTTGATAGGATTTCCATTTATTGCATTGTTATTCATTTTTTTGACTTCACCATTTCCTACAATATCATACATATAATATACACAAACCACTATGAGGTAAGGGTTTAGTTTAGATTCCGTATTCATACGTATCAACTTTTCTTTCAACATGTCCCTATTCACGGTACCCAAGTTATTTCAAGGTCATATTGATACTAGACAATAGTAGCAAATTGTAGACAATGTAAGTTTACCAATATAACCTTAAAATAAAATAAATTAAATAAAAATATTAAATAAAGTAAAATGCAACATTCTTATTGTTTTAAACTTCTTTTTTTTTCCTTACAAAGAATTTCTTATCATTTTAAACCTCCACTATATATACACACACATACACTAGAACTGGCCCGCCACACATCGATACGGAGACACGCTAATTTTGAACCAAATTCAAATGTAATAGAGACAAACAGTAAAAATAACATTAATAATTTAAAAAAATACCTAAAACTAAACTATTACAAAAAAAGGAAAACGAAAATGGTTTTAGTTTCCCCAAATCCTAGTCGGTTCTAGGAGGTTTTGTTTATCTTTGTCCCACCCCGATTTCTAGCCCCAAACTAATTTAGCCTAAACTGGTTTTAATCCTTCTTAAATAAAAAACCCGAACCGTTTTTGGGACCCATACCGATTTGAGAGAAAAAAAGAAGTCATCAGGGCTTCCAAGGTTATAAAAAACACTTGAACATTTATTATTAATACACGACATTATTAATAATTTTTTTATCTAAAATAATACTTTTCTTATGGAATCTAGTTATATTCCTATTTTTTATGATAGCAACAAATATTGTTAATAAAAGTATACTCAGTGTATTAATTATAAATTTATTAAATAATGTATTGATATATCTTGAACTATATTGTAAATTACAAAAGTGTCCTTCTAATAAGTTAAATACTTGTCATCAATATATATATTATATAATAGTATAGATATAGATGTATTTTATATATATAATGTGTTTGAAATTTAAGGTACATTACAAAGTGTCCAATAAGTTAATTACTTTGTTCCATCTAAATATATTATTAATATATAAGTATAGTTTAATATATACAAGGTGGCCGTCACGCATCGCGACGGAGATAGATGATTTTAAACAAATTAAATGGAACGGAGACCAAATGTAAAAAATTAATAGATTATACTAAAAAATACCTACACTAAACTATTACAAAAATCAAAAAAAGAAAAACAAAAATTGTTTCAAATACCTACACTGCACCAGGTCCGAGTTCGAGGTGAGTCTTAATTTGTAGTATGTTTTTGTTGTATAAGATCCTAAGAATGATGATTATATCTGTTTTGCATACAGCTTGCAAAAACAGAAGTCTCTAACTAAAAGCCCCAAAGCTCAGGTTCTTAGTTCACCTGCCATGAGTTGAGCAAAGGAAATTCAGACCTGTCTTGGAAATGAGTTTCCCAGCTGTATAAAGGTGATGCTTAGCTCACAAGTCAACTCTGGTTTTTGTACGGTAACGCCTCATTTTCTTCAACTGCTTGCAATCAATCTTCGGTTTTTTTAAAAACAAGATAAACCCTTCTCCCCTTGTTTCGTAGGGTCCTCTAGCTCATTTCTGCAAGTCTTTTCTATCCAAAGAAGACGTTACATTTGTACTTGAAGATGAAAGTGGAGAGCAATTGGAGGTCAAATATATTGCATGGAGGTATATGCTTAGTGCAGGGTGGAAAAACTTTGCAGTTAAACATAAGTTGAAGAAAGGAGATGTTTTGCTCTTTCATTTGGTTGAAACAGCCAAATTTAAGGTAGATCTAAAAGCATGATCCTAAGTCACGGGACTATTGGTAAAACTATTCAGGACCCATCATAACATACATGTGTAGTAATCTCAAATGTTCTTACTTTCGTAGGTTTACATACTAAAGGATAGTTATTCAAATGAAGCTGATGATGCTGTTAGCCGTTTGAATTTGGAAGCACATTCGGAACAAGTGACTCCAGGTAACTATTTGACTTTTGTTTTAGCTAAAATTATGTGTTAACCCTTTTATATATAGATATATGATTCAATTTAATGATGGGAAAACAGCTACTTCGTCTCATAAAACAAAGAAAAACAAGCATCCAGAGTCTCTCCAAAATCCGGTTAAAAGGCCCAGAAAGTCCGCCATGCTATCAATATCCGAGCTCCCTAGTGGCCACCATATTGAACATCTAGGAAACAGCAGCCAAGAGGTTCAAGAATGTTATGGACCATCCAAAGCCCATTTTTCTTTCGAAGAAGTCAAATCTTTTGAAGACTTACCATCTTCTGGTCAATGGAGACAGCATTGACCATGAGCTAACCGATGATGAAAGAATGGATTACTACAAACTATGTTTGTATAAAAAAGAATTTCTTCATCCCGAAAACGTGTATGACAGGTTAGTGGTGGTTTTGATTCGTCTAACAGTAGAGATAGCTGATGAGATTAAGAAGTGTAAGCTCACCACAGCTAAGGAAGAGTTTGATAAATGGGATAAGTACCTGAAAGCTTTGGAGGGTTTTGGCATGAAAGTTGGCTTTTTACGCGATAAGTTAATCACACATGAAACGCTTGTGCTTGATTCAGAAGGGGTGTTGGACCTAAAGCAGTACATGGAGGCAACAAATGAACATAAACGCATCATAGTTGAGTAAAAGAATGTAGCTGCCATGCGTAAGGAGTTGAAGGGAAGTGCTAAAAACTGAGAGGAGATTTCGGGTATTTTAAAGCAGAAAGTTCAGAGGCATGAACTTAGGTTCAGGAAGGTGGTGACTGCACCATTGTAGGCTCTATCAGAGGGACATAAAGTTGTTTTCATTTTATGGTTAAATGTAAAACTTATGAATAACGAACCACATTTAGTGAGCCACGTTTAGTTTTACAGCCTAACATATATGGAAAAAACTCCTTAGTGAGAATCGATAGAGCCTACCATGGTGCATTCACCACATTGTAGAACCTATGTTCATGCCTTTCAACTTTCTGCTTTATAATACACAAAATCTCCTGACAGTTTTTAGCAACTCCCTTTAACTCCTTACGCATGGTAACTACTTTCTTTAGCGCATCTTTATGCGTTTTGTTCATGTGTTGCCTCCATGTACTGCTTTATGTCCAATGTACCTTCTGAATCAAGCATAAGCGTTTCAAGTGTGATTAACTTATCGCGTAAAAACCCAACTTTCATGCCGAAACCCTTGAAAGCTTTCAGGTACTTATCCCATTTATCAAACTCTTCCTTAGCTGTGGTTAGCTTGCACTTCTTAATCTCACCAGCAATCTCAACGCTTAGACGAATCATACCCACCACTAACCTGTCATACACGTCTTCCGGATGATAAATTCCTTCTTATTCAAGCATAGTTTGTAGTAGCCCATTCTAACATCAGCTGGGAGCTGATTGTCGATCCTGACTCCATTGACCAGAACACGAAAGTCTTCAAAAGAGTTGACTTCTTCGAATGAAAGATGGGGTTTGGTTGGTCTAGAACATTCTAGACCTCTGAACCAACCGTTTCCAAGATGTCCAATAACGTGGCCACTAGCGGCAGGATAGCTGTTTTCCCACAATTTAGTTCAACTCTATAAATAAAGATAACAACGAAAACTAACTAAAACAAAACGCAAAATAGTTACCTGGAGTGACAACCGGCAATTCCAGGTTGTAATCACGCAAATAACAAACCTTAAGACAATATACTAACATAATTAGATGTAAATTTTATCATACGTTGAAACTGTAACAAGCGAATGCGAACGTTGGTGATAATTCAATTGGAGCACTAATGTATGTTATTTAGATTTATGCTATGAATTATCCTACTAATGTGCATTTAATATAATAATTCATGATTTTATAAAATCTTTTCAAGTTAATACGCGTCTACATATTATAAAGATTATTAGAACACGATCAACAAGCACTCGAATTATATGATACTTTAATGTTTTTTTTTTAATTTAGCTATGGGATATATATAAATATATATATGCTCATAAGTGTATGTAATTATTCATACTATATGTATACCTACGTGCATATATATACATTGGACTCACACGCATACATAAAATATAATTGTTTAGCTAAAAATCCAATACTTACCTAATATTTAGTTAAATATTTGTATGGATTTTATCAACACATGCACATTTAATAGATCTTAATCAAAATGCTCCCAAGGATGAGACAAGATTTTGTTAGAAGATGACAACACATGTTAAGAAATTTCAAGTCCCCAAATCTATTTTAATAAGCTGCTCTCTCTCTCGGCCGCCGGATCCGTTTTCCAGCCAACAGCCAGCTGCCGGTCGCTTTTCCGGCGACACACACATGACACTCCTCTCCTGTACCCTCACACATACTCTTCAGTTCCGAAGAGAGAGAGAGCGGCGATAGAGAGAGGGTTCAGGAAAAGAGGAGCCGGCCACCACTGACGGTGGTGACGCCCGGCGGTGGCGGCAGAGCCACCACATGTCGGAGGTCCAAGGAAAACCACCACCACAGGCGGTGGCCTGTGGTGGGTGGTGTCGGGTGGTGGTTACGAACGCAAGAGAGAGAAACGAAGAAGAGAGAGACGTCGGCAGTGTAGCGGCAGCGATGATAGTGGCCGTGACAGCGACGCCGGCGGCGGCGGCTTCTTGCAAGCCGACGGCGGCGGTAGTGGTGATGTTTGGTTCGAGATCTGGTACTGTTCACCTTCAGTTCAGGTTTGGGTTCGGTTAAAGATTTGGTTTATTTGGGTTGAGTCAACATTTATTTCGCATCTCCTTTTGGGTTCGGGTCAACCCAGTTAACACAGCGGTTTGACTAGTCAAAGGTGGTCAAAGGCGGTCAAAACCGAGTCAACCTGGTCAACAGCAGTCCACTAAGTCAACAACAGTCAACTCGGTTCAATGATGATCGACTCGGTTCAGTCACGGCACACTCAGTTCGACTCGGTTCAGTTACGGGTCAAACCCGGTCAAGCCTGGTCAACTCGTGTTTAAACACGGGTCCAAAACCTGGTCAACTCAGTCAAACTCGTTCAACAGTGGTTCTTGGTAAATAATATTAACGCAAGTATTAGATAATTATTTAAAGTTTTATCTTAACATGACATCGAGCTCAAACCGGCACAACTATGAAAACGACAAAAATTATAAGTGAAGATTTCTAACTACTCGGACTTATACATAAACGTATTAGTGTTGTTTTTACAAATATATATATATATATATAAATACCAGCTAAAAACCGAATCGACATCGTCATACAACATATAAAAATATATATATCTAATTACATACACATATATATTATTAAACTTGATCGCGATGATTATTCGACGTTTTAAAGATACGAAAGAATTATAAATATCTAGGTTATATTGACTTGTTGCGTTTTGACTAATATACAGACAACTTGTGTTGTCGGGATCGTCCAAAAAAACAGAGGAAACTCTACCCGTTTTTTGTAAAAATCCGCAAAGTGAAACGTGTTTGTTATAAAAACAAAACCTTTCCGATTCAAGTAATTTTGATAAAAATAAATATAAATGTACATTTATTTTAACGACACTTATAACTTACGAAACCAGGTCGTAACCATTCGAGCAAATGTGGTATACTAATTAACCGAACTCGGAAAAACTTATATTATATAAATATATAATTGTTTATATTTAAATCAAACGTAGTTAATTCGTATACTTTTTATAAAAATAGTATAATAGTTTATATTTATATTTATATCCAGAAATTAGAATACCTTTTATAAAATAAATATAATCGTATATTTATTTCAAACGATTGTTAATCCGTACACTTTATAAAATAAGAATAATTTTTTATAATTATTTCAAAACTCCTAAACGAAGCATGACACATTGCTTTAAGTTGGTAAAACAATGTAATATCCGAGTTATTACCCAAACAAACAAACAAAAATCGATTCTCGCGAGCGTACAACTATATAAATATTTTATTAATTATAAACGGACGTAAGGTTATTACGACTACGCGACGACCACTTAGGAATCATACAACACATCCTAGGAACCAACAACGTGTGATATTTTTATACCAACATTTGTCTACGTACACGCATGACCAATCGAGACGACTAATACGATACCCTAAATATATTTTATAATTGTATATAAACATATAGATACGCTAAACCTCTAAGAAACTAAGTGTTTCCAAGACTTAGTAACTATCACCGGAATTAAATGGAACTTAACAAGTATACCTTATCCGTTCCCATTTTGATAACAACTTACCGTCGAATCGCTATGTTAGCGATTCTGTAGAGCTCGGTGACACGTAGTTTAACTACGTCATTTTATTAGAAACTTATAAGTTATTCCTTGATAGGAATGCTATAGATTGCATGCTAGCGAGTCATATTTTGGAAACAACATTTCAGAATCATATTATGCTAGCTCTGCACAAGGATATCAAGGTGAGTTCATAAACCCCACACTTTACTGTTTTACATTTCTATAAATGTTTCGACGGTGAAAAGACATGCAAGTTTTGTAAAAGTACACAAGATTTCGATGAACGAAAAACTATACATTTCTAAACTATGATACAAATGAACTTGAACAAACTCAAATGGTTTTACAAAAGGTTATTGCTAAACATACCGGTTTACGAAACATACACGTATTTATGAAATGTACATGAGTTACATACATTTTAAGGACGGGATTGTCCTTGTTACAACGGAAACAAGAGGGCTAGGCTCGTACATAAAACACGCGAGATGCAAGGATATATAATATTATATATATATTTTATATATATATATATTTGACGGAATATATATATGGACATCATACATCCAAAATACATCTTAGCTCGTGAGTTCATGTCCCCCTTCTCATCTTAAAGGTTTTACTGTTTTACAACTATCGGAGGAAATATATGTTCAATATGATAAGCTAAGGAATGAAACAACTTAGATCATGTGCGAATAGGGTGGAACTTAAGCACCATTAATCTTATTTAAGACCACGGTACAAAGGTTAGATCTAGCGGGTGTTGGCGAGTCCCACTCTTGGTCATGGACCCACACAGAAGAGTGTATTTGTCGTCCCAGTCGAGGTTAATCGACAGAAATCGTCTAGGTTTGGATTGCTTCCTATGTCGTCACACATATTAATGTCCTTGCAAAACATTAATGATCAACGACTTCTTGACGCTTTACATACCGGTTTTTGATACAAATACCTCTTACAGTTACAGAACTTTTCTATACCAGAGTTTATACAAATAAAAAGTTTTCAATCGATGTGCTGAGAAAAATGGTTTTATTTACGCTTTCTCAACAATATTTAAAACGGATACAAAAAATATTTATTTAAAAATCTTTTCAAACAAACTATGAACTCGCCAACTTTATGTTGATTTTTCGCATCTTTATTTCTCAGGTTATATTTTCAAACTATGGCACAGTTGGAATAGGAGAACCCATTGGGATTCGAGTACTTAGCGGGCGTTCACTTTCTAGAAGTCTTAGCATTTCAAGCACTTCCGCTGTGCAATGAAGATACCAGTCGGATCACGCCCGACTCTCATGGTCTTATCGGGGTGTGACAATAGAAATAAGACCATTTGAGATTATTGAAGAAGTATGTTATGATCGGTCTCGCGCGCCTTAAGATCTTCGTTAAGATGCACTTTTTTAAAACCAAGGTCACAGGAAAGCATGCTATATGTTATTCACCTTAAATTTGGTAGTTTCAATTAAATGAAAGAGCAAAACATCTCCAATCTTCAAGTTATGTCCAACTGTAAAGTATTTCGACCATGCACAAAGCCCATGCCTGCATACAATGTATTTGACTTACCATTGCTTTCCATTTCCATCTTCAAGTGCAAATTTAAAGTCTTCTTTTGGTAAAAAAACGAATTGCAGAAACGAACTGGAAGACGGTATGAACCATGGAGGGAGGTTGTTTATCCTGTTTTGTCATGTTAGAAAACAACCATGATTGCAAGCAGTTGAAGAGACAGAGAGAGGATGATTATTTTCCTAAAATGGTTCTAGCGAAATCAAATCTTCGTACACATACCAAGTAAAATATATTTATTCCAAACAAAGTTAGAGTTTATTTTCCTCAAGTGGTTCTAGCAATCTTAAAGGTTTTCACTAAATCATAACCGGATTTAACTATGTAACAGTAGTGGCAGCTGTCATAACAATAACATGAGTGTCAAACTGAAGCAATTTCTTACGGTATTAGTATTCGGAGAAGTTGCTTCCTTTTGTGTATAAGTTAGAGAACCAGCAAATGTAGTGGGCTTCGATTTTCCAGGTTTACTATGTCAAAAAACTAGAGGGAATTTACTCAAATGAAGTTCATTGTGCTGTTATCCTTTGGCATTTGGCAGCACATTCAGAACAAGTAACTCCAGGTAGTTATTTTGAGTTTTTTTTACTATTTTAGTTGTTACCTTTTATTAACATTGTTGAACTAAATCATGGGAAAACAACTTCCCTGTCCTCTAGTGGCCACCTTATCGGGACATCTCGGTAGTGAAGAGGTTGGTTCAGAGGTTCTAAAGTGTTGTAGACCAACCGAACCCCATCTTTCATTCGAAGAAGTCAACTCTTTTGAAGACTTCCGTGTTCTGGCCAATGGACATGAGCGACAATAAGCTAACTGCTGAGGTTAGGATGGGCTACTACAAACTATTCTTGTATAACGAAGAATTTCTCCATCCGGAAGACGTGTATGACAGGTTAGTGGTGGTTATGATTCGTCTAACCGTACAGATAGCTAATGAGATTAAGAAGTGCAAGCTCAACACAGATAAGGAAGAATTTGATAAATGGGATAAGTACCTGAAAGCTTTCTCAGGGTTTTGGCTTGAAATTTGGTTTTTTATGCGATAAATTAATCACACTTGAAATGCTTGTGCTTGATTCAGAAGGTGTGTTGGACATAAAGCAGTACATGGAGGCAACAAATTAATATAAACGCATCAAAGTTGAGTTAAAGAATGTAGTTGCGATGCGTAAGGAGTTGAAGGAAGTGCTAAAAACTGAGAGGAGATTTCGGGTGTTTTAAAGCAGAAAGTTGAGAGGCATGAACTTAGGTTCAGGAAGGTGGTGAATGCACCATGGTAGGCTCTATCAGAGGCACATTAAGTTGGTTTTCATTTTATGGTAAAATGTAAAACTTATTAATAATGAACCACATTTAGTGAGCCACATTTAGTTTTACAGGTTAACATATATGGGAAAAACTCCTTTGTGAGAATCGATAGAGCCTACCATGGTGCATTCACCACATTCTAGAACCTAAGTTCATGCCTTTCAAGTTTCTGCTTTAAAACACCCGAAATCTCCTGATAGTTTTAGCACTTCCCTTCAACTCCTTACGCATGGCAGCTACTTTCTTTAACTCGTCTTTATGCGTTTATATTCATTTGTTGCCTCCATGTACTGCTTTATGTCCAACACACCTTCTGAATCAAGCACAAGCATTTCAAGTGTGATTAAGTTATCGCATAAAAAACCAAATTTCAAGCCAAAACCCTCAGAAAGCTTTCAGGTACTTATCCCATTTATCAAACTCTTACTTAGCCGTGGTTAGCTTGCACTTTTAATCTCACCAGCAATCTCTACGGTTAGATGAATCTTACCCACCACTAACCTATCATACACGTCTGCCGGAGGAAGAAATTCTTTCACATACAAGAAGAGTTTGTAGTAGCCCATTCTAACATCATCGGTTAGGGATGGTGGATCCTTACTCCATCGACCAGAATAGATGGATGTCTTCAAAAGAGTTGACTTCTTCCAATGAAAGATGGGCTCGGTTGGTCTAGAACATTCTAGAACCTCTGAACCATCCTCTTCATTACCGTTTCCAAGATGTCCCATAAGGTGGCCACTAGGGGACAGGGTAGCTGTTTTCCATGTTTTAGTTCAACACTATAAATAAAAGGTAACAACTAAAACTAACTGAAACAAAACGCAAAATAGTTACCTGGAGTTACTTGTTCTGAATGTGCTGCGAAATGCAAAAGGCTAACACAATCAACTTCATTTGAATAAATTCCTTTTAGTATGTAAACCTATAGAAGTAAGAACATTTGAGATTATTAAAGAAGTATGTTATGATCGGTCTCATGCGCCTTAAGAACTTGGTTAAGATGTACTTTTTTAAAACCAAGGTCATAGGAAATCATGATATAAGTTATTCACCTTAAATTTGGTAGTTTCAATTAAATGAAAGAGCAAAACATCTCCAATCTTCAAGTTACGTCCAACTGCAAAGTATTTCCACCCTGCACTAAGCCCATGCTTGCATGCAATGTATTTGACTTCCCATTGCTCTCCATTTTCAACTTCAAGTGCAAATTTAACGTCTTCTTTTGGTAAAAACGATTGGAACCGGAGGACCGTATGAACCACGGAGGGAGGTTGTTTATCTTGTTTTGTCATGTTTGAAAACAACAGTGATTGCTAGTAGTTGAAGAGAGAGAGAGAGAGTCTATTTTCCTAGATGGTTCTAGCGACAAATCAAATCAGCGGACACATACCAAGTAAATTTTATTTATTCCAAACAAAGTTAAGAGTTAATTTCCTTCAATGGTTCGAACAATCTTAAAGTTTTCCACTAAATCGTAACATGATTTAACTACGTAACAGTAATGGCAGTAACAACATTAACTTGAATGTCAAACGGAAGTAATTTCTTACAGTATTCCGAGAAGTAGTTTCCTTTTGCGTATAAGTTTGAGAACCAGCAAATCTAGTCGGCTTCAATTTTTGAGGTTTAATCTGTCAAGAACACAACCAAGTCTAGTGTTAACTAACTGATTTCAAGCAAATACATTGACAAATCGATGAATAACATGTAGCGACATAACATTAGAGAACCGATGAAGGGTTGCAGGGAACAAATGGCTGAGAGTTTGAAATGTTCGTCAATTGAGATGAATTAAAGTTGTCTTCTGTATAACGAGGGTTAAACCTGAGTTCATGCTTCTCAAATTTCCTGTTTACAATACCCGAAATCTCCTCACGCAAGGCAGCTACTTTCTTTAACACATCTTTAATGCGTTTATGTTCATTTGTTGCCTCCATGTACTGCTTTATCTCCAATGCACCTTCTGATTCAATCACAAGTCTTGCAAATGCACGTAACTTATAGCATAAGATACCTGGAGTTACTTGTTCTGAATTTTCTCCAAAATGCAAAAGTCTAACAGCACAATCAACTTCATTTGAACAATTTCCCTTTAGTATGTAAACCTACAGAAGCAAGAACATTTGAGATTATACACATGTATCTCATGATCGTCTAAAGGCGTTTTAATTTACCAATTGCCTCGTGCTCGCGCCTAAGGCGTGTGCTTTTAGAACTACAATAAGATGAACCTTTTAAAACCAAGGTTTTAGAAAAGCATGCAATAAGTATTTCACTCTAAATTTGGTAGTTTCAACTAAATGGAAGAGCAAATCATCTCTAGTCTTCAAGATATGTCCAACTCCCAAGTATTTCCACCCTGCACTAAGGCTATGCTGCATTCAATATATCTGACTACCCTTTGCTCTACATTTTCATCTTCAAAAGCAAATTTAAAGTCTTCTTTTGGTAAAAACGAATGACAGAAATGAACCCGAAGACCATATGAACCACGGAGAGAGTGGGTTTATCTTGTTTTGTCATGTTTTTCTCTTAAAGAAAAAAGAGTGATCGCAAGCAGTTGAAGGGGGAGAGAGAGGGATTATTTTCCTCAAATGGTTCTAGTGACAAATCAAATCACCGTATACAGGTACGAAATGACAAATTATTATTCCAAACGAACTCAGAGAATATTTCCCCAAATGGTTGTAGCGATCTTAAAGCTTTTCCACTAAATTATAACTAGATTAAACTACGTAATAGTAATGGTGTTGGTAATTTTAATATTATCTACGGATTTTGGTGATATTGGATTAACTTGTCCACCAAGTGAATCTTATTAAATATTAAACGGGTTAGCAAATTCGGGAGTGCATGATCGCTTTAATGTTTATGAGATTTGGTGGTGTATATATAGGTTTTGATGTTATAATTAACTTATTGATTAACTGTTATAGATATAATAACAATTATTAGGCATTTATTAATTAATTAATTTGTTTTATTCTTTTGGATGGGCTTGCCCCAAGTTTAGAAAATAATTAAAGTAGTTAGTTGGATTTTATTGAAATCAGACCCGTCATGTGATGGTAAAGCACATAGCTTGAAACCTGAGGGTTTTTCAAAACCCAAATATAAAACCCATAATGAATACTACATACAAAAATATATACAAACTTGGTCGATGTATGAACAGATGGTACGGTTATCAAGTTTCTCCTACAATCACAAATTCATTCTTTTCTACACATCTTATCTGATTAATCATTGGTAGTACCACCAAACAGGTTAATCTGAAAGTGAACACACGATTTGTGTAGAAATTCAGCTTTTTTCTTCATTATAGTTTTCTTGCAATTGTTTCGACATTGGTTAGGGCATCCCCTAAATACAACAATTGGCAGTAACAACAATAACACGAGTATAAAACTGAAGCGAATTCTTACCATATTAATACTCGGACACGGACTGTCCTTTCGCGTATGAGTTTGCGAACCCGCAAATCTAGTCGGCTTCGAAAAACGTTTACTCTGTCAAAAACACCACCAGATCCAGTGTTAACTAGCTGATTTCAAGCAAATACATTGACAAATCGATGGATAACATGTACCAACATATGATTAGAGATACTGATGAAGGATTGCAGGAAACATGCGGCTGAGACTTCAAATTATTCGTCAATTGAGACGAAATAAAGTTGTCTTCAGCATAACTAGGGTTGAAGTCGTTTCTGGTGAGATTAGGATCAGAAGATACCATGCCAAAGTTGAATTCTCTGGTGACTGGAGCTTGCATTATTAGACGGCTTTGATCGTAGAGAGATTGAAGGGAAAATTGACAATGTTTGTGTATGTGCTTATATAGCCTTGATTGTTGTATATCATATTATGCAATACAATATAATATTGTATCATATTACATAAGATTACATCACATCATATTAGAGAATTCACATTGGGTTCTCTTGTTTCATCTTTATGAGTTAACTAAAGAACACCTTTAGTTAATGTCATATAAGATTGCATCATATTATATTAGAGCATTCACATTGGGTTCTCAATCTTGATCATATTTTATCTAAAACTCATAAAAATATAGAGAATTAATGTGAGGAGTGAATATAATGCTAAATGTGAGGAATGAAAAATAAGTCTCTAAATTTATTCCCTGTTTTAAGTACTTAAATAATATATGGGTTTAGCCTAAACCATGCTTGAGCATGAAAAAGTACTCACCAGTGGAGGTCGAGCATTAGAAATAAAGTTTGATATGAGACTCGAACTGGAGTTAAAGCTTTCGTAAGTTACCGAGCTCGTCAAAATGTGATTGTATTAGATTGTTGTATAATTAGGGTTGCAATGGTGTGGTTTACATAGACTGCATATTACAGATTATGTCCCTATAATAACACAATACGTTACTAGATCTAATACTCCCTCGCAAGCTAAGCGTTTGAAATGTAAAAACTAATAAGACCAAACTAAAACTAAACCAGTTCAGTGGAGCCGAGCCCGAGAACGAAGTCTCAAGTATGCAACATTTATTGGGCTTAACAGTTCATCGTTCTTTGTTGACCCATTAGATCCAATTTTAGGGCCACAATTGGTTGATACAAAATTACATGCTTTGCATTCTAGTCTGCACAGTTTCATCTCCCCATTTAATAGCTTTGTTGCTATATGAGTCTCCTTTCTTCTTCATCACATGTAATGTCACCTTACAAGCGGTTGTTTAATACCGACCTCTCATCACTTCTCCCTTTCTTCCCTTTCATCCCATAACGAAATCCATTGTTGGCCAGTGTTGTGGTGGTGGCTACTGTCACACCCCGACCCGCAGCGGAAATAAGAGTCGGGGCATAATTGGGTTATCACCAAAGCTCATGATGTTTACTAATATGTTTCATATTTATTAAATCCAAATTACATTTCAAAATTCCAAGTCAAATTCATACAATACAAGGAAAGGAAAGATTAACTAAACAAATCCATAATCTAAACTGGTTTATTCTTCTAGGCCGCCCTATATGTTTCTTGCTTCAACTTGATCACCTGTATCAAGTGTAAAAATGGGAAATTTTGGGTCAACAAAAGTTGGCGAGTGAACCTTGTTTAAAACATTTGTTATTGATTTATTATTTAATTTAATTTTGGGAAAATTGTGCAATAATCATATATGAACAAATGTATGTAAACATAACAATCACAAACCACCTTGCTTAAGCATGAAATAAGAATGACAATGTATGTGTTGGCAACGTCCCGTTCACGCTCATAGGTAATGGGGAACGGACGGCCTATACTAATGTATGTGAGATCAAGGCTCAATCAAACGGAGCCGATCTTATGTTGGCAACGCCTGGTTCACGCTCATAGGTAATGGGGAACAGCTCACGCTCATAGGTAATGGGGAGCGGCGGCCTATGAAATGTATGTACGGAAATGATAAAATTAATCTAAACTTCAACCACACAGACAATGGATACACCTTGAATACACATTTGATCATGAACATGATGGATGCACAATGTTTAATTATAATAAATAAATACGACACATGATACACCCCAAAATGTGATTAAAACGGGGAATTGGTAGAGATTCACTCACATTGGATGCGTTTGTTTGAAGATGTTGGATGCGCACGAGTTTAGGGGATTGATCGACGAGAGATAACTAACCAAATAAGTAATGAAAAGGCACGGTAAGTATGTGGATTTTATTAACTATTTTAATAAGATTTTTGGGTATAAATTTGTGAGTTTAAGGCTACTTTCTAACCTTGAAAACGTTATTTTTAAGTATTTTTAATTGATTTTTAATTTAAATAATTGATTAAAATAAATAAAATAAATAATAAAAAAAAAGTTGACTTTGACCGTTGACCGAGACCGTTGACCGTTGACCGTTACTGTTGACCGGTTTAATTGTGTGAAATTGTGCGCTGAGTGAGGCTCGAACCCGAGACCTCCCGTACGCGTGCACGCAGCTCTACCAACTGAGCTACGTGTCTAACCCGAAATAATTCTGTTTTTAATTATACTTATATACTATTTACTTTAAACCGAAAATTATATATTTTTAAAAAGCTTTTAAGCGTATCGGACCGGTGCTGACCACAGGTCTCGAACCCGGGACCTGTGGGTTAGTGTACACACACTCCACCGCTGGACTGTTTTTATTATACTTAATATAGTCAACCCGGTTTAGTTAAAGGCAGTTTTTATTTTAAGTGAGTAAAGTGGACAGGATTCGAACTCGCGTTGCGTATGTGTTTGTTGACCTGCGGATGTGAAGTTTTAAAGCAATCTTGGGACAGGAAATTTCAATGAAGTGAACTCTGGGTTGATGTACTGTCGTTAGATGAATCATAGCGGCTGATAGAATCTACCAACAATTTGAAGGGTTTAGATGTGAAGTGGAACTACTGGGTAATGACTATCAGTAAAATAGAAGAATCATACCGATTAACAGTAGTTTCCCTAAAGTTCAGAAATTTCTCCGGCGAATCAGATAATCCGGCAACGTCGACTGCAAAGGATTCTGGGTGAGGGATTTATATTAGAATTTGTCTAATAAAGGAATGAGCCAGAAAAATCGAAGTAATTACCGTGCTGGTGGAAGTCTCGGTTTTCCGGCGACTTGCAGATGTTTTCCGGCGAGTAAATTTTCGTCGAGAAAAGGTGCGATTTGAGAGCGAAAAGGTTTCTGGTGAATTGTGGGTGAATTTATAGGGTAGTATCGAGATGTATGGGGTCTGAATTCGGTCTTAATTCGAAGTCAGCCGTTCTTCGGCGGTTACGGCTGATGTCGCCGGTTCAGACGTCGGTTATAACCGTCGTTAGAGTTAATTCATTGGTTAATTTGAGCGGAAACGTAAATTATCGGCGAAGTCGTCGGGATTTCCAACGACTGCTATTTGGGCGCAAATTGACTGAGTTTTGAATTCCGCACATTATTATTTGAATTAATAGATTCATTATATTGTCAGAAAATCAAAGTGGCGGAGTGGTTTATGGCGTGCGAGTTAAGACTTTGAGGAAATATCCGGCTGACCCGGGTTCGACTCCCGGCAGCCGGTTTTCCTTTTTAATTAATTCATTCTTATATTTTTACAATTTTAATTTATATCTTTTAATTTGTTGATCAATTATGAATCGTTTAAAATTAAAATGAGCCGTAAATGAACAACAAAAATTTAAAACTGATTGTTCGGTTATTAAACGAAGCGGGTTTCGAAAACCCGTTTTTCGACAAATGTTACAGTATCCCCTACTTTTAGAAATTTCGTCCCAAAATTTAAGTAGTAGTAGATACAGGAAAAAGGTGTGGGTATTTCTCGCGCATTGAGTCTTCACGTTCCCAAGTAAACTCAGGTCCTCGTTTCGACTCCCAGCGTACCCTGACAATTGGGATGCAGCTTCTTCTTAAACGTTTTTCCCCGAAGTCCATAATTTCTACTTGTCTTTCAATAAAATGCATAGATTCATCCACTTGAATGTCTTCTAGAGGAATATGGAGATTTTCATTGGCGAGGCACTTCTTCAAGTTCGATACGTGGAATGTGGGATGAATTCTGTTGAGTTCCTCCGGTAAGTCAAGCTTGTAGGCTACAGGTCCTACCCTTTCGAGTATTTTGAAAGGACCTACGTAGCGTGGTGCTAGCTTGCCTTTTTGGCCGAAACGAACTACTCCTTCCACGGCGATACCTTTAAAAGTACTTGATCGCCAACGTTAAACTCCAAGGGCTTTCGTCGCTTGTCAGCATAGCTCTTTTGACGACTTTGTGCCGCTAACAGGTTGTTTCGGATTTGATGAATCTTGTCAGTTGTTTCTTGTATTAATTCTGGACCGGTGATTAGAGCTTCTCCAATTTCGTGCCAACATATTGGTGATCGGCACTTACGACCATATAAAGCTTCGAAAGGTGCCATGCCGATACTTGAATGAAAGCTGTTGTTGTACGAAAATTCAACCAATGGTAAGTGAGCGTCCCAATTCCCTTTTAAGTCTATGACACATGCCCGAAGCATGTCTTCAAGAGTTTGAATGGTGCGTTCAGATTGACCATCAGTTTGGGGATGATAGGCGGTGCAGAGATCTAATCGCGTACCCAAAGCGGCTTGTACAGCTTGCCATGTTCGTGAAGTGAAACGACCATCACGATCTGATATAATGCTTAAAGGTACACCATGACGGCTTACGATTTCACTGATGTAGATGCGGGCTAGCTTCTCATTTTTGAAGTCCTCGCGAATTGGAATGAAGTGAGCTGATTTTGTAAGACGATCAATGATTACCCATATTGTGTCGTACCCACCAGGAGTGCGAGGTAACCCGGTAATGAAGTCCATGGTTATATTTTCCCACTTCCATACGGGTATTTCAGGTTGGTCCAGAAGTCCTGAGGGTCTTTGGTGCTCAGCTTTCACTTTTGAACAGGTAAGGCACTTGGAAACAAAAACAGCAATATTCTTCTTCATGCCAGGCCACCAGTAGGTGTATCGAAGGTCTTGATACATTTTGTCGGCTCCTGGATGTACAGAGTATCGTGTCTTGTGAGCCTCTTTCATAAGAGTATCGCGAAGATTGTTGTGATCAGGAATCCATAGGCGATCGAGATAATACAGAATGCCGTCAGATTTCGTTTCGAGTTTAAGTTCTGCTCCATAAGATAACTCATTGCGTATGTCGTATTCTGTTATGGAAACATGTTGAGCTTCTCGGATTTGGTCTTTGATGTTGGTCATGATTTGCGAACATAGAAGACGAATAGAGTTCGCATAACCTTTTCGACTGAGTGCATCAGCCACCACATTTGCCTTGCCAGGATGATACCGAATTTCGCAGTCGTAGTCATTAAGAAGTTCGACCCATCTTCGTTGCCTCATATTCAACTCCTTTTGGTTAAAGATATGTTGGAGGCTCTTGTGGTCAGTGTAAATCTCACACTTGGTACCATAGAGGTAATGTCTCCATATCTTAAGAGAGAACACAACGGCTCCAAGTTCTAGGTCGTGAGTAGTGTAGTTCTTCTCATGAGTTTTGAGCTGCCTAGAAGCATAGGCTATCACATTTCCCCTTTGCATTAAAACACAGCCTAATCCCTGTCCTGATGCGTCGCAATACACTATAAAGTCATCGCAACCTTCGGGGAGTGTGAGGATAGGGGCGTCACAAAGCTTTTGCTTAAGGGTTTGGAAGGCTTCTTCTTGTTTAGGTCCCCATGCGAAGGGTTTTCCTTTATGTGTCAAAGCCGTGAGTGGTACAGCGATACGAGAGAAATTCGATATGAAACGACGGTAGTAACCAGCCAACCCAAGGAAAGATCGTACCTCGGTTGGGGTACGTGGCGCGTGCCATTCTTGTACTGCCTTGATCTTTGCGGGGTCGACATGAATTCCTTTGTTATTGACGACATGACCAAGGAACTGTACTTCTTTTAACCAAAATTCGCATTTGGAGAATTTAGCATAAGGCTTTTCGGTCTTCAAAAGTGAGAGGATGAGCCGAAGGTGTCGTTCATGATCAGTCTTAGACTTTGAGTAAATGAGAATATCGTCGATGAAGCCTATAACGAAGCGATCAAGATAGGGTTTACAAACTCTGTTCATTAAGTCCATGAAGACGGCTGGAGCGTTTGTTAGACCAAATGGCATAACCATGAATTCGTAGTGACCATATCGAGTTCGTAAGGCGGTCTTTGGAACGTCTTCTTCATGTACTCTGAGTTGGTGATAGCCGGAACGGAGGTCGATCTTTGAAAAACAAGTGGCACCCTGGAGTTGGTCTAGAAGATCATCGATGCGAGGTAACGGATAGCGATTTTTGACCATTAATTTGTTGAGTTCCCTGTAATCAATACACATGCGAAAGGTCCCATCTTTCTTCTTTACAAACAGAACAGGTGCACCCCAAGGCGATGAGCTAGGACGTATGAATCCTTGTCGGTCAGTTCTTGCAATTGACTGGCCAGCTCTTGCATCTCGGATGGGGCTAACCTATAAGGAGATTTCGCGACGGGTGTAGCGCCAGGTATAAGGTCGATACGGAATTCGACTTCTCTCTTGGGAGGAAGTCCGGCGATATCGTCGGGAAAAACTTGCGGGAATTCCTTCACTACGGGTATATCTTCGAGTTTCTTCTCTTTGCCTCCCTTCTTGACAACGTGGGTTAGAAATGCTACATAATTTTTGCGGAGATATCTTCGGGCTTGAAGACAAGACATCAGCTTGAGTCCTTTCGAAGGGGTTTCTCCAAAGATTCGTAGAGTTTGACCGTCTGCAAGAGGAATGCAAATGAACTTCTCACGGCATACTACTTCAGCCTGATGTTGGCTAAGCCAGTCCATGCCGATTATAATGTCGAAACTTCCCAACTTCATAGGAATGAGGTCAACAGAAAAATCGTGATCGTTTAGAGTAAAGGTGCAGTTCTGGATAATGGAGTTTAATGAGACCGGCTTTCCGTCAGCAACTTCTACCGTTATGGATTTCATAAGCTCGACACGAGTTTGATTGAGGATGGGTTCGAATTCTAAGGACACAAAACTCTTATCCGAGCCAGTATCAAATAACACAGATGCATAACTACCATTGACGAGAAACGTACCGTTAACCACGTTGTTGTCGGCCCTAGCTTGGTTGGCGTTGATGTTAAATGCTCTTCCTCTAGCAGGTGGAGGAGCTTGGTTAGCTTGGTTCACTGGATTCGCTTGAGCTTGAGCATGTATGATGTTTACCAAGCGTGGACACGTGTTTCTAAAATGGTTTGGGTCACCACAATTATAGCAAGCCCGCATGGGTTGCATCATGGGGTAGTTGGGTTGATAGTAGGTTTGGGTTGTATGTTGTGTAGGTGGTGGTTGTAGAGGTTGTTGGGTTTGACCCATCATTTGATGGTGGGTTTGAGTTGTGGGTTGGTTGCGGTTCATTCGTTGCAGTGTGCGGCAGGCTTGGATGGTGTGCCCTGCACGGCCACAGCCGGTGCAGTATTGACAGGGGTAATCGGGGGAGTGATGGTATTGGCAACGGGTGCACTTTGGGTAAGGGCCAGAGTATTGCCTTTTGTGTGGTGCGGGTGAAGGAGTAACTTGTGTGATGGGGGCAACAGGGGTGGGGAAATTTGTTTGAGTGACGGCAAAATTTCTGGTATTTCGCTTTCTCTTGTTTGAAAATTTTGAGGATGAGGTGGGGTGGTTGGATGTTTGGCCCTCAACGGGGGCTTTCTTTTTCTCCTCTTTGAACTTACCGTTTCTGATGCGGTTCTCGGTAAGTTCGGTGGCTAATTCCATGGCGGCTTCGAGAGTTGCAGGCGAAGCGCTGAGGACTGAGTCCTGAATCTTCGAGGGAAGGCCTCGAATATAGTGTTCCACCAATCGGTACACGGGGGTGAACAAGTTTGGAACCATCTGGTTCAGCTCAAGAAATCTTTTGTTGTAGGAAGTGTGATCCCCTTCCTTTTGCGTCAGTGAGTGGAATTTGTCTTCTAACTTCTTGAGTTCGCTTCTTGGGCAGAAGCGTTTTGTCATTACCTCCCTTAACTCTTCCCAAGTTAAGGCCATCGCGTCTTCTACTCCTCTCTTACCCTTCTCGGTGTTCCACCAGGTCAGGGCTACCCCAAATAATCTCCCGGTCGCGTAACGTACCTTGCGATCCTCGGGACAATCGCAATTTAGGAAAGTGTTTTCCATCTCCTCAAACCAGTGGAGGAGAGCGGTGACACCTTCGGTCCCTTCGAACTTCGGGGGATCGCAAGACTTGAAGTGCTTGTAGGAGCACTTCTTGGAGGAGGGGTTGTCGATGTTTTGATCCTCTTGGTTTGGTGGATTGACAGGATTTGCAGTGAGAGCTTGCTGAACTTGAACTACAATATCAGGAAGTACTGTGGCCATTTGTTTTGCTATTTGAGCGGCCAAGCGTTCGTTTGACCTTCCTGACTTCCGTCCTCCACGTAGCTGCCTACTCGACATCTACAGGAATATACATAGGAAGATGGTGAGTTTATGGAATGTTTAGAGGTCATGTGTCAAAAAAAAATGAAATTAACATAAATATCAATAATGCAATCACATCCATTGGATGTCTTGGGTTAGCTCATGTTGGGCCTCAAATGTCCCCCATACCTTCACCTGTATAGTCATGTGGGCCCCCATGACTATTGGCTTGGTAGGATTCACATTAGTATTGGCGATTTACACTCACATGACCCGAATGAAAACCACAAAATATGTTTACAAGATGTATGGTCGGAATGTGTCCAAGTGTAGACACAATGACAACTCAAAGTGGGGTTAGTTCACACGACGTTTGGTATAGCATGCTTTGGCCTAATAGGTACTTCGTACTCTCATTGTTAGTCCCCAGGTAGGCAAACTGGTCCTTTATTTTGGATTTATACGAATGCCAAGCCTAGACAGGATGTTCCGACTACCGGTACTGGTACCCTTCCAGTTACTACATGCCCGTCATGGGAACTCACTTTGATGAGATTTGAAAATACATAAATCATTGTAAAGCAATCATGAAAATGATGTGGTGCGTGCTTTCATGGATATGATATGTTATAAGAGTATGGTTCATGATAAGCAATATATGATAGTATATACTTATGAATATGCTTGCATAACATTGAATGTAACAATAAACATAAAGCATACAAACATGATGAAATTTGCATGTAACACAAAAAAATTTAAATTTTCTAAGCAACTATAGTATAGGCTCTAGGGGTCTAATAACCTATCCTATATCCCTATAGTCATGGCTCTGATACCAATCTGTCATACCCCGACCCGCAGCGGAAATAAGAGTCGGGGCATAATTGGGTTATCACCAAAGCTCATGATGTTTACTAATATGTTTCATATTTATTAAATCCAAATTACATTTCAAAATTCCAAGTCAAATTCATACAATACAAGGAAAGGAAAGATTAACTAAACAAATCCATAATCTAAACTGGTTTATTCTTCTAGGCCGCCCTATATGTTTCTTGCTTCAACTTGATCACCTGTATCAAGTGTAAAAATGGGAAATTTTGGGTCAACAAAAGTTGGCGAGTGAACCTTGTTTAAAACATTTGTTATTGATTTATTATTTAATTTAATTTTGGGAAAATTGTGCAATAATCATATATGAACAAATGTATGTAAACATAACAATCACAAACCACCTTGCTTAAGCATGAAATAAGAATGACAATGTATGTGTTGGCAACGTCCCGTTCACGCTCATAGGTAATGGGGAACGGACGGCCTATACTAACGTATGTGAGATCAAGGCTCAATCAAACGGAGCCGATCTTATGTTGGCAACGCCTGGTTCACGCTCATAGGTAATGGGGAACAGCTCACGCTCATAGGTAATGGGGAGCGGCGGCCTATGAAATGTATGTACGGAAATGATAAAATTAATCTAAACTTCAACCACACAGACAATGGATACACCTTGAATACACATTTGATCATGAACATGATGGATGCACAATGTTTAATTATAATAAATAAATACGACACATGATACACCCCAAAATGTGATTAAAACGGGGAATTGGTAGAGATTCACTCACATTGGATGCGTTTGTTTGAAGATGTTGGATGCGCACGAGTTTAGGGGATTGATCGACGAGAGATAACTAACCAAATAAGTAATGAAAAGGCACGGTAAGTATGTGGATTTTATTAACTATTTTAATAAGATTTTTGGGTATAAATTTGTGAGTTTAAGGCTACTTTCTAACCTTGAAAACGTTATTTTTAAGTATTTTTAATTGATTTTTAATTTAAATAATTGATTAAAATAAATAAAATAAATAATAAAAAAAAAGTTGACTTTGACCGTTGACCGAGACCGTTGACCGTTGACCGTTACTGTTGACCGGTTTAATTGTGTGAAATTGTGCGCTGAGTGAGGCTCGAACCCGAGACCTCCCGTACGCGTGCACGCAGCTCTACCAACTGAGCTACGTGTCTAACCCGAAATAATTCTGTTTTTAATTATACTTATATACTATTTACTTTAAACCGAAAATTATATATTTTTAAAAAGCTTTTAAGCGTATCGGACCGGTGCTGACCACATGTCTCGAACCCGGGACCTGTGGGTTAGTGTACACACACTCCACCGCTGGACTGTTTTTATTATACTTAATATAGTCAACCCGGTTTAGTTAAAAAGGCAGGTTTTTATTTCAAGTGAGTAAAGCTGGGACAGGATTCGAACTCGCGTTGCGTATGTGTTTGTTGCACACAGTCCACCGCTGGACTGTGTGTCTAACCCGTTTATTAAACCGATTTTAATTATTCTTATATTATACCACACTTCATCTTCTTCGTTCAAAATATAGACATCGACCAAAAGACTGTTATTTGATAAGTTAGCTCAATGAAGGTTATGAGCCATCTTAAAGAAAATGAATGGAAAGAGATTGGAGGGTTGATTGTACCAACTGTTCGTTTTTCTTCAGACGTCCGGCAAGGTCGTCGGCTCCGTCTTGATGAGCTGCGGCTGATAGAATCTACCAACAATTTGAAGGGTTAAGATGTGAAGTGGAACTACTGGGTAATGACTATCAGTAAAATAGAAGAATCATACCGATTAACAGTAGTTTCCCTGAAAGTTCAGAAATTTCTCCGGCGAATCAGATAATCCGGCAACGTCGACTGCAAAGGATTCTGGGTGAGGGATTTATATTAGAATTTGTCTAATAAAGGAATGAGCCAGAAAAATCGAAGTAATTACCGTGCTGGTGGAAGTCTCGGTTTTCCGGCGACTTGCAGATGTTTTCCGGCGAGTAAATTTTCGTCGAGAAAAGGTGCGATTTGAGAGCGAAAAGGTTTCTGGTGAATTGTGGGTGAATTTATAGGGTAGTATCGAGATGTATGGGGTTGAATTCGGTCTTAATTCGAAGTCAGCCGTTCTCCGGCGGTTACGGCTGATGTCGCGGGTTCAGACGTCAGTTATAACCGTCGTTAGAGTTAATTCATTGGTTAATTTGAGCGGAAACGTAAATTATCGGTGAAGTCGTCGGGATTTCCGACGACTGCTATTTGGGCGCAAATTGACTGAGTTTTGAATTCCGCACATTATTATTTGAATTAATAGATTCATTATATTGTCAGAAAATCAAAGTGGCGGAGTGGTTTATGGCGTGCGAGTTAAGACTTTGAGGAAATATCCGGCTGACCCGGGTTCGACTCCCGGCAGCCGGTTTTCCTTTTTAATTAATTCATTCTTATATTTTTACAATTTTAATTTATATCTTTTAATTTGTTGATCAATTATGAATCGTTTAAAATTAAAATGAGCCGTAAATGAACAACAAAAATTTAAAACTGATTGTTCGGTTATTAAACGAAGCGGGTTTCGAAAACCCGTTTTTCGACAAATGTTACAGCTACAAAAAAAGAGTCGTGTGCCATTGCATCTTAACTGCTGGAAATCATCACTAAGCAGACTAAAGATCATTGGCAAACGAGCAGCCAGAAACGAGTTCAGAGAGACGGTGGTTGTCTTCTTCCTTGTTCCATTTAGTAACACCCAAAACCATTTATGAAAATTTAGAGAAAATTATATCAAACGACTACGTTCAATAAACGAGTAGCGGAAAAGGGTCCTAATTAAAACCTTTTACATTACAAACCCAATCAGTATTTTACCTTGGTGAAATTAATAACCCATCTTTAAGGTGTTACTAATACAATTAAAATCGAAAACATATTCTACATTTTTATTCATGCCTTTACCGTCCTGCTTTCATTTGGTATCCACTATATCAATCCGGTCTATACAGTTCGCATCCATGACTTGGTGTGTATGTTGACACTTGATTTTCAAGACATGCATTATCCGAAGACATCCACAAAAGCGTGCATTAACCATGCAAGGGAGTATTAAATTTAACACATCATTTTTAATTTAATTTATACCATATGGATTACAAAACATTTTAATAATTACATTCCCTTTTATTCCATTGATCAAGTTAGATCAACATATCAGATGACATTGACGTACAGCTCTTGATACGTCCCCATTTGAAGAACCTTCCTTTATAACCTCTTTGTTCTATACTTGCATGCATATTAATAACATCATATACAAAAACACAGTATATTACCATAACTTTGTCCAAGTATTTTACCCCAAAATCTTACCCATGGCCCATTTACAAGATTATCTACACTCAAGCATCCCTCACATGTCATAGATCATGGACTCATGCATTCAAAGTATCCCATTTAGTTTAAAGTAAATATTTCCTTTAGTTATAACAAGTAAACTAAATAGGACCAAGAGGGTTCACGTATCCCATTTAACTCAAGCATCCCTCACATATCATAGATCATGGACTCACAAGCTTTAGCATACCTTCTCGTGTATGGGTTCGCATACATGAATTTCTTCGTTTACGACATGCAAGGAGATCCATTTATGTTTTTTTGTTCATTTTTGCATCACAAGTGTTTCTCAGGTCACCAATTGCACATGCAATGCCATTAAATCATCCATGCAACACAATCAACTTGATTTTCATACAAACAAATTGTTATAAAACTGTTCAATGTTAAAATATTGGTTCCCAACTTCTGATTGAAATTTCCTTCAAAGAGATAAAAATTTTCATATTTCAGAATGCTAAAGTCGAAATTTCAGCTCAATATAACGGCCAGATCTTCGATCTTCAATTATACTAGGCTGTGTTTTAAATAAAACGGGAATACGAATAGCTTTGCAAATGGGTTTAAAACTCTAGCTTAAAAGATCTATTTTGAACTTCCATCGTTTTTTAAAATGATCATCTATGTGCTATGAACATCATGGTATAAAAATCAATGTTTTAAAGATAAGACTTCCTGGATTGGTCATATCTTTGTAACCATATCGTATCATTGAAAAACATTTTGGACAAATTATTTTTCAACCTTTTAAACAACTTTAAATGTGGATTTGGAGAAATAAAAGCTTACCATTGCGTTTGTAGCGTCAATAAATGGTCCCAAGTCAAACCTGTAACTCCGGCCGCTTCCGGACACCATCGGCCGCCACAAAACACCAACGACCACCCTTATCTCTCTACTTCTTTCTCTCTCTTATTTCTCTCTAACCCTAGAGAAATCCAATACAAATGAGCATAAAAATGCTCTTTTATATACAGAACTATTGGCTAAATGCATAATACACCTCTCATTATTAATATTTACAACAATGGTTCTTCAAGTTTTGTGAAGCCATAAGATGAGGTAACACTATTGCATTGAACCGAACGAGTCACATTTCTCAACTTATACTACTAAAATATACTCTATTAAAATATATTGCTACTCATCAAATTCTTTTACTTCATAATAACTCTCAACGAATAGCCAAATTATATTTTACAACTAAACCTAAAACAAGACGTTAAAATTATATTTCAAGCAAAGTTTATGTATGAGCCATAAATAGGCCCTACACTTTATTTAATAAAACACTTCACTCTAAATAATTAAAAAATGATTATTATTTTTGAAAATTAGATGTTACAAATCCACCTTCCTAATAGAGGATTTAGTCCCCGAAACCTTGTAACTCCGCATAAAGAAAAAGAATTAGATCCTCCATTAACACAAATATGATATGATTGTCAAACACTTGTAATGAGTGTTTAGAAAAAAAATGCTTATAAATACTTTCATTGAACTCATATTACAAACCAAAACCTAACATATCATGTATGTTAGGTTACATTCTTGCCTAAGTCATTCGGAATCCACTAAGCATGCTACAACTCATATTCATTTGTTCTTTAAAGTTGGGTATTAACCAAGTAAGAGATATATTACTTTATGATACAATACATAGCAATTTTTTAATGTTCCAAAATCTGCATTTTCGATAAGGAATTAAACTTTTTTCTTTTTCCACGCTTTTCAATATTCAACCATAAGCAAGACTAAAGAAATGAGCACATATATACAAGCAATCATAATAGACAATTGGTAGCATGAACTCACATCATCTAAAGTAAGTTTCCATACCGAAAATCAGGTTTTCTCTTTGTTGGCCTTTCATAGTCAAAGTATATGTACCTACATGATTAAATATTGGTGTATATCTTCTTGAATAGTAGATATACATCATTCTCGTCATGTCGGTCCTCCTTCTTTGATAGGATTTCCATTTACTGCATTGTTATTCATGTTTTTCACTTCACCATTTCCTACAATATCATACATATAATATACACAACCCACTATGAGGTTAAGGGTTTAGTTTAGATTCAGTATTCATACGTATCAACTTTTCTTTCGACCTGTCTCTATTCACAATACCCAAGTTATTTCAAGGTCATACTGATACCAGACAACAGTGGCGAATAGTAGACAATGTAAGTTTACCAATATAACCTTAAAATAAAATAAAATTAAATAAAAATATTAAATAAAGTAAAATGCAACATTCTTATTAGTTTAAACTTCTTTTTTTTTCACAAAGAATTTCTTCTCATTTCAAACCTCCACTATATATATACACACATACACTAGAACTCGTCCGCCACACATCGCGACGGAGACACGCTAATTTTGAACAAAATTCAAATGTAATGGAGACGAAACAGTAAAAATAACATTAATAATTTAAACAAAAAATACCTAAAACTCAACTATTACAAAAAAATAGGAAAAAAAATGGTTTTAGTTTCCCCGAATCCCAGTCGGTTCTAGGAGGTTCTGTTGATCTTTGTCCCACCCCGATTTCTAGCCGGAAACTAATTTAGCCTAAACTGGTTTTCATCCTTCTTAAAATAAAAAATCGCAAACCGGTTTTGGACCCATACCGATTTGAGAGAAAGAAAGAAGTCATCAGGGCTTTCATATTTATAAAAAAAACACTTGAACATATATTATTAATACATGACATTATTAATAATTTTTGATCTAGAATAATACTTATCTTATGGAATCTAGTTATATTCCTATTTTGTTATGATAGCAACAAATATTGTTAATAAAAGTATACTCAGTGTATTAATTATAACTATAATGTAAATTACAAAGGTGTCCTCAAATAAAGTTAAATTACTTTGTCCAGCTAATATATATTATTATATAATATATAGATATAGATGTATTTTACATAAAATATATATATATATGTGTGTGTGCTAGAAGTGGCCCACCGCGCATCGCGACAGAGATACGCTGATTTTGAACCATATTAAAATGTAACAGAGACTAAACACTAAAAATAACATTAATAATTTAAACAAAAAATACCTAAAACTAAACTATTACAAAAATAAAAAAAAAGAAAACAAAAACCGTATTAGTTTCCCAAATCCTAGTCGGGTCTCAAATAAAGTTAAATTACTTTGGTGTCCATCTAATATATATTATATAATCCTTCTTAAAATAAAAAGCCGAACTTTGTTGGACCGATACCAATTTTAGAGAAAAAAAGGAGCTATCACGGTTGTTATGGTTATAAAAAAAAATTAAACATACATTGTTATTACATGACATTATTGAGAAAGTGCATTTAGTGTATTAATTAGAGGTTTATTAAATAGTATATTAATGTGTCTTGAAATTTAAGGTACAAAGGTGTCCTCAAATAAAGTTAAATTACTTTTGTGTCCATCTAATATATATTATATAATATATAAGTATAGTTTTATATATATACTAGAAGTCGCCCGTCACGCATCGCGACGGAGATAGATTGAATTTAAACCAAATTAAATGGAATGGAGATGAAAAAGTAAAAACAACATTAATAATTTAAACTAAAAAATACCTACACTAAACTATTACAAAAATCAAAAAAAGAAAAACAAAAATTGTTTTAGTTTTCCCCAACGACAATCAATTCTAGAAACTTCTGTTTATTTTTATCTCATCCTGATTTTTAGCCCAAACTGATTTAGCCAAAACGCTTCTAATCTTTCTTAAAATAAAAAACCGAACCAATATGAACTCTTATTAATTTAAGAGAAAAAAAGAAGCCAGCAGGGTTGACATGGTTATTAAACACATTTGAACATACATTGTTATTACATATCTTTATTATTAATTTTTTTTTGTCTAGTGTAATATTTTTCTTATGGGATCTAGGTATATTCCTATTTTTTATGAGTGCAATAAATATTGATGAGAAAATGTATTTAGTATATTAACTAAAAGTTTATTAAATAATGCATTAATCTGTCTTGAACTTTAAGGTACATTACAAATGTATCATTCTCAAATAAAATTAAATTACTTTGATGCCCATCTAATATATATTATGTAATAATATAGATGTAGATGTATTTTGTATATATATATACACACACACACACTCAGGGAAAGGGTAAAATGAGAACTATCTTGAGGTACGAGAACCATGAGAACTAGGTCTTTTAAAAGGATTTTTAAAAACAATTCTCAAAAATCTTAAAAAATCACTTGTTTGACGAAAAGAATAAAAAATTAAAAACAAATTTGCGTGATGTAAATTTGCATCGGTGTAAAAAAATTCATGGTCGTAACGACTTGACATTTTTTTACAGATATGTTTATAATATTTTTTATATGTTCGTGCGAAAAATTACGGCCTGGCTGTTAGGGAAGTAGAAGTTCTCATGTTTCTTACAAATGGTGGTGTTTCTTAATTGAACAGAACCGAAGGCTATATATATGTGTGTGTGTATATATATATGTATATGTATATGTGTGTACTAGAAGTGGCTCGCCGCGCATCGCGACGAAGACACGCTGATTTCAAATCATATTTAAATGTAATGGAGACCAAACAGTAAAAGTAACATTAATAATTTAAAGAAAAAAATACCTAAAAGTAAACTATAACAAAAATTAAAAAAAAAGAAGGAAAACAAAAAATGGATTTAGTTTCCCCCACTCTCAAGTTCTAGGAAGTTTTGTTTATTTTTGTCCCACCCTGATTTCTAGCCTAAAATGATGTAGCCAAAACTGGTTCTAATACTTCTTAAAATAAAAACCCGGGCCCATACTACCAATTTAAGAGAAAAAAAGAAGCCTTCAGGGTTTTCATGTATATAAAAAAACATCTAAACGTACATTGTTATTACATTACATTATTAATAACGTTTTTTTATCTAGTATAGTATTTTTCTTATGAGATCTAGCTAATATTCCTATTTTTTATAAAAGCAATAAATATTGTTGAGAAAGTGCATTTAGCGTATTAATTAAAGTTTATTAAATAATGTATTAATGTGTTTTGAACTTTAAGATAAATTATAAAGGTGTCTTTCACAAATAAAGTTATATTACTTTGGTGTCCATCTAATATATATATATTATAATAATAAAAGTTTACACATATTATATATATATATACCAGAAGCGGCCCGCCACACATCATGACGGATTTTCAACCAAATTTTAATGGACCGACGAAACACAAAAAATTACATTAATAATTAAACAAAAGAAGTACCTAAAATTAAACTATTACAAAAATCATAAAAAGGAAAACAAAAATTGTTTCCCCCAACCCTAATCGTTTTAGGAAGTTCTGTTTACTTTTGTCCCACCCTGATCCTTCTTAAAATAAAAAAAACCGAACCTATCTTGGACCCATGCCGATTTGAGATATAAAAAGAAGCTAGCAGGTTATAAAAAAGTCTGAACATACATTGTTATTACATGACATTATTATTCATGTTTTTTTTTTATCTAATATACTAATTTTCTTATGAGATCTAGTTATATTCTAATTTTTTTATGAGTGCAATACATATTGTTGAGAAAGTGTATTTAGTGTCGTAGTTAGGATTTTATTAAATAATGTAGTAATATGTCTTAAACTTTAAGGTAAATTACAAAGATGTCCTTCTCAAATAAAGTTAAATTACTTTGTTGTCCAACTAATATATATTATATAATAGTAAAGATGTATAAATGTATTATATGGGATGGGTTAAAATAAGAACCAACTTGAGTTATGATAACCGTGAGAACTAGATCAACCAAAAGGTTTTTCAAAAAAAATCTAAAAAATCTTAAAAAAATCACTTTTTTCAAAACAAAAAAAATAAAATAAGCATACACACATTTACATAATGTGTAAAAAATATTTATCTTCATAACAAATTTACACTAGCATGTAAACAGAACTTATATTACGCAAAACTGCCGACTCGACAATGTTTTTTTCCTAACTCTGCGGGAAGTAGGAGTTCTAATGGTTCTCACAACTCACTCGTAGTAGTTCTCACCAAGCCCTGTATTTTATATATATACACACTGAAAGTGGCCCACCACGCATCAGGATGGAGACAGAATGGTCTTGAACCAAATTTAATAGAATGGACACCAAACAGTAAAAATAACATAAATATTCTAACATAAAAATACCTAAACTAAACTATTACAAAAATTAAAAAAAAATGCACACAAATTGTTTTAGTTTTCCCAATTCACAATCGGTTCTAGGAAGTTTTGTTTATTTTGGTCTCACCCTTATTTCTAGCCCAAACTGATTCAGACAAAACCGGTTCTAATCTTTCTTAAAATGAAAACCCAAACCGGTGTGAACCCTTACCGATTTGAGAGAAAAAAAAAGCCAACAGGGTTGTCATGGTTATAAAACATATATGAAGATACATTGTTATTACATAATGTTATTATTTTCTTTTTGTCTAGTGTAATTATTTTCTTATGGGATCTAGTTATATTCTTACTTTTTATGAGTGCAATAAATATTGTTTAGAAAGTGCATTTAGTGTACTAATTAGAAGTTTTTTTAATAGTGTATTAATGTGTCTTGAACTTTAAGCTAAATTACAAAGGTGTAATTCTTAGTTAAAGTTAAATTACTTTTGTCACACCCTTGTCGTAGCGTAAGCGTAAACGTGTGACTATGAGGTAATCATTGCATCCAATTATGTAAACAACTGTAAATCAACAACGATGCCATGCTTATAATACCTTGCAACCAATGTTTACAATCTTCCAAAAGTGAATTCATGGGTTTCCAAATAATTTCACATTGTCATCAAAAATATGGTTTGAAATGCATTACATCATAATGAAAGATTGTTTTCATCGTAAAAGCATGTTGAGGTTTTAACTCCTATATACCCATACGAGGTTAGGATATAAGAGACAAATCCTCCAAAAAGATGGCATTCGTTGTTATGTCATTTCTCATATCCCGGAGTGTATCACCAGCTCAAGTCTTGTGTCCTGGAATACATGTAATTTTAAAAAGTCAAGATAAAGTTGGCGAGTTCATGTAGTTAATGTTTTCGCATAAAAATGCCATTCTTGAAAAGCAGTAATTAAATCCGAGTATGTTATTAGCATTATGGCGTTCTGGGGATCTATCAAAGTGTCGCGAGTACCCTGACATATATGTGCCATAAGTAAGTAACCAACCCGAGATAACTTTGACATCATTGGGATCACAAAAGCACTCCTAACCGGTTATCATACCAAGAGTGGAGTGTGTCTCAAACTCGATTGATCTATACCTTTTGCACCTTGGTCACTACGTGATTAATGGTTACTATTGTCATCATCCTACTTATGCACAAATGATCATGTTATTAACTGAACCCATAGCTAACATACTATTTGTTATGACATGTATTTCCCCTCGATAATTTGTAAAACAAAACTTTGAAATCAATGAAAGGAGGGACATGAACTCACAGTTTTGCGTTCGGTACACGTGTATAACCTACATGTGTATCAAGTTTATTAGACACCTAGGCCTAAATGGACCTTATACTCGTTGTTCATCTTGAATTCTTGTTATGTATTTCTTTGATATGATGGAACAACTTTTATTGTTATATAGTGTTGGTAGTTTGTTTGCTCGATTAATATTGCTATATATATTTATCAAAAATGTTTATGTATATATATTGTTGTTTTCAGATCGTGTGTAATTGGGTCTTGCCCTTCACATGTCCTCGTGCCTTGCACGCGTGTCATTGGGCCTTGCCCATGTTATTGGGCCTAGCACATGTTTTCTTGTCATTGGACCTAGCCCATGTTATCTTGTCATTGGGCCTAGCCCATGTTTTCATGTCATTGTGCCTAGCCCATGTTATCTTGTCATTGGGCCTAGCCTATGTTTTCTTGTCATTGAGCCTAGCCCATGTAATTTATGTCTTTGGACCTAGCCTATTTTTTATGTGTTTTTGGGCTTTGTCCATATATATTATTTATTTTAGGCCTTGTCCATGACTTTATAAATTGGGTCTAGCCCAAATTTATTTACAAGAGTCCATTTTTAATAAGACTTACACTTATAATATTTTTAACTTTTAGGATTTTTGGTTTCGATTACATATATATATATATATATATATATATAATATGCTAAGTGTCTAAAATATATATTTTAGACTTGTCGTCGTCGTCGTTCATTCCACGCTTTTTCTCATTGTAAATCGCCCGTCGTCATAATAACTTTTTGTGTCGGCGATTCACTCGTTGGTCGTCGGCGCGACGGTGTATTTGTGTCGTTCGCCTATCGTCTGTATTACTTCATTTTTCCGTTTATTGTTTCGACGCATCGTGAGAATATATTTATTTATGTCACAACACTTGGTATTATTTTCAAGTGTTTGTATTTTTGTATATGATTGGGTATTTTTATTGTGAATACCCTAAGCTTCTAAATATATACACATACAATACACATATGTATTTATACAACATTCTTGGTGACAAAATATGTATACATATTTTTATTTTTCCAAATATGTATATATATTTATAAGAGTCACTTATTTTACTTGTAAAAATATATATATAAACTTGTTGAATACTTGGGTTTTTAGGGTTTAACCCTTGTCATTAGAACTTACTTAATGACGATTTAAGTTACTAATCGCGTTTAGTCCCGCTAATCACCCCTTTAATCATATCTTAATCGCGATTAGATTTTTAGAAAATTTCACCATAGTTTCCCTTAAACTATGGCGTTTTCCACGTTTTAAAAACGTATTTAAAACCTGTTTAAGCTCAAAATCAAGACCAACAATCTATTCACATATCTTCCTATTATTTATTTACACTATTAATGTATCATGACCTTTTAGTGTTAAAAATCTATGACCATACTTACAATATTTATTAGCACTTTTAAATCACCACTTTGTCATATCATTTAGATCAAGTTCATTTCTTTCAATCTCTTGATTTCTACACTTTTTAAGATGGTTACAACTTAAATAAAAATGGTTATTTCTTATAAAAATCATTCATGTGTAGTAAAATTATCTTTAAGTTGTAGTAATCTTCATGGATGATGTAGTGGATGATCTTGTTTAGATTTAAACATTATCATGTTTAAATCTTCATTTTCATACTTGATCATACAAGATCATCTAACTTTTATACCCTACTTTAACATAAACAACATCAACATGCTAACTAACTACCATATAAACACATAATCAACACAAAATAAACAATATTTAGTGTTATTATTATGGTGTGAGTTAGGTTTTTGGTTTATCTTTTCTTCATTTTCAGGATGATCAACTTGTACATCATTAATCTAGACAAAAAAATAAGCTAGATTATGAGAGAATTTGCCTTACAATGGGTGCACAAGTTTATGATGATCTTAGAAGGAACATGAAGCTCCAAAATGCCTCCAATAATCTTCCACCCTTTCTAGCTCCTTGAATGGCTTTGATAGGGTTTTAAGGTGGGTGTAAAGTGGTGTTTAATGGTGGCTAAATAGTGGTTGTATGGTGGATGTTGTAGCCGTGAGTTTTGAGGGGAAAGAAGGTGATTGTTGCAAAAAATTTTAAGTGAAAAATGATGAAGATCAAGTGTAGGTTGGGATATATATTATGCCATCCTTTCAAATCTTTACCATATCAAATCACCATGCCTTAAATCTATCATTTTCAACAAAATCAAGTGGGTGCGGGACCCACTTGAAACCGTAATGATGAGAGGGGGTAAAGTGTAAATATTATTTATGACACATGTTAATTTATTAGATATTTTGGTCATCAGTTTAAGTGTTGTGATTAGGGGATTGATCTTGCATTCTTAGCATATAATTAGGGTTTAGAGTGTTATTATATGCCAATTAATCCGCTTGATCCCCTAATATAAGTTTCGGATGGCGGAAATGTCGCTAGATCGTTCATCGACGTAATAATTGCTATAAACGAACTTATTTATTTAGTACCGGAAGCTTTTGTTTTCGACCACCACAATTGTCATGGTGTCTACTTGATGCATTTCCAACCAAAAAATATGCATAACTAGTTCGCTAGACGAATATACGATGAGTTAGGATGGCCAAAATGCCTTTGGTTCGATCGTTCGCTCGATATCAGCACTTTTATATCCTGCCTTCTGAAAGTTGTGTTTCCATGACCTCATGTTAGTTGCATGGATTCCAAGTTCCAAATGAGGCTTAACTAGTTTGCTAGATGCACGAATAAGGCTATCGGCCACTAAAATGTTCGTCGTTTGTCGAAACGGTCGCCTTCCGGTCGCATTGTGCACTGTTTGCCGAATGACCGAAAACGATGTCTTTTGTGCATTCTTGCTATTCTCACATTGTTTTAGGATGATTAACATCATTGTATTATTATTCTGACATCCGGGATCCACCGATTAGTGTTGCGGACAAACTGACATTTGTCGCTTTTTTCGTCGAAACGGACAATTTTGCAATTTTGGCGTTGTACCGGAAAGTTATGTATTATTGTAATAGTTGATCTCAAATAAGTGTTTTCATTTATATATGGACTCGGTATGGCATTAACATGCCGTTATTCCTTGTTCTGATTCGTTTTAGCGGATTTACCGACACAGTTAGTGTCACCGCAGTTAGTGCGCCCAACACTTTCTACCAACACTTTTAGGGCATTGTTTTGGTTTGTTCCGCATCATAACGGAAACCAGTATATGTTATGATCAGATTTACTTGCCCCAATTCTTAGTATACGACGTACTACTCTGTTACGTAATCAAATTACGATATTATGCATGAGATTATGTACTAAAAATAGTGATTAGATTGTACGGAATTAGTAGTTATTTCCCATTTGTCACAACTTTGTTGTCCATCTAATATATATATCATATTGGTTTAGTATCCTGTAAAAAAGATAAAATTTGTGAGAAGAATAAGAAAGAACATGATGATGACACATGTCATTATTTAATTTATTAGGATAAGGAAAATTAAGTAATTTAAAAAAAAACCTAATTAAAGATAAAATTCAAAAACCCACATGCAATGCATATGCAACTTCCGCCCATCTTTTTTAAACGTCAATATCTTTTTATACGTAAATTTTTTTTAAAAAAATTACACTATAATAAAGAATGTTTTTTTATCTTTAATATGAGTACCATATTGCTATACTTATATGCAAAAAAAAATTACGTTTCGATCGTATGTTTTAGTCAATGGTGTTTTCTCTATATTGTTTTAATTATATAGTGATTCAAGGCATTGTGTTTTACAGTAAAACACCATGAACGTGTATAAAACTCTATAACATTGCAAATACCATTTACGTTCAATCTTTAAATCTTATTTTCTATAGTGTTTTATTTTAGCTCGTTGAATTTAATGATATTTTTTATTGCGAATGGAATGGTTCTTTATATACTTGTACGGTGTCTTGTTTTCTATAGTGTTTTATTTTAGTTTGATGGTGTTTCTGTATAAGAAAATTGAAGTTTGCTGAATTCAATGGCATTTGCAATTTTATGTTGTCTTATATACGTTCATGGTGTTTTACTGTAAAACACAACACCTTGAATCACTATATAACTAAAACAAAATAGACAAAACACCCTGGACTAAAACATCCTATCAAAACACAATTTTTTTCTATATATAAGTATAGCAATATGGTACTCATATTAGTGTAATTCTTTTTAAAAAGTTACGTATAAAAAGTTATTGACGTTTAAAAAAGACGGAGGAAGTTGCATATGCATTGTATGTGGGTTTTTTAATTTAAAAATGTTAAATTTACTTTTATGCCCTTAATCTAGAAAAGTAATTATTTTAAGGGTAGATCAAAGGGTGTAAATTCTTTCTTACACTTCTCACAAAACACACCCTTTTTACAATAACCCTACCCATATAATATAACGTTATAGATATAGATAATATAATATTTTTCTTGTGGAGAGTTCAAATGAGAAGAAAAATTTGTAAGAATAAAAAGAATAACTTTTAAACCAATAGAAATTCTCCATTTACTTCATTTAATGTGTGTATTTAATATTATGAAAAAGGGCATATAGGTAAATTTATAATTGTCATTAATTAGCTAATTAATTAAACTTGTAACTCATTTTTTAATATGTTTTTTCAAGATAAAATAATTTATGGTGAAAGACAATATTCGACATGTGTAGGATAAATTTTAGTATGTGTAGGTTAAATTATGAAATGTGTAGGGTATTTTTACATGTTTGTAGGGTAAATTCTGATAAGTATAAGATATATGTAGGATAAATTTTGAAATGTGTAGGATATAATATTTTTGTTTTATTAATGAAAGATAACATAATTAATGAGAGGAGTTATAAATTATTTAATGTTTTACCATTATGTCCTTTTTTCTTTTTTCTTCTCACATTAAATTTCTTCTGAAATAACATTCCTCTATTTTTCTTATAGGATCTAGTTATATTCCTATTTTTTATGAGTGCATAAATATTGTTAAGAAAGTGCATTTAATGTATTAATTAAAAGTTTATTAAATAATGCATTAATCTGTCTTGAACTTTAAGGTAAATTAGAAAGGTGGCCTTTTTAAATAAAGTTAAACTACTTTGTTATCCATCTAATATATATAGTATAGATTTATAATGACAGACTCTAACCCTGACGTGTGCGTATATATACATATTTTTACAATGAATTTTACACACGAACTATCTTTTAATATTTATAAAAATGATTTATACCTTAACATTAAAACACACACAACAATAACTTGAATGTCAAACGGAAGTAATTTCTTACAGTATTCGGAGAAGTAGTTTCCTTTTGTGTATAAGTTTGAGAACCAGCAAATCTAGTCGGCATCAATTTTTGAGGTTTAATCTGTCAAGAACACAACCAAGTCTAGTATTAACTAACTGATTTCAAGCAAATACATTGACAAATCGATGATATAGCGACATAAGATTAGAGATACCCATGAAGGATTGCAGGGAACAAATGGCTGAGAGTTTGAAATGTTTGTCAATGGAGATGAATTAAAGTTGTCTTCTGCATAACGAGGGTTAAACCTGAGTTCATGCTTCTCAATTTTCCTGTTTACAATACCCGAAATCTCCTCATGCAAGGCAGCTACTTTCTTTAACACATCTTTAATGTGTTTATGTTCATTTGTTGCCTCCATGTACTGCTTTATCTCCAATGCACCTTCTGATTCAAGCACAAGTCTTGCAAGTGCGCGTAACTTATAGCATAAGATACCTGGAGTTACTTGTTCTGAATTTTCTCCCAAATGCAAAAGTCTAACAGCACAATCAACTTCATTTGAACAATTTCCCTTTAGTATGTAAACCTACAGAAGCAAGAACATTTGAGATTATACACATGTATCTCATGATCGTCTAAAGGCGTTTTAATTTACCAATTGCCTCGTGCTGCGCCTAAGGCGTGTGCTTTTAGAACTACAATAAGATGAACCTTTTTTAAAACCAAGGTTATAGAAAAGCATGCAATAAGTATTTCACTCTAAATTTGGTAGTTTCAACTAAATGGAAGAGCAAATCATCTCTAGTCTTCAAGGTATGTCCAACTCCCAAGTATTTCCACCCTGCACTAAGGCTATGCTGCATTCAATATATCTGACTACCCTTTGCTCTCCATTTTCATCTTCAAAAGCAAACTTAAAGTCTTCTTTTGGTAAAAACGAATGACAGAAATGAACCAGAAGACCAACCACGGAGAGAGTGGGTTTATCTTGTTTTGTCATGTTTTTTTTTAAAAAGAGTGATCGCAAGCAGTTGAAGTGGGGAGAGAGGGATTATTTTCCTCAAATGGTTCTAGTGACAAATCAAATCACCGTATACAGGTACGAAATGACAAATTATTATTCCAAACAAACTTAGAGAATATTTTCCCCAAATGGTTGTAGCGATCTTAAAGCTTTTCCACTAAATTATAACTAGATTAAACTACGTAATAGTAATGGTGTTGGTAATTTTAATATTATCTACGGATTTTGGTGATATTGGATTAACTTGTCCATCAAGTGAATCTTATTAAATATTAAACGGGTTAGCAGATTCGGGAGTGCATGATCGCTTTAATGTTAATGAGATTTGGTGGTGTATATATCGTTTTTGATGTTATAATTAACTTATTGATTAACTGTTATAGATATATACATATCTTATATATTTAATAACAATTATTAGGCATTTACTAATTAATTAATTGGTTTTATTCTTTTGGATGGGCTTGCCCCAAGTTTAGAAAATAATTAAAGTCGTTAATTGGATTTTATTGAAATTAGACCCGTCATGTGATGGTAAAGCGCATAGCTTGAAACCTGATGGGTTTTTCAAAACCCAAATGTAAAACGGATAATGAATACTACATACTAAAATATATACAAACTTGGTTGATGTATGAACAGATGGTACGGTTATCAAGTTTCTCCTTCAATCACAAATTCATTCTTTTCTATACATCTTATCCTATTAATCATTGGTAGTACCACCAAATAGGTTAATCTGAAAGTGAACACACGATTAGTGTAGAAATTCAGGTTTTTTCTTCATTACAGTTTTCTTGCAATTGTTTCGAAATTGGTTAGGGCATCCCCTAAATACAACAATTGGCAGTAACAACAATAACACGAGTATAAAACTGAAGCGAATTCTTACCATATTAATACTCGGATACGGACTGTCCTTTTGCGTATGAGTTTGAGAACCCGCAAATCTAGTCGGCTTCGAAACGTTTACTCTCTCAAAAACACCACCAGATCCTGTGTTAACTAGATGATTTCAAGCAAATACATTGACAAATCAATGAATAACATGTACCAACATATGATTAGAGATACCGATGAAGGATTGCAGGGAACATGCGGCTGAGACTTCAAATTATTCGTCAATTGAGACGAAATAAAGTTGTCTTCAGCATAGAGATTAGGATCAGAAGATACCATGCCAAAGTTGAATTCTCTGGTGACTGGAGCTTGCATTATTAGAGGCTTTGATCGTAGAGAGATTGAAGGGAAAACAGACAATGTTGGTGTATGTGCTTATATAGCCTTGATTGTTGTATATCATATTATGCGATACAACATAATATTGTATAATATTACATATGATTACATCACATCATATTAGAGAATTCACATTGGGTTCTCTTGTTTCATCTTTATGAGTTAACTAAAGAACACCTTTAGTTAATGTCATATAAGATTGCATCATATTATATTAGAGCATTCACATTGGGTTCTCAATCTTAATCATATTTTATCTAAAACTCATAAAAATATAGAGAATTAATGTAAGGAGTGAATATGAATGTTAAATGTGAGGAATGAAAAATAAGTCTCGAAATTTATTCCCTGTTTTAATTACTTAAATAATAAATGGGTTTAGCCTAAACCATGCTCGAGCATGAAAAAGTACTCACCAGTGGAGGTCGAGCATTAGAAATAAAGTTTGATATCAGACTCAACTTGAGTTGGAGCTTTCGTAAGTTACCGAGCTCGGCAAAATGTGATTGTGGTTTACATAGACTGCATATTACAGATTAAGTCCCTATAATAACACAATACGTTACTAGATCTAATACTCCCTGGCAAGCTAAGCGTTTGAAATGTAAAAACTAATAAGACTAAACTAAAACTAAACCAGTTCAGTAGAGCCAAGCCCGAGAACGAAGTCTCAAGTATGCAACATTTATTGGGCTTAACAGTTCACCGTTCTTTGTTGACCCATTAGATCCAATTTTAGGGCCACCATTGGTTGATACAAAATTACATGCTTTGCATTCTAGTCTGCACAGTTTCATCTCCCCATTTAATAGCTTTGTTGCTATATGAGTCTCCTTTCTTCTTCATCACATGTAATGTCACCTTACAAGCGGTTGTTTAATACCGACCTCTCATCACTTCTCCCTTTCTTCCCTTTCATCCCATAACGAAATCCATTGTTGGCCAGTGTTGTGGTGGCTACAAAAAAAGAGTCGTGTTGTATATGATGGTTAGGGTTCAAGCTGTAGGTTGTTTCTGCGAATCCTAGCGTGTGCAGGTTAACCGAAACAAATCTAGTTTTCAATAAGAATCCTTGAACCCCAGTTCATTCATTCACTATTCAATAAGAACCTTATATATAACCAGTTCATTCGAACCCCAAATCCATATCTCGTCTTCATCTCAAATCCCAAATCCCACCCCCGCCATTGCATCTTAACCGCTGGAAGTCGTCACTAAGCAGAATAAAGATAATTGGCAAACGAGCAGCCAGAAAACGAGTTCAGCGAGACGGTGGTTGTCTTCTTCCTTGTTCCATTTAGTAACACCCTAAACCATTTATGAAAATTTAGAGAAAAATATATCAAACGACAACGTTCAATAAACTAGTAGCGGAAAAGGGTCCTAATTAAAACCTTTTACATTACAAACCGAATCACCATTTTACCGTTGGTGAAATTAATAACCCATCTTTAAGGTGTTACTAATACAATTAAAATAGAAAACATATTCTACATTTTTATTCATGCCTTTACCATCCTGCTTTCATTTGGTATCCAATATATCAATCTGGTCTATACAATTCGCATCTATGACTTGATGTGTATGTTGACACTTGATTTTCAAGACATGCTTTACCGGAAGACATCTACAAAAGAGTTCATTAGCCATGCAAGGGAGTATTAAATTTAACACATGATTTTTTAATTTAATTTATACCATATGGATTACAAAACATTTTAATAATTACTTTCCCTTTTATTCCATTGATCAAGTTAGATTGACATATCATATAACATCTATGTACGGCTCTTGATACGTCCCCTGTCACACCCCGACCCGCAGCGGAATAAGAGTCGGGGCATAATTGGGCTATCACCAAAGCTCATGATATTTACTAATATGTTTCATATATATTAAAGTCAAAATTACATCTTCAATAATCCAAACATGTCCATAAAAATACAAAGAAAAATAACCAACTAAACAATTCCAAGCTCTAAATCATTTTATTCTTCTAGGCCAATCCTATGTGTTTCTTGCTGCAACTGGTTCACCTGTATCATGTGTAAAAATGGGAGTTTTTGGGTCAACATAAGTTGGCGAGTGAACCTTGTTAGATAAACATTTATAATTGATTTTCTTGTTATTTTATCAAGGAAAAATTGTGCATAATCATAAGTGAGCAAATGTAAATAGTCAATCAGTAACAATGACAACCACCAACTATAACATACAATAACATACAATAACATACAATGACATACAATAACATACAATAACATACAATAACATAAATGGGGAACAAACGGCATATGATGTATGTACTGAAAATGATAAATGTCTGTGCGATCAAGGCTCAATCAAACGGAGCCGATCGTATTGCATGTACTGAAAATGATAAATGTCTGTGCGATCAAGGCTCAATCAAACGGAGCCGATCGTATGTTGGCATGCCAGGTTCACGCTCATAATGTAATGGGGAACATGCTCAACGCTCATAATGTAATGGGGAGCGGCGGCCTATGAAATTGCATGTACTGAAATAAATAAATTAAATCTGAACAATAACCACACAACAGTTGAAACAAGCTGAATACACATTTGTTCATGATATGATGCATGCACAATGATTTAAATATAATAAATGGTAAGACACATGATACACCCAAAAAACGTGATTAAAACGGGAAATTTGTAAAGATTCACTCACATTGGGTGCGTTTGGTTGGAGATGATGAGATGCGCACGAGTTGGAAGGATTGAACAACGAGTATTAACTAACCTAAATAATAACGGAAAATATAGTAAATGAGTGGATTTTATTGATAATTTTAATAGGATTTTTAGATATATTTTTGGTGAGTTTAAGGCTATTTCCTAACTTTAAAAACATTATTTTTAAGTATATTTAATTGATTTTTTAAATTAAATTAAATAAATAAAAATATAAAAATATGTTGACTTTTGCATTGACCGTTGACCGTTGACCGTTTGACTTGTTGACCGGTTTTATTGTGTCATTGTATGCGCCGGGTGAGGCTCGAACCCGAGACCTCCCGTTCGCGTGCACGCAACTCTACCAACTGAGCTACGTGTCTAACCTGAAATAATTCTGTTTTTAATTATACTTATATACTAACTCAGTTTATTCAAAATTCTTTTATTTTCAAAAATATTTTAAATCATCAAACCGGTGTCACTAACAGGTCTCGAACCCGGGACCTGTGCTTTATCGTTACACACAGTCCACTGCTGGACTGTGTGTCTAACTTGTTTAATATACAGAGTTTTATTATACTTAACATCTAATTGCGTAAGGATCCGGTTCATTTAGAAAAAAAGAACATTTTAATTACGAGGTATACGTGTGTCAAGGATCGAACTCGCGGCGTGTGATTTGTATGTGCACACAGTCCACCGCTGGACTGTGTATCTAACCCGTTTACAATATCCATTTTAATTAATCTTAATATCATCTACTACTTCGTCTTCTTCGTCTATAACACAGACAACGGTTATCTCGCTGTTATTTGTTTAATTCAGTTAACGAATAATATGAACAAGTTGAAAGGTGATGAACGGAGAAGGTTTGGGGAAAGAAAGTACCGGAACAGGTCGTCGTTCTCGAAACTCCGGCAAGGATCGTCGGCTCTGATTATGAGCTTCCTCTGTTCGGTTCAATTACCAAATTTGATTGATTAGTTATGAAAGTGGGGTACTAAACAAGGATTAACAGAGGTTTTGAATGTTCATACCGATTCACCGCGTGAGACTGGAAATTCCATAAGTTTTCCGGCGAGAGCTGAATATTCCGGCTATGTCGTCTGGGATTGATTCTGATTGTTGGTTTGAAGTTAGTAACAGCCTAACAACGGATTGAAACTGAAATAGTCGAAGTATTTACCGTATTAATGAAGGTCTCGGTTTTCCGGCGACTTGCAGAGATTTTCCGGCGAGTTAAAAAAAAGTTTTTCTGACGAACTGAATGAATAGCGAAAGTGCAATTGAAGGTTTGTAGAATGTTTCTAAGTCGCGAGAGAGGTCTTTGATTGAAGTAATTCAGAAACTGAATATCTTCGGTTATAAAAACCGATCATCATCAAAATTTAAGTTAATTCAAGACTGAATTGATTAGGATCGTCGGTGCATCGGTTATAAACCAGAATCCGCGAACACTCAACCGTTTTGGGACGGTTGAAAGCCATTACGGTTTCAGTTTGGCGCAACAGGTTGCTTCATGATTGTCTATAAGATTTATTTGTTTCCAAGAGTTGACAGAAAACAACAAGTGGCGGAGTGGTTATGTGTGTATGTGTTAAGTCTTTGGAGTTCAACCCAGCTGACCCGGGTTCGAGTCCCGGCAGCCTCATTTTCTTTTTAATTATTTTATTTTTACTTTTTATCAATTATAACTTTTATGGTTTAGTTTGTTTATTAATTATGTATCATTAAAAATCAAAATAGACATAAATACGCAACGAAACATTTATAACTTGATATTCGAATACAAACGGAGCGGGTTTGGAAAACCCGTTTTCGACAAATGTTACAGTATCCCCTACTTTTAGGAATTTCGTCCCGAAATTTAAGTAGTAGTAGGAAAAAGATGTGGGTATTTTTCTCGCATTGAGTCTTCACGTTCCCAAGTAAACTCAGGTCCCCGTTTCGACTCCCAACGTACCCTAACAATTGGAATGCGACTTCATCGAAGACGTTTTTCTCCGAAATCCATGATCTCTACAGGTCTTTCAATAAAATGCATAGATTCATCAATCTGAATATCTTCCAGAGGAATGTGGAGGTTTTCATCAGCGAGGCACTTCTTCAAGTTTGATACGTGGAATGTGGGATGAATCCTGTTGAGTTCTTCTGGTAGATCAAGCTTGTATGCTACAGATCCTACTCTTTCGAGTATCTTGAAAGGTCCTACGTAGCGTGGTGCTAGCTTGCCTTTTTGACCAAAACGAACTACTCCCTTCCACGGTGATACTTTTAAAAGTACATGATCACCAATGTTAAACTCCAAAGGCTTCCGTCGTTTATCTGCATAACTCTTTTGACGACTTTGAGCCGCTAGAAGATTGTTTCGAATTTGATGGATCTTGTCTGTGGTTTCTTAATGAATTCTGGACCAGTGATTTGAGCTTCCCCAATTTCGTGCCAACATACTGGAGATCGGCACTTACGACCATATAAAGCTTCAAAAGGTGCCATGCCGATGCTTGAATGATAGCTGTTGTTATACGAAAATTCAACTAATGGTAGATGAGCGTCCCAATTACCCTTGAAGTCTATGACACATGCTCGAAGCATATCTTCAAGAGTTTGAATGGTGCGTTCAGATTGTCCATCAGTTTGAGGATGATAGGCGGTACTGAGATCTAATCGCGTACCCAAAGCGGCTTGTACTGCTTGCCATGTTCGTGAAGTGAAACGACCATCACGATCTGAAATAATGCTTAACGGTACACCATGTCGGCTTACGATTTCGCTGATATAAATACGAGCTAGCTTTTCGTTCTTGAAATCTTGGCGGATAGGAATAAAGTGAGCTGATTTTGTAAGTCGATCAATGATTACCCAGATAGTGTCATACCCACCAGAAGTGCGAGGTAACCCGGTAATGAAGTCCATGGTTATGTTTTCCCACTTCCATACAGGTATTTCAGGTTGGACCAGAAGTCCTGAGGGTCTTTGGTGTTCAGCTTTCACCTTGGAACATGTAAGGCACTTAGAAACAAAAACAGCAATATCCTTTTTCATTCCAGGCCACCAATAGGTGTATCGAAGGTCTTGATACATCTTATCGGCTCCTGGGTGTATAGAGTATCG